>VXBN01015222.1:82261-141130 GCA_013397395.1 Sinosuthora webbiana
CCCCAAACCATGCCCCCATCCTTTCACCTGGGGAGAACCCCCAAAGCACCCCCGATCCTCTTCACCTGAGGGGAGCCCCCAAAGCACCCCCGATCCCCTTAAATTTCCTTAAATTGTTGTGTGCTCTTATGAATAGATTCCGAGTGATCAGATAAATTCATGCAACACATCCGTTCAAAATCTTCACGCCCATGTCCGTGGCTCCCTCTTCTGGGGGGAGCCCCCAAACCATCCCCGATCCCTTCACCTGGGGGGACCCCCCCCAAATCACCCTCCAATTCCCCTGCCGGGAAACACCTCCCGAGGGCTGATAGAAACATCTGTGTGGCAGCACCGAGGAGCCAGAGCTGCCCGAGAGAGAGGGGAGGGCGGTGTATAAACCCAGCAAAGCCCTGGGTTTCTGGGTTTTCTCTCTCCCGGTGCGGCAAAAGGTTTTGTTGAGTCACCATGCCTGGACTGAGGGTCGCTTTCTTGCTCCCTGAGGTCGACAGTCAACATCAGCAGGCTAAGGTTTCTCTCGGGATTATTTTAATCACTTCATTGCAATCCTCTTATTGAAATAGAAAATACCCCGTACACTGTAATTGCACTGTAAGATCTGAATCTCACGTCTTTAAGTCTAATACTACTCTTTACATATGGCTGGTGCTGTTTGCTCAAGAGCAGAGATCTTTGAAACTGAACAATGTACCAAAATTCAACTCTCAGCTTGTCTCATTCCCGTCTAACAGATTACTTTTAACCCAGGAAGGTTTGTGCCCGTTTTCCATTTTTTTTTAAATTTGTTCTTGTTGGCTGTTAAAACTGTAGCAGCATCCTTAATTCTGACACAAGCTTTGGCCCACATATATATTTTTTTTTTTTGCTTGGACATTATGGCAGAGTTAATGGTTTTGTTAGGAGAATTTCATAGGCCTGTGTTGCACTGGACCTGAGCTGTTCTTTGTTTTTCTAAGGCTGGGATGTGCATGTGGTGTTGTAATGTAAACTAAAAGCCACATGGTAGATACAGCATTGCCCAGCTGCATTTCCTTATGCATGCAAGTTATTCAGTGATTTAATTTTATTATGAACTTTAAGCAAAATAATACATTCTGCTGAAAACCTCTGGGGAAAACAAACAAAAACAAAACCCCAAAAATCCTACTGGATATCCCTTGCTTCGGGTTCCAGCTCTACACAGGCTTCATAATGCGTTCAGCCATTCAGGTTTCCACAAATATGAGGGCAGGATATGATCCCTGCCTCTCATAACTATGTATCTCTGCAAAAATACTAAACAATCAAAACGAAAACAAAACAACAACACCCAACCCCAGTGCATTTCTCCTTATCTCTTTTCCTCGCTGCAAGAGAAATCTCATTTTGCATTGCATTCTGCAGAAACTGCTGCACTTTGTGGCTTGTTGGAAGTTTTGCCCGCAGCAAATCCCCCTTCTGTAAGTTTAAATGTAATTCAGTACGAAATCCCAGAGGCCCAACCTGTGGGGAATCTGACAGCATCACTTAAAGTGGTGTGTGAGGGGTAATGGCCATTGCCAGGGATCAGGTTTACTCACTTCATGGGCCAGACATATCATGTCGTAGTAAATCGTGTGTAGCTGAAGACATTGATTGCAATTAGCTTCCCATGTACATGAGAGGTCAGATCTATAACCAGGGTTTTTTTTTTTCCCCTTATTATTTCTGCCTGAATGATTATCTTTCTATGGACACAGCTCAGACTGGGACTTTATCCCTGACCAATATTGGGCAAACATGAGGGGAAACTAAAAAAGCATCATATTATGGAATGTGCATGCATAGTAACTGTCTTACCATATGCAAGTGTAACATGGTGAGAGTAGAACATTTATGAAGAAAAAATTCTTTATTTAGGCAATGACCTTGTTTTGATTGATCCAATAACTTCACTTGTGTTAATACATTTACTGATCTGATCCCACCAGCTGCCCTTTATGAGTAGAGACCAAGGGAAGGGGCTGCCTTTGCTAAATCCTTCTGGGAGGTTAGTTTTGTTGCTGACTACAAAATGGTCACCTTAATGGCCATGGGGCTGCCCCATGGGGATTTTCTGTGGGTCCCAGATCTCAGGCTGCTACGTTACCTGGTGTTAATCACTTGATATTCTGTAGGGAGCAAAATACCTCCAGAATTTTATTATAAGGAATATATTATATTCCTTCCTTCTGAAGGAAGAAGGAGTTGGTGTGGTTTTTCCAGGAGCACAGAGTAAACATGCTGACATTTACAAGATTCAAAGCTAAATGAATCATCACAGACTTAGGACAAAGTCCTATTTCTCTGAAGCCACAGCAGCAATTTCCTTCTGGGAACAAAAAGATAAAGTTGTGTCAGATTCCTCCATTCTCTACACATACATTGGAGGGGTGGGGCTATAATATTTAATGTCTTTGTAAACTGCAAAACTGTTCTTCTGTTTGTTTGTTTGTTTGTTTGGGGGAGCATTGTTTGGTTTTGTGTGTGGGTATCTGTGTTTCAGTTTGTTTTTTTTTCAGGCCTTCAAATCTACTTTTCATTCCTGTGGCAGCTGAGGATTCCCAGTCTGTTGTGTGAAGTCAGCAAGGTACATTAAGATAATTCCCTTCCCTTGGGGTAGGAAGATTGGAGCACTTACCTATGCCCTGGCAAATGCCTCAGTGCTTTCGAAGTGGTGAGTCAGCTGTAGCCAGCAGTTTTATACCTCTTTTTCCTCCTAAGACTGTGAAAGTCTCACACATCCTACAAAATGTGTGAGCTACGTACAAGCTACATCCTCCAAGACCTCTTTCTTGTGCACAGACCTTCCCTGCTGCATCAACATAACCTGCATGTCTCACTGATGGAAAACCACTGTAGGGGAGAGGTGAGGGGGGATGTGTGCAATGAACATGTAGATGAAACCATCACCTATGCTTTGTGCTGGTCTAAATTATCTAGAAAACATTCTGGAGAAATGTGTTTGGTCTCTTGATTGCATCTACTCAATATGATCTCCATAAGATGGCCAAACCACAGCATTTAGATCCTAAGGTGACATGTAATATCTGCATTAGCCTTTCCATGCTTGCCCCTCTTTGATTAATTTCTTAACACAGTGCTAAATTTCGAAATGTTGCGGTTTGGGGTTTCTTTTCAAGAAGGACATGCAAAGCCACAACCTCTTGTGCACTAAAAATAGCCATGTGTTTGATTCTGTATGGAGGGAATTGTGCTAAGACTTGCACCTGCCAGCTCTCAGTTCAATACTTTTGATTGTTTTGAGCCCTCTGCCTCTGTGCAGAAGTGAGAAATGGTTTTTTTTTTTTACTGAAATATCAGCTGGACAGTCTTTATCTTGTTTGGAAATCACTTGTGTATATCGTTTTCCCCACACAGACAATCATTTTGAACATATAACATTTGTTATAATTTCCCCTGCAAATGCAGCTTGATTTGCTGTAGTGACATGTATTTATGGAGAGGTCATGTGTTTTGTTTTGCAGATGAGGTGGGCTTATGGCATTTACAGTGCAGCAAACCTGTTAGAACCATCTCTGCAGGGGCTTGTGGAGCAATGAAGCTGGTGTAACAGCATCTCGCCTTCCTTGCAGCTGCTACATGGTCCCAGGTTTTGGTATAGACACTTCTGAGTCCCTCAGGTAGATCTCTTGCTCTGATAAATGCGGTTGATCACTTTTTTTTGTTTGTTTTTCAATGCTTGCAGGAGCTCGTATTCTGAAGTAGCAGAAATAAAGCAGAATTTTCAGAAGAAATACAGCAGCAAGTTCTCCTATACAAGAATAGTAAACTGAGCTAAGATATTCAGCTCTGCTGCAGATTGTGATGCTGTGACAAATTCTGCTCCTCTGACATCATGCACCTTTACCTACTTGAGAGAGAAGTGGAGAGGGCATAGCAAGTTATAGCAGCTTTCCACATTGCAGGTTATCTTCCCTCTCTGACAAAGCTCTTCCTCCCCTTTGAGGAGAGGTAAAAGAAACACAGCTCTTCCTCTCTCTCATGCCTGGTGCTGCTCTTTAGGAAGGGCTGGACAAAGAAAACCCACATGCACACTCCATCCTCCCTTGCACCTGCCACAGCCTTGTGTGTTTAAGGACCATTTTGCCTCACATGAATGATTCAGCCACATCAGCATGTTTCTGTCTGGAGGGAGATGAAGTTTCTGATTTCCCTGTGGTGGTGTGTGATAAATGAAACAAACAGTAAAGAAAAGGATTGTGCCAGACTTGTACAGTGGAAGGGTAAAAGGACCAGCTGAGCCTTGAAGATGAAATAGAAACAACACAGAGAAGTGTTACAAAAGCCATTGCCTACAGCTAACATTAGATGGAAGTTATTTTGTAACACTCAATAGCATAAGTAGTAATGGTAAATTCTGGAGCCTTTGGCTAGGTGCCACTGTGTTCAGACTTACATTTCATACCTCCAAAGGCTTTTCATGCAGGTAAGTGAGAAAAAGGAGCTTTTGTGGAATTGTGGAGTCAGCATCCTTTTGTGGTTTCATTAAACCACTTTTTAGTTGAGGGATATATAGATATTCTGTTGAAGACTACCTATCCCTGGTCATCTCATATCATCAATTCATTGTGTCATCCTGATTCAGCACAAACCCTGAGTCAGCAGGAGCAGGCAGGCAGGAAAACCTGCAGAAAGGATGCCTGCAGGGAGGAAAATACTGGCAGGTTCTTTTGCCTTTGCTCTCCATAAGGCCTTCCAGCTGGGGATGGGGCTTCCTTTCCTCACACCTGAGGTGGAGACAGAAGAAAGAGCTAACTGTGATCCTGTTCTCAGTCTTTAATCATAGCTCCAAGCTCTGAAGCATTATGTCCTCAAGGTAGATAATAATGGGATAATTTGGCTTCCAAATTGCACCTCAAGAGTTACTGTTTGTCTGTGACCTGTATTTTTGGTTTACCTAATTGGAGAAAAGCAAAAAAAAGGTAGTTTTTTCCTGAAGATGGAACCACTGAAATGAAAGGGAAGAGAAGGAAACAATTCACCTTCTTAAAGCAAAAAGAATTAGTGACCAAAAAAGACCTTATTCAGGAGGATTCTATAACCTCCTCAGTCCTTCAAGCATCCTTTTAAGATTTATGGGGCATGAAGGGAACTTTCACAGAAATATAACTCAGAAATCCAATTAGATCATCTCTGCTGTGGGAATCTAGAGCATCCTCAGCTCATTCCAAGTCCTGGACCTGGTAGGCAAATTTTCTACTGTAAATGTTAGACGTTTTTGATCACTTTTTAGTGGTAAATTTTTACTTTTAGTTCCAAGAACCATGAAGTTTGATTAATTTTGTGTGACTTTCTGTCTGTAATAATTTTAAAAGCTGTTTGTTGAATTCAAGTATGCTTCACATCCAGAGCATATATGGGGCCTTTGATTTGCAAACTGATGGATGATTGGCTTCATCAGCAACTGGTGCCTTTAACAGCAACATGAGCATTTACATGAGCAAAGGAACAATGTAGTGGGATTGCAGGTTTTAGAAACCCCAAACAACTTAGTGATAGATGAAATCATCACAAAAAAGGTATGCTTTGGACAGAATGCAACTACAAAGTGTTTAACCTGAAACTGGTGGTACAGACAGGTGCTCTTCCTGCAGAGAGACTGGATGATTCATTTGAGCAGCAACTAGTTGAGAAAGGCCTGGAAAAGGAAAATCTTCATTCAGACAGTGAGGAGAAACACTGAGCAGTTTGGGATAGTGAAGCATTGATACAGATAACCAAAGGAGTGGAGTCTCATCTGTGGGAATACCACTAAATAGGCATCAGTGAGGAATGTCTAGGAAAGGTCTCTTAGGGCTCTGCCAACCCTCTGGTCCTCTGTCACAGACCTTGTCAGACTTCTGAGTAAGACCTCCTCCAGAGTAAAGGCTGAGACAGAGTCACATGGAGAACAGGAGTTTCTGTCTGCGAAAAAAGTCCCTGTTTAGTGATCTTGGCTGAGATGACAGATGGAGTCACCCTGGGCTCAATCAACACTTGAATGAATGAGCTTAGCTGCAAAAGTGACCTGGAATCTTGTGCTTGGAAGAACACAAGAGGCTGCTTCAAGATACCATGAAGCAGCCTCTTATTGCCTCCCATATACCCCCACTTTCTTCTCTATGGGGAAGAGGGATTTTGACTCTGGTATTTACAAAAATCTATGGGTTTGCTTTGTCTTTTCCCAAATAAAGCCAAACAAGCTCTGCAGCAAGTAAAAGATGCTTGTAGAAAGCATTTTGTGGTCAGAGCTTTATGTAATGCACGGGTCTAATCCATTTGTGCCTGTTTGACAGCTGACACCTTTGGGAAGCCTCAGCATGAAAAATCCAAAACCTGATCAAGTCTGATAAATTTGTTTATGTCGGCAGAGGGCGCATCCTCATTAAGCAAGTGAGGGTCTTCCACCTTCCTGCCAAACTCTTCATGCTGGCCCACTTGGGAGCCAGATTTGGAAAGCAGGGTGAAGTGAAAGCATTGATGCATTGAAAACCTGCCTCTGCAATTATTTGGCGTGCACCAGGCAGCAGCACCATGCCCTGCTTATTGTTTTGGTTGAGCTCATGTATTTGCAGAGTAGGCCCGATTTCTTCTGGGCACTACAGTGCTTATTTAATTTAATTTCCCAGGATTCTGCCATCAAGGCTGGCTGCATTTGATACGATGGAGTGTTCTGTCAGGCTGTTGGCTGTGCTGTCAGAGGCAGCCTATAAATACACACAGTGCTTCTGCATTTCCCTATCTCTCGCTCTGTAAGAGGAAATGGGCTCGCGATTAGCACCGAGAGGAACTTGTGAAATGACACAGCTGTACTGTAAAAAAAAAAAAAAACACCCATCCCACAAACTCTGCTGCCAGAGGAACTCACCAGGCAGCGCTGACAGACCCCAGAGCAGGACTGCCCGAGCCATGGAGCGAGAACCGATGCGCATAAGGGAGGGCTACTTGGTTAAGAAGGTAAGTGGGTACTTTTGGACTGAGTGGAAGAGAAAACTAACTGTGAACAGGTTGGGAAGATGTAGGGAAACATGCTGCGAAATCTTGGCAAAGAGGTAACAGGAAATAGCCACAGTTGCACTTAGTTGGGTTAAACATCAAGGAAGAATAGTGAGATTAAAGACGTCACATCACCTGGGTCTCCCAGCACATCCATTCTTTGGGAAGGAGGTTGCTGCTCCACAGCAACCTCTCCTCTGGACTCTTTTGTGGTACAGCCCTTAGGATAAAACCTTTATTTAAATCCACAGTGGCTTCCATTGGCAGAGCAACTACAAGGGGAAAGAAATGGTGGTCAGAAAAATAACAACAAACGTTTAACTGCATAGTGGGATGGGTGTGGTGGTGCTATGTCCCCCTTGAAACACAAACTGTAGTTATTTTAGCATCAGTCAGACATTCCCTGGAAGCTCAATCTTCCTTGGGCATCATGTGAAGAGTGATTCATTGAACAAAATTGGTGATTTATTGATGCAGGGCAGCATGTTTAATACCTGGAAGCCAATGTGGGTTGTCCTGTTAGAAGATGGAATTGAATTCTACAAGCGGAAGGCTGATAACAGCCCCAAAGGGATGATCCCACTAAAAGGAAGCTCTATTCACAGCCCATGCCAAGATTTTGGCAAAAGAATGGTAAGTACTTTTTTTTTTTTTATAGAAAGAATTGACAGGATACTTCTGGAAGCACTGAAAAGGCAAAAGGCTGGTGGCTGCAAATTCTTGCACTCATTCTAGTGGCAATTCTCACTTGCTTTAGGAGATCACAAGCAGGCTTGTAATTTGGAAATTACAAATTGTACTATTTAAATTCAGGACACTTCAAGAGGACTAATTCAGAAAGTATTTGAGGGGTCAGTTGGTTGGTTTTTATTAAACTTCTGAGTCTCTCAGAGAGCAGAACTTGGTGTGAAGACATTTTGCAGCTGAATGGAAACAACTCCTGTATTAAATACAAATCTAAGTGCCACAGAATAAAGCTGGGGGGAAATACTTTGTGAGCAGGAGAAACATTTATTTATTGTCAAGGAACAACTGGCTTGCTCAGACAGGAAGGAGATAAATGCTGTGGCACACGTATTTTGTTACAGGGTTCCTGAAAAATAATTGTTGGTAAAATAGGATTTCTCATATGAGCAAAGAATCATATCATTAGTCATTTATTATTTTGTCAACTCAGTTTCATCAAATAGGCATCACATCCCCAGGAATTCCTCTGACAAAGGGGTCCCCCAGAATCCAGAACATTATCCCACCACAGTTTAAAGAAATTTACCACAGGGATGCCTGACTAAAGATAGAAGTCTCTGTGAGAGTATTAGAAAAATAGGAAGTGTGAGAGACTGCTGAGAGAATGAACTTTACTTTTTCATATGAGTAAAGTGAGGATAATTAAACCTGTCCTTAGGTTTTCTAGTAAGTGGAATCAGGGTCCCTTGTGTGCCTCATTTGAAAGCTCAGAGCAAATCACCAACATGCCTTGTTTACTACACCAATTGCAAAATGCAGGTGCTGAGGGCAAAAGAAGCAATCTTGGATTTGTTAAGCACAGATAAAGGCTCAGAAGGGGCTGCATCTGCATTTTTTGAGATTATATTTCAAAACGCATTCACCAATGTTCGCTGTCCTTGATTTGATGTTTGATCATTGTTTATTGTAACATAAATTCTGATATTCTTCAGCTTTTTTCCATTTCCCCCATGGGGAAAACATGGTTTTTTTGGTGGATAGCGTTATCATGTTTGGTTGCTCATAGTTAGATTCATCTCTCCCAATTTAAAGTATCTAAAATGTTGCTATTTAGTTTAGTCTAATGGTCTAATTTTCTCAAAAACACAATCAGATATACATCATCAGAAGGAGGCTCAGTCACATCTAGGACTGGAGACTCAACCTCTTTACCAATTTCAGGAGTAGCCTGGAAGTCTCTCTAGCATACTGGCCTAACTTTGTAAATGCTAAAAAGAAAGGGCTTTGTCAGTCTTCTCCATGTGCTGAAAATGAAAACTTTTCTTTAGCCTTTCACTGTATGTTCCTTCTCATCTCTTTGAGAAGACTGATTTTTTTTTTCCTGCGGTAATAAATCTCATCAATGCTTTGGTATTTCATTCTGTTAATCTGGAGTGTTAGCTTGACTGTTGAATATTGGGATTTGGGTAGATTGGTCTGTTTGCTTTCCTCATGCACTGTACATTGGTTTTCAGTATGTAGGTCTTTCCTGCATAACAGAAAAGGTGAGTATTGCTGGAAATATGAACAATATCAGATAAGAAAAGGTTACTTTTCTGTCTGAGATGGATTTTTGAGGACTTGTTGCTTTGTAAGTTTGAAATGTATCTTCCATGAAATTCAGTTGGACTTCGGCACAATTTCAGGGCGTCGGAATTTTTCCTGTTGGCCATAGTTTGGAAAATGCTTGTTAGGGATGTTCAGAAATGCATTATTTACAAACATGGGCTTCAGCAGACTCATTCAGGGTGTTGATTTCACTGATGTTGATTTGCTGCTCTTTGACAGTAGCCTTTGCTTTCCTTGCCCTCATCAAGTCATGCTGTTGGCCTATGGCTTAGCTTGGCATTTTTAGACACCTGCTGAGTCAGAACTTCTGATATTTATTATAACACAACTCCAGAACAAATTAGTGTCACTCATGGGGAACTACATTTTAGAGGAAGTTGAAACCTGAGACCTGAGTCATTAGATCCAGATTTTCCATCCAGAAGATCACCAGATGAAAATGAATTCAAACAGTGTGAACTTTGTTGGATGGTTTTGGAGGTTTGTTTTTTTTTGTTTTGGTTTGGTTTTTTTTCAGATTGTTCTGCAAATATACTCAGGTACTCTCCAGTGTATGACCTTTTTTTTCCCTTGTGAGTCAATAGCTGAATATGATGTGGGGTATTTTTCCTCCTTCAAACTGTTCATGTGTCTCTAAACATTAAAATAAATGTACATCTATTGCAACCCTGCAGGGGCTGGGTGCTTCTGATGCATTAGGATTTTAACTTTTATGTTTTTCAAATCTTGTACTTCTTTAGTGTATAAATCTAAAACTTCACATGTCTTCACATTTTGGTCAGACACAATGATTCCTCTAGGCCTGAAGTTCAAGGACACCTCACAGTTTCAAGGCCCCAAAAGTGAGTTGAGGGGGAAGCAAACTGGGGGTAAATGACTTCATTACCTGAAGCTGTAATTGGAAGATTAACCCCTGATATGTAAATGGACCAAATTTATATCTGTCTGAAAAACTCATGACCATTGTCTATCTTGGGTGTAGCCTCTCAGAGGCTTCTGACTGCCCAAGGTGCTATTGAAGGCCTTTAATAAATACCTGCTTTTATTCTCCTAACCTTGTCTAGCCTCTGTTCCAGATAGCCACTCCAAGGAATCACTTCAGCCTTTCAGCTGTGTTGAACTTCCCAGCAAAAGTTAGAATCAGCAGCTGTATTGGTGCCACACACCTTGGGTGTGCTGACAATGTCAGGATCAGTCACAGTAAAGTAACAAAAGGATTCAGTTTTTTTCACTTTCATGGTTTTCTTCAGTGCTTGTTCATGGTTTCCTTCAGAGTTTCTATAATTTTCCTGTGGCTCTAAAGCACTTTCCATAGTCCTTAGGGCATAGGTAGGCTGTATGTTGTGGTGGTACTAGCTTAATTGTGCCCAGCTGGCTACACCAAAGTAACTTAAGGAAAAAAAACCCAAACCTGCCATAATTTATCATTCCAGTTTGTCTTCAAGCTCACTGTGGCCAAGCAGCAGGACCACTTTTTCCAAGCTGCCTACCTGGAGGAGAGAGATGCCTGGGTGCGGGATATCAAGAAAGCAATTCATCACATAGATGGAGGCCAAAGGTTTGCCAGAAAATCCACAAGGAAGTCTATCAGGTTGCCTGAAACAATCAATCTGAGGTTTGTTCTCACAGCTCTGCTCCTCCATTTACTTCCATCTGCAGTCAGTGTGTCAGAAATGTAACTTTGGTGAGGAAGAACAAGGAGCCTGTCTGTCCATGGATTCTCTCACAGCCCTTTCTGCACGACTGAAAATTTCAGTTTGTGCAATGTGTCAGAAATGAGCTAGCAATCAGAACTGGGAAGGTCTTTTTAAATATACTATAATTTACCAAAACGTGCTTATTTATCAAAGGTTTTTGCTAATAAAGAAATTTCTGGGCATACTGCAGTGTAAGAGGATAAGGCAGCCAAAATATGACTCTTCAAGGAGAAGCATTTTATAGAGTAAATCATTTATTGCAAAAATATTTTAGGCCTTTTATTTGCTCTCCAAAGAAATGCTGATGTTAGCCCAGTTTTTGGATGGTGAGGGGACTGCGGTGCCTGCCAAAGAACATGAAGCTGGTAAAAGAGAGAAGAAGAGATAAAGGGAAGCAATCTGTTAGTCCTTCTAAAAATCAAGGATGACTTCTGTCTCTGGGCTGTAAATACCAAGATAAAAATGAGCCTGAAGTCTTTTTATAAGACAGTAAAACCACACAGGGCCAAGATCATCTGAGAGCATGCAGGCTTTGGGACAGGGACAGGTTTTCTGCTCAGCCCAGGACCTTTGGGTGAACACAGGGCAGAGCAGTGAACCTCCCCCTGGGGCTGTGGGGCCCTGTGAAGGTGCCTCAGCAGTGGGTGTTCCTCTCTTCACGCTATAGTCACCACAAGTGGTTGCATTCTCAAAACAGAGACATGTGGTGAGAAGCCCTTTGTGCACTCCACGCCTCTGCCCCCACAGCTGTGAGCTAATGCAGTGAGACCTCCAGGCTTTGCAACTTGAATTTTCCAGGAGATGCAGGAGATGAAACTACAGCTCTGCAGAGAGCCATGTGCCAACAAAACACGAAGCCCCCATGAATGATAGTGATATTGTACAAACTGGCAAAATCTTTTTTTTTGCTAACCGTTTCTGTGGTTCTTTTTAATGCACAGTGCTTTGTACCTCTCAATGAAAGATCCTGAGAAGGGAATAAAGGAGTTGAAGCTGGAAAAAGATAAAAGAGTGTTCAATCACTGCTTTACAGGTAAGGAGCTCCTGTGCCTCTATTCAGTAAAGGGAGCACAGAGTTGAAAAACTTAAGAGATGAAATAGCTCTAAGCTCTGTAGAGCACAGAGAAGTTTGATGGGTTTTTCGCTAACCCAGGAGATGCTCAAAGGATGTATCTTGGAAAAGGGTTCAGTTATGGCCGTGTTAAACAAAGGAGAAGGATGAAATTTAAGAATTATTCCATTCTGAAGTTTTCATCACCGAACAATGCCCCATTGTAATTCCTGTTTCTCTCCAAGTCAAATCTGTGTTTGTGCTCAAAAACACATAGGATATTGTTTAGTGGTGGGCATGGCAGTGTTGGGTTAATGGCTGGGCTGATGATCTTGGAGGTCTTTTCCAACCTTAGTGATTCTGTGATTCTATGAAAGCCACCCTATTTCCCAAAGCATTATGTTAGTAGCACAGCAGCCTGGAAGGCTGCCTTTTCCAGGATGCCTTTTCCAGGCTTGGCTGTCCTTCACACATCCCCAGTCCCTGTCTTTGAGGCTTCCCAGCTCAGCCCTGTGTGGGCTTGATATTTTCTGAGTCTTGGGAAGAGCTCAGCAATTCTCAGGCTCAGAAAATATCGAGCCCACAGCCCTGCATCCCCTCCCAGCCCTCTTCTCCCTCAGGAATGGTGTTTGAGAGCCGTCCTGGCTCCTGCCATCAGCTGGAAAGGCTGTGCCTCACTGCATGGCCAGGAACCTTCCTAGATTAGCTCCCCATGTTGTTGCTAAGAACATTTTTTTCAGGAGATTGATGAATACACGGAGTAGGCTCGTTTCCTGTGTGCTTTTGGGCTTCTTCATGTCTGTCTTGGCTTGTGGCTGATCTTTAGTTCCTTTTTCACCAGGCACCTGCGTGATTGACTGGCTGGTGTCCAGCAGCTCCGTCCGAAATCGCAGAGAAGGTCTCCTGCTTGCCTCTTCCCTCCTGAGTGAAGGCTACCTCCAGCCTGCTGGGGATACATCCAAGGCAGCTGCTGAGGGGCTGTCAGACACCCCCTTCCTGGATCTCAGTGATGCCTACTATTACTTTGTGAGTATTGTATTCTGGTTTGTTGTTGTCTCAGATTTAATAATGTTCTGCTTTTCTCATGCTTCTTGTTGGGCTTCTTAAATCCTGGAGGAAAGATTGTACAGAGATGGAGAAATCTATCTTAGTTTTCTTTTTCCTGTGGTAGTCAGAATGAACCTGCTCACTTTAATTGTTGTAACCAAGACAGGTTTTTTCTGGCACTTTTTTAAGTGTGAATTAAGTGCTGAGACAAAGCTGGGTTCTTTTTAACTTAGACTTTGTTCCTGATAACTGTACTGGTGACCAGAATTTAACCATCTGTTTCCCTGTGGATTCACTGGAAGGGAAGAGAGCAATTCACTATCACAGGGCTTCACAGAGTGGCAGAAGCTACAAACCCACTTTTGTGCAGAGCCACCAAATCTGACTCAGTGTGAGTGCACACACAGAGCTTGCCTGTTAGCAAAGAAGTAAAAGTTCTTAATATGCCACAGGAACTTGTTCTGGGTGTCATATACAGCCTTCTCCATTTACTACTTCATATTCTGTGGACTGATTTGAAGAGCTTTAAATATCACAGTCAAATACTGTTTGAAAGATATCTGGCTTCTGGACATAGGCTAGCAAAAAAGTATGCCTTCTATAAAGTGAAAACAAGTGAATTGGTATTACAATTCTGTTTATATTTACCACATGGAATCACTTGGCTTCAGCAAAATGACTCTCCCACTATTCATTTGTTTTCCTAAATGTGTTTGTGCTAGGGAGACTTCACCTGTTCAGCAGAGACACTGCTGGTAAAGGCAGCCTTGTGGCCTCCTGGGATGCTTCTTGTAGCAGCCCATGTGTTCCCTGCTTGCTTTTGGATTATTTCCAGTTTGATTCAATACCAATGTGGTGTGAGGAGGCCACAGCAAGTCAAGGTCTGAGTTGGTATCATAGGAGTGCAGTCTCACTTCTCCTCAACTTCACTGGGGGACATTTCCAGAAAAGGTTAGATTATTTAACAATTACCATAACAACAACAACAAAACAGCAGCAACAACAATAATAATATTCTCTGGCAAAAAACATGGCGAGGGAAGCCAAAAGAAGCCAGATTGGTACATGTACATAAGCATGCAGCAACTGTGTAACTTCTCTGTGTAACATTTCTCTTGTGGTCTTGCAGCCAGACAGTGGATTTTTCTGTGAGGGATATTCCAGTGATGATGACGTGGTCCTAAAAGAAGAATTCAGAGGGACAATTGTCAAACAAGGATGTTTGCTGAAACAGGTCAGTGTTGCCCATGTTCCATCCTGTCACTAGAATGATGTTACGTGGGTGCAAGATTACTCCTTCACACATAAAAACTTTGGGTAAGAGAGAAACTGCCCTATGGCATCTCCACACTTGGCAGGTTTCACCTCTGTCCCTCTTGCCTTTGCACAAGGAACACTTGCTGCAGCATGGCAGCAGGACTCTGGACAAATGTAGCAAGGTTTATTGCTCTTACCACAAAATAAAACAGTTGATAGCTTTAATTAGCAAAGAGTCCTAACACAGGAGATGTGACAAGTCATTGGTACAATGCAAAACTGCACTCGGGTTACAAAAAGCTGCCACTCCTGTGTTCCTCTGGACACACAACTGGATTCATTTGCCAGTTTTCATGGACTTTTTCAGCATGCTTGAGCAAAGGAGTTGTTTCAGTCACTGATGTTTGATGTGTAAGACAGAAGATAACTGGATACCTTCCTTTCCAGAAAAACTTTAAGTAACACAGTGAACGTCACGTTTCCAAGGCCATTGCAAGCAGATATTAGTGAACTGAAGGCAGCATCAGGATTCTTCAATGAATAAAATGGGTCAGGTGGAAGGGACCTGCAACAATCCTCTGGTCCAACTGCCTGACCACTGGCTGACCAAGGGTTGAAGCACATTGTTAAGGGTTTTGTTGTCCAAAAGCTTCTTGCACGTTGACAGACATGGTGCACTGACCACCTCTCTAGGTAGCCTGTTGTAGTGTTTGACCACCCTCTCTCTAAAGAAATGTTTCCTAATACTGAGTCTCAACCTGCACTGTTAAAAATAGTCCTTGAGGGCCTAAGGACCTTTTGGTGGTGCTCACATGTATTTCTCTTGCTCAGTCAGTTTACTCAAAAGCAATGGAAGAAATAAGACCCACACCTTGCTGCTCTTTTGCTCTGTCACGTTCATATCAACCTAGTTAGTAAGAGCTTCTGTGCAAACAGTAGCTAATTGAGAAACTTGTCTTTTGAAATGCCAGAGGAAGTGATTCATGACAATCTTCCACCAGTGTTAGTCTGTACTTGGTCATCCTCAGTGACTTGTGGGTCATTTCTTGGAAGGGTCACTGCCTCTGCTGAAAATGCTTTCAGCAGGTCTAAACCTTCCACACCCATCCTTTTCATCATGAAAACAAGGCCATGAGGCACCTACGTCCTTATTTCTGCCTGAGTTTCTCAGCCATGAGCCCTCCAGGGTGTTTAAGCTAGATAAGTTCTTTTTTTGGTTATCTTTGCAGGGACAGAAAGGCATTCAGCTCATCCTTGCCAATAATTCAAGGTACCTTCCTGCAAGGCACTTTGCAGCCCTGTTTTCTAGCAAGCAGTTAAACCAACCTCTCACAGATCTCACACGAATGTCATAACCACCAGACTGTGTGATATGTTTAGGGCAATCTCCCATGTTGAAGCTCCTCTGCTTTGCACAAAAGAAAAGAAAGAAAAAAGAGAGAAATTAGTTTGACAGTCCAGTTCTTGTGTAAAATATTAGAATGTAGAAAAGGCAGATTCAAGTCCTACTCCAGTGAGTATTTCCTGTCCAGAATATTCAGGTTTTTTCCCTTTTGTGTTTGCCTGTCCTCTCATGTGTGGGTAAGATTTGCATGCAGACAAAGCAGCCCTGTGACATTCCTGGTTTGGAATTTTCCTAGGGACATCGGAGGAAGAACTGGAAAGTGAGAAAGTTCGTTTTAAGAGATGATCCTGCATATCTTCACTATTATGATCCTGCTGGAGTAAGAGAGATTCGTTTTATTTCCCCGTTTGTTTTGAATCCAGTGCCTCGTAGTCGTACCTGAATGGAATATTTGCATAAGAATGTGACAGGAAAGATCAGGCAGGACAGTGGGACTGTTTGTTTTCACATGGCCTAGCCATCCTCTGGAAAAGCAGAGGGAAGGATAGTTTCTGGGGCTGTCGAGTCAGGGTGGCAAGTGCCACCCTGGGGAACAAGTAACACTGAACTGTATTTTCACCTCTTATCTGTGATTGATTAGAATTAACGTGTGCTCTCACTTGATCAAAACAAATTAGGTCCTAAGTGCAAATGAACACAATTACAATTCTGCACACAGTAATTTTGAACACAGTAATTTTGCAGTTTATATTTGAAGTACTTGCCATGCCAGGCTGAGACATGGCATCCTATTTCTTGTGTATTTTTAACGGGCCCATTCCCATGCTAAATACTCTGCAGACCCTGAATTCTAAATCACAAGAGATTCCCTATTTATTATTATTATTTAGCCTTTCTCTTCCCATGCCCCCAACCCTCCATGTCACACACAGACCCCATGTTCTCTCAGGTGAGACACACTAAGTAATCAAATGGTTTTGTTTCTGTTCTGGAAATGTGGCCATAAATGTGGCTGCTGGTTTCAGAAGTGTTGCATTTCATTTAGATTTCATGTCCTCCCCAGGGAGAAGAACCACTGGGAGCAATTCACTTGAGAGGCTGCGTGGTGACAGCAGTGGAAGATATGCCAGACAGTAAGGAACCATAATGAATGAGCTCTCTAAAAAGCTATAATAATCCCCTTTTCAATCTGCCTAAAATCACAAGTGTTTTCTATTCCAAAGCAATCTATGTACAATGATTCAGTAATTCTAGTAGCTGGTCTCTCTCTCTTGCTGTCTGAATTACTGGGGAAGGGTTCTGTGGTAAAGGTAGCAATAGGGAATCTTGTGTATTGTCAGTACTTTAGGGAAGGCTGGTCAAAAGGATGACACAAACCCTCTGTTAGGATAACTGGCAAAATAAGCTGAGGCAAAGTAAGCTGAGTTTGATCTCTTTAGTTGATGAATTTGGGATGGAAGCTTCATGTTATGCCAACAAATTGTTACTGTCCACCTTCTCTTCCCTCCCGAAGCTGGAAGTTGTGGGAACAGAAATGGTGTTGCTGCAAGGACCAAGAAACATTAATTTCATGCATTCTCCTCTCCCCAGGAGAGGCTGGCTATCATATCCAGCAGGAAAGTTTGTTGGCATCTCAGAAAAGAAACAGATGGATGTGACATAAACTCAAACACCTTGTTTTTGTAGCTGGCAAGGCATGGGAGGGTTTGGGGAACATTTTTGTTGATTTGAGACCAACAAACCAGAGACTCCTGAAGGTGAAACCTGCAGAATTCATGAGTGGTTTCTCTGAGAGAGAGACTCATCTCTTGGACCCAATCTTTGGGAAGGCCTGATCAGGCTCAGCTGTAGAAAGAAAGGACATCCCCTTACAGTGTGTAAAGGAGGAAATATTGAAAGTACAAGACTTTTTTTCTCTCACAGCTGACCTTCTTATTTTTTCCCTGTAGCCAAGAAGCATGATGACGACAACATCCTCTTTGAAATCATCACAGCAAATGAAATCCACTATTATTTGCAAGCAGCCTCCTCCACAGAGCGTACAGAGTGGATCAAAGCAATCCAGTCAGTTGCTCGGACTGGTAAATGAAGATGATCTTCCAACAAGAAGACAGACAAATTAAGTTAGCCACTCAAAACAGAATTTAGCATTTCACCAAGAGAAAGCAGCATCATCCCAAAGGGGTTGTGTGTTGGGGTTGAGGACTGGATGGAAGTTTCAATGCTATAGTGGGCACTAACAAACTAACATTTTTCCACTTGTGTTATGGTAATATTTTACTAAATTATAACATGGAACATGCCATATTAGTGTGTGTTGCTTAGAGTAACCAGTCTGCCTTGAGAAGGTTGTACCTGTTGCCACAGGTGATAGTGGGAATGTCACCATTAACAGGGGACAGAGCCATGTCACTGACAGAGAGGACCTCAGTTAATCACCCTCTTCAGCCTGTGCTGTGTTTCAGGATTTTCATGTATTTCAGTCTTCTCCAGACAACTTTTACACTTCCTTCTTTACCAGATCTTGTTGCTGCTTGTTCACTTGTACAAACAATGCCACAGATATAAGGAAAATAAGTCAACTCACTTGGAAACCTTCATAATCTGTCAGCATTAAGGGAGGGAAAAATGCAGACAACTATGTAAACACCATGTGGAACCAAGTATAACTCCATGACAGCAGTATGAGGAAAAGTCTCTTCCCACAGTATTTCAAACACAAAGCAATCTCACCTCAAACTCCCTATCACCCAGTTTTAAATTTTGCCAAATTTGTCCACAAGAATCTGCCCTGGGACCATTGTTTCCCTTTATTTAAGCCTGCAAAGCAGATGCTGGCTTGTCAGATACTGTGCTCTATTTGAATTAAGAATCTTGCAGGAGAAGGGAAAGGATGCATGGGTTGGTTACTTGAGCTATTGATTGAAGTGGTTTCGATTAGGTTTTCCTTTTTTAGCCTCCAGCAACATGCTCAGTCCTTGATTCTGTGCCTTAGTAAAATAAGAGAAACCTTGTGCTTGTAGCTGAAATAAATGTTTTTATTTGATAGGGTCAGTTCACCTGATCAATCCTTGCATTTTTTCTCTGACTGTATATCAAACAATCTTCTAAGTCTTAAACTCTAAGGAGGAGTTGACACTCAAGTTAATATCAGATCGTGCATCTAGGCTGTTCCTGGTCATGTAAGACTGATATTTGAGTGAAGGAAACTTCAAAATCTTCCAAAGTCTGTTCATAGATCTAATAAGTTACCTTATCCTTAAGAATTCTTACTGGGATCTCTTCCATCTAAAAATAAATGCGGAGCTAAATCTTCTCTTCAGTTGTGCTTAATTACACCTATAGCTGAGCTAATGAGCCTGAAGCCCTGTTGCCTTGTAATACTCTATAAGAAAACACAGCCTTGCAGGAGCAGCAGGCTGAGACACTGCATCATCATGTCCACTTTTGGGGTTGGCCAGCAGAAATCAGCTTCTGGCAGACATTTCCTGTCTCTCATGCAAGCTAACAGGATCGTTGAAGTCTGATGTGTCATTCTGAGGAAGGAAGACTCATGGTAAAAAAGACCCACTGTTTGGTCAGCCTGCTTTCTTGATAATTGCTGCTTATTTTTTCCTTTCAGAGCTCACTAACCCAAAAATACCCAAGGGCACAGGAAAAGAGAAGAGAGAAAAAAAAATACCCCATGCAACCAAACAACAGAAACTTGTCCAGCTTACCAAAGGAGGGACGTGACTGCCTCAATTTAATAAAACTAAAATGTTTTACCAGGCTATGACCTTATCATCTTAACTTGTGCCCAGTCCAAGGTATGGCTGTCCACCTATGAATGGTGTTTTCTCAGGCAGAGGATGATAGTCAGGATATTTATAGAAGAGCTCTTATGTTTGTACCACCCTGTATTGATGGGGTCTGTAATCCCATGGGCAGTGCTTCAGAAGACACATTTCAAGGGTTTGTAGGTGCCTCTGCTTCTTGGCAGCAGTGAGAAGATCTTGTCCAAGGGAATGGAAGAGGCACAGATCCTGAGTACTGGCACAAAGAAGAGAGAGACAGCTTTGTGCAAGGAACTACTAAAAAAAAAAGGGAGGAAACAGAAGACCAGACCCACATGTGTCATGCTTCCTCTAACTTTCACCCTCTAACTATTGAAATCACACACCTACTATGCCCTCAGCAATTACTACATTAACATCAGTTTCCTTTTTACTTACAAAAAAAAGAAGTAGTCCAAAGGACAGCAAAACAAACAAACAAATCATTGTGGGTAAGTATTGTATTTATAATCTTCAGTTGCTGAAAGACTTGTATAATATAATCTCATGTAAATATCCTCCCAAGTTCACGTTCATCTTGCCACAATTTGCACTGAGCAATTTTCCCTCCCCTGGAACACTGCCTACGTGCTTGCTACAGTCAGGGTCAGGTTTTTGGGAATGTTGACTAACCATGCACCCATTAAAACACCCACACAGACACAGTGCTCCTACTTCCACTTTAAAATGAAGTTTAAAAGAAAGTGGTATGAAGCAAACCACAAACACAGATGCTGAGAAATAACAACCTCAGCCCAACAAGCTTTCAGCTACAGGTGTTAGTACTTCTTATAATCCATCAGACAACACATATGGAGACAGTTTGGACTTTATATGTCTCAAGCATTATTTTTCAAAGAGTTGTTTGCTTTCCCTGCCCCACAGCTTTCTTCTGAAGGGTAAGGTGATTTAACTTTGTTAATAAGTGTAGTTATTTTGGTGCTTTTCTTTGCAGTGGGCTGTCTTTGCTTTTTATTTGAAAGAATAGTTAACAGAAAGTTACTATTCCATAGTTACTAAACCTATGAAAGGTTTACTGAAAATGTGTTTTAGTAATAGAAACAGTTTACTTGGTAATATTTAATTTAAGATTGTTCATAAAGACAAAAAAACTCGTTAAGGCCTCTGAGGTATCTAATGTTTACTGTCAAACCTCTCTTTTAGAAAAGTTTTTATTTTCATTTCTTCTTGCAATATTACACATAACTCCTCAGTGCAGTAGTACCTCCTCTTCTGTCTTTGGCCTAGACTTCACTTTACTACAAATGTTAAGCGCCCATTTTTTTCTCCCCTAATTTGTTCTCAAATATTTGAGAAGTTATTTTAAGTTTAAACTACTTGCTTCATAGGGCTCTTGATTAGTGCTTTTCACTGTTTGAAGCGTGCCTCCATTTGTTCTGATTTCAAGGTTGGGCAACACTGAAATCCAGAAAAAAATTCCTTAAATAATATTTTTGGTGGGGGCCAGAAATATTTAAGTAAGGTGGGAGATTTTGGGGGAGGGCAGTAGGATGGGAACAAGTAGGGTTTTCTGGTTTTCCTTTTTCAGTTCGTACCTTTTAAAACTGTAGAAGACTATAGGAGGAACTTGAAAAAGTAAAATGAGTAGATAAGAGAGTCCTCTGCAGGTTGTTGGTATTTCTGTGGGTGCCTTCAGTTTGTGTTTTGAAAAGTTGCACGTGTTTTTTGTTTGGGAACTGTGATCTTCTCATTGATGTATCGAGATTTTTCTGTGCTCGGGGTGAACTCTGACTGAAAACAAGATACTTCTTTTGTTGTTACTCATCACACTTCTTGAAATAGAACTTCTTATTTGGCTTCAAAAGAAGGCTGGGGGAATTTTTTGATTAGAACACAGCACTTCCTGCTTTGCATTTAGAACCAAAACTGTGGCTTTCCATACTTTGTTTCTGGTTCTTGTAGATTGCTTATTTTTTTTTTTTCCTTCCAGTGTGGTAAAAGGGAAACTAAGACTGTATGAAAGGTGAGTAAAATGCTGCTTTTCATGCTTCATTGGCCTTTCATGTTAAATGTAGTGAGCCACAGTAAAACTCTTCACTTTCCTGCATGGACTCTGCCTTTCTTTTAAGACGGCAATGTCTTTCCCTCCTTTTCTTCAACTCATTAAAAGATGACTGAGCAGGAGGGAGGAAAATAATCAAAGGGAAATGCTGATAAAACGGATGGAATCTTGCTTCCAGCACTTGAAAGGGAGAGAGATGATGCTAGTATTTTTTTAAAATTTGCCTTCAGTATGCCTTCCACCAAAATTTTGAATATTAATAAACTGGTGTGATCAAGGGAGAGGAAAGAGACCTGGGAATTGATTGGTTTAATTAAAAAAATCCCAAACAACTAGACACCCTAATCCTCAAACTCTGATATAAAAAGGACATTGAGATCTCTCTTCTTAGAGTATTGCCATTAGCCCTTCTTTCTTTATCAAATATACTAGAACAGCCTATTGCAGACTAAAATAGAGTATCAATTATGTAAATCAGTGTATGATTAGTCTTTTCATGTACCCGCTTCCATATCATAAGGAAAAGTCTGAAAATTCTTTCTTAATTACCAAAGTGTGTCAAAAGAAATTCAAGAAACCATCTCTTTTGTCCTCCATTGCTTTTGCCATATGTGCATGTAGGTATCCTACTTTTGAAAGCTTAAATTGCTGTGTTTTCCAAGTGTATGATGGTTAACCTACAGTAACAGAATCAATGCACATGTGTGAGATATTTTTAAATAATAGTAAGAGTTATTTAGATCAGGCTTTCTACACTCTTATGCAGTTTTGTGCTAAAAGGAAGTATTTCATGGTTTTGGTATACAACTTGTTGGTTTGGGTTTATCTTAATATTTTCACTTAAAGGTTTCTTTCCCAAGTTACATCTTCAATTTTCCCTTTCTTCTCTTCTGCCCTCCCCCATATCCCTCTTCTTATAACTATTTTGACCTAAACATCCTAAAAGGCAGCTTGTGTTTCAGCTTTAAGGCATCACAGAGCAAATCTTGGATGACAAAATATCAATGCCTGGTGTCATTGTGGAATTGCTACAACACACCATGTGTTCTTTAGTCATCCCTTTAGAACAGTAAAAACTTCCTCTCATCTCCCCATGCTTGTGAGCTGTACATAGATATGTAGTTGCTGTATGGCTATTGGGTGCTGTTAAAATGTCCCTATTTTGTTAAAAGGTCCCTAGTGTTGTTATCTCTAAGTACACACATTGATGAGTTGCATGTTAAAATTACTTTAAAGAGCAGCATAACTTAGTGAAATAAATTGACTTGTTCGAATAAATTGTATTGTTCAAAAATAAAGGTGCATTAGGAAAGCCAACTTAGTTTGGTCAGCCACACCAGGTGATTCTAGGCACATTTTTGTCATTGGCTGTGCTGTTAAATGGTGATATAGTGTACCTGGTGAAACCTGGGTGTTAGGATGTCCCAGATGTATTTGTTCAGTGCTCTTGTTCTTTAGCAACATGATGGAAAAGTAGTGGAAACTATTGAAAATATTCCCTCAATAGAACAGACAAGTAAAGTTCTTAAGGGGTATTGTAATATTTCATTTACTAGTTGCTAGATACTGCTGCAAAAAAAAATTACTTTGTCCTTCTCAACTTTTCTGTTTTCGCATATAAGGATTAAAGGTTTAAGGTGGCTGGTTTGTTTGATTGAAGTTTTCTCTCTGTTCCCAGCTTGCTCAACCTATACCTTTGGTTCAGGCTGAATCTTCCAATAGGCAGCTGGCAGCATCTTTTGGTTTTGGCATTCTGAGACCACAGAAGTGTTTAAAAGCAATATTGTGTGCTATGACTGATACATTATCTCATGGCCTCTGGTGTCCTGTGGCCTCTGGAGAAGCCTTTGTGTGTAACTCAAAGTGTCTGGTACCTCAGCAACAAAACCATGCAGTCAGCACCCCTGGACTGGCAAACAGCAGCTCCTTTGGCACTTCATGTTTTTAAGGACTGTGCATTAAAACCAACATGTGTAGTTTTAACAACATTTTTAAACGTGAGTCAAAAGCAGCTGATGTTGTACCTAATTTGCATGCTCTAGCAGGCTGGGGTTTATTATCCTCTGGTTTTGTGAATCCATAGCTGCTGGGCATGGGTTGGAAGTGCTGGACAAGGTGGTTTTGAGGAGCTGGGGGAGAGTGCAGCAAACTGTGCCAGTACATAGAATTATCCTCTTGGGTTTCATCTAGGTAGGATGGGTTTCATCTTTCCTCCAGGATCTCTGAGTTTGCAGTCCATCACGTCCCTCCTCCAGTTGTAGCTTGGGTTTTTTGGTCTACCAGAATAGCAGAAGTGGGTCTAGCCCTTAGCACTGAGGCCTGAACCCCTACCAGTCCCCAAAACTCAATTCTAAGTGTTGTGCTGACCAGAAGCTGCTGCTGACTTAAGGCGTTAAATGCAGCAGGTGATTTCTTGTGTGGTTTTGGAGATGGACTTTCCTGAACAGGCAATATGGTGAAAAACAATTTCCAAGTGTCAACATGCTCTTGGGAACCCAATATAACTTATCCCAAGTTCATTTGGTGGGAAAGTAAGAAAAATAACACTACTACTACCTAAGTCCTCCCACCTGAATGCTTTTATTGTCTTCAGGTCAGTTCTGGTGGGCTGAAACAGCTGATCCCAGTCCTGTGCTCAACTGTTCTGTTTTCAGTTGGGATAAATTTGTCACTTGGTACCTTCCAAAGATGATCAGGATAAAGACATGGCTATTTGCACGTTTCTGCCTGTTGGCAGAAACACTTGACAAAATTAGCCTCGAAATTCAAGTGGTCTGATTTAAAGTCTGTGGTGATTAAATACCTCGTGCATGCTTTTTCATTTAGTCTGTTAATGGCAATGGCCCAAAGCCACATCCTGCACCATGATGAAATAAAGCCCCGCTGTCAGCTAGTTGCTTCAAAAATGGAGCACTGCAACAGTGAGTAGTCGCAAGGGAGGTTCTAACACCAAGAGGTGTTATTAAAAGAACACCACAGGTGGTTTTGGAGATGCAGAAATAAAATTCTGATCTTCAGCTGAGCTTCAGTGCTGGTATTTTTGATGTCCAGCTATGCAGAAGTTCACAGGGCTTTGTGCAGGAGGGAAGCTTTTTGCTCTCATAGAAGCCTCTGGCTGGTTGCACAGTTGAGTTGTGTGGGCAGAAAACATTTGCAAACACCTCTGTGCACACAAACTTCATGTGCTTTCTCCCAAGGGCTCTGGATCCCAGGAAAGCCAGGAGGGTAGGAAGGGAATGGCAGGAAGGGCCAAGGTGGCTGAATGGGAAGCCTGGGTGATGGATGCCTCAGGGACCTTTCTGCAGCTGACACCTTCCAAGTGTCAGGGGCATAAAAAAGGCATGGGAACGCAGTGGGAAGCTCAGTGGGGTTTGCAGAAGTAGAACTTTGCACTTCAGCAAAAGCATGTGGGTAAGAGGCAAGCACTGGAGTGGAAAAAGGGTTTTTCACCAAGGTGTGAGGGTAGCTCATGCATGCCCTGGGTGGTGTGGGCTTTGCATGTGTGCTTTTAGCTGCTGGGGATGCTCTCTGGGGAAAGACACCCACATGTGAGTGCTAATTTAGACAGGGGTTAAATCTCCCTATTCAGTTCTTTTCTTCCTATTCTTCAGTGGCTTCTGTTGGCAGGTAGGAGGGGCAGGAGATGAGCCCAAACCAGGTGGTGCAAGGAGTGCACCACTGGATGCTGCTGGGGTGTCTCCAAAGGGAAGAGAACACACCCATCCTGCAGCAGAGATGGGAGGCTGAGGAGACGGTGCAGGGGCAGAGAAAACAGATTACCAGAACTCATGTAATAAAATCTGCAGGGGGAATGAAACCCCTTAAAGGAAGGAGTCAGAGTGGGGAGAGGAAGAAAACTTGGTTTTTATGAGGATTTGTACTTAATTTTCTTTTTCCTCAGTAATAGATTTTTTCACAAGAAATTGACACCACTGTTACTCCAGCTTTAAAGATGCTGGCCTTGTGTAATTGCATAGCTGCAAGGTCTCATTCCTTGTGTTTAAAGAGGCTCAGCCACCTGATCTGAACAGAGGCAGAGACACAACAGATACTGGGGATTCTTAATGCTCATCTGAGAATGGGGAAAAGCTACAGCTAAGTGCACAGTGAAGAAATTGTTTAGGATTCATACCTGAATATTATCCTATTTACAAACTGTAAGACAAATACATGAGAATTTACAGCATAGGGGCATGAAAGGAACAGGAATAGGGGATAAATTTGAGGGAGTTACAGGCTGGAGGTAACAGGGGAGGTTGGATGAGAAAGATGAGGGCCTATATCCACTATTGTACAGTTTCCCTATGTTATGATTAAAAAAATGGGCAGTTTTGAGGTGATGAGGATGTACTGCTAGTATTGTTTTCTTCTTGATTAACTTAGATGCACTTTTTGCACTTCTAGCTCTCCTCCCAAGTCTTTCTATAGAAAATTGGTGCCAGATTAGTGACTGAATTTTGCAGGAATGCCTCAAGCAACGGGGATCTTCCCAGCATTTTCTCACTTATTCTTTAGTGTAAATGAGGTAGGGAGAGGTGACATTCAGAATTGTAGTAAATTGATTTTATGATCACTTTTATATTAAGTAATATGACAGGCAGCTCCTGTTTTACTAGCATCAGTTTTTAAGGCTGGTGCCAAAAATCAGTGCTGGTAAAGCAAGGCCTGTGTGATGGAGGATCAGCAAACAGTAAAAAAACCTGAGTTTCTCAATGTGTTTTAAACTATGAAAATATATCAAGTTGTGTTACCTCATAGAGTTATCCAAGTTACTTTGCGGGCTCTCATGTGCTGCTGATACAGTTTTCACTTTATGTCAAAAAGTCAAACACACCTTGGGGGTTTTTGGGGTTGGGTTTTTTTGTTTTGGTTTGGGTTTTTTTTTTGTTGTTATTGTTGTTGTTTATTTATTATAAAAATCATCTCTTCCAACAAAAAAGTGCAAACTGAAATTATAATCAGCTTTGACAGTGCAGTAGAACATTAAAATTATAAATATAAACGACAACTGAATATTTAGTTGTCTTTAGAATTTTGCATAAAATTAATACAATAAACTGCAAATTAAAAAAAAAAAAAAAAGACACCCATAACATTTTTTTTTTCCATGATAAATTCACACTCAGTCCAAAAATCATTCAAAATCACTGTTTGGCAGCTGCCAAACAGTGTCTGTGCTATT
The DNA here is from genome assembly GCA_013397395.1 of Sinosuthora webbiana. Classification (NCBI taxonomy): domain Eukaryota; kingdom Metazoa; phylum Chordata; class Aves; order Passeriformes; family Sylviidae; genus Sinosuthora; species Sinosuthora webbiana. Next base: position 108,970 of record VXBN01015222.1, read on the forward strand.
GGCAAAAGTTGTTTGAGCTGCAAGAATCAGCACTGGTCTCTCATCTCTCAAGTTCTGCTTCCAAGATTTCTCCCCACGTGTCAACGTCCATTGGATACATGCTTTTCTCTGGCAAGCTGAACTGGGAAGGAATGTTGCTGTATTTCCCACTCAGCCACTCTTGCTTCACTTTGCTCTTCCAGTAGTTTCTCAACAACGTAATCTGGTGGAAAAACATAAGAGTCAGATCTCAGGAAGGAACCAATTTAAACTGCATTCAATAGAACTAAGTTTAGCACCAGAAGAACAGTGCTGGAAAAAGGATTTGGGATGTGCCTTTGGGTATCTAGACATTAAGCCCAGGAAGGTGCAATGCTGCCAAGAAGCAGAACATGCACTACTTCCAACTTTCCTGTTCCTGCCTCAATTCTTCAAGACAAAAAACCCAAACCAGGAATTCATCTTACTCCTTAGAAGAGGCACATTTCACTTTCTGTTTCGGTTGTGACCTTTATCTTTTGTCTTGAGGCTGGCTGGATTTTTCTCTTCTGCCAGCCTTTTAGGGCAAGAAAATGTGGACTTGGTGTGTTCGTTGCTTCTATTTCAAATCCCCTCGAGATAAAAGAGACAATCAGTGCAGGGAATTCTGGAAATTGTTGTGCAAGGGTAGCAAGACCTACACACTGAAAGGGTAACCATTGTTTGCTCATGGCTGTGCCTCACACTGCAGTAACTTTACTGAAATGTCAGTCCAGTGGCTGCTTTTGTTTCTTTTGCTGCTGTTTCTCTCTTTTCACCCCTCCTGCTCTCAGACTAGCTAAAGTAAGGTGGGAGATTCCCCTCTAGCTGGCCCAGAGTAATCTGTGGAACCAGCTGTCTGATCTATCTGATCAGGTCCTGATCTACCTCAGCTTCCAGGCTGGATTCAACACTGAGAGATCATTCAGCATGCTCTGGAGCTCAACCTGCTGCAAACTCCTCAGAGCAGTCTGTGTGTGAAAGTACAAAACTTTTTTTCTCTCATTATTTTTTCCCTGTAGCCAAGAAGCATGATGATGACACCACCATCTTTGAAATCATCACTATTGCAAATGAAATCCACTATTACTTGCAAGCAGCCTCATCCACAGAGTGCACATTTTCAAATCATCGTGGGGAGATTTTCTAAACAGTTTATAAAAGCTCTTGCTCATTTCCCCATTTTGTTTATTTTTCCTCCTCAATGTGTGCCACTTGAGGTGTACTGAGACAGTGCTATCCAGGATGATTTTTCAGGAAGGTTTTATTTTTTCCTCCTGAATGTGTATCACTTGAGGTGTATTGAGACATTGCTAAGCAGGTTGATTTTTCAGGAAGAAAATTATTCCTGACCAGCAGATCTATTTCCACAAAACACAAGCAGGAAGAACACGCTGCCTATCGCGGTTCTGTCATCCTCTCCCTGCCAGCCCTATCTGCGGGAACGTGGCCTTTGTCCCATGTTAGGGCTTGTGTGTGATGAAGGTCAGCGCTGAGGCCGTGCGGGGCAGCAGGAGGGCTAACGCCGAGCCGGACGGGGTGTGCCCTGGGCAGGAAAAGGCTTTATCTCTCAGTGTATTTGCTTTATCTCTCACTGTATTTTACCAGATGTCCGTCTGCCGGGACGCGCTGCCGAGCCGCGCTGTCACCGCAGCTCTTCCCCCGCAACCCCAGGACGGGTGGGACGCGCTGCTGTCATTTCCTTACACATTTCTATCGGCTCTCCTAGCGATTTGTGTCACCGCCGGTGCTCCGCCGCCGAAGGTGGCTTTACCTTCCAGGAGTAGCCGTTCCCGCGGTCGCAGTCGATCTCCCGCTGGCAGACGGCGCGCACGGCCAGGCAGTGGTGCCGCCACAGCCGCTCGCTGCCCTCGATGACGCGGTGCCAGCCCTTGCACGTCACGGACGCGTGGCACAAGCTCTCGACGTCCAGCCCGCTGAAAATGCGGGAGCTGAGCTCGGGAGGAAGGGCAGACACGAAGTCACCCGCTCCTCCTCCTCCTCCTCCCTCGGCGCCGTCGCGGCCGGCAGCGCGCTGCGCCTCCATCCCCGCGGCCTCGGGCTGCCGAGGCGTCACCGCCGCCTCTCCGTGTGCGGGCGGCCGCCGCCGGCAGCGCTGCGGGCCGGGTGCCGCCTGCCTGCTGCCATGTCCCTGTCACCCGCCCGCTGCGGCTGTCACCGCGGGGCGCCGCTTTCGGGGCGAATCTTCGCAGTTTCGGGACCGCAGGGGCGGCGCCGCGGCTCGGCTCGGGGAAGCCGCGCGTCACGGGGCGGCCGCGCGTCATCAGGCGGCGGCGGCTCCTGTGGGGCTCGGCACCGCCTCCGTCCCCTTCCCTGTCCCTGTCCCGGCCGCTCCTGTGGGGCTCGGCACCGCCTCCGTCCCTGTCCCGGCCTCTCCTGCCTGGCTCGGCACCGCCTCTGTCCCTGTACCTGTCCCGGCCTCTCCTGCCTGGCTCGGCACCGCCTCTGTCCCTGTACCTGTCCCGGCCGCTCCTGCCGGGCTCGGCACCGCCTCCGTCCCCGTCCCGGCCGCTCCGGCACCCTCCAGGTGAGGCCGGCCCGGCGGTGCTGTAGCCCCGAGCCGGCTCCGCCGCGGGCGGGGAAAGCTCGGCTCCAGCGGAGGGCAGCGAGGATGGTTGGGAGAGTGGAGCATCTCTCGTAGGAGGAAAGGCTGAGAGAGCTGGGCCTGTTCAGCTTTGAGGAGAGGATGGAGCGCACAGATGAGTATAAATATCTGAGTGCCCAGAGGGTGGACCAGGCCGTGCCCACTGGTGCAGAGCAGCGGGACGAGAGGCAATGGGCAGAAAGTGATGCACAGAAGTTCCACCTGAGTATGAGGAAGAACTTCTTTACTGTGCAGTGACTGCACGTGGAACAGATTGCCCAGAGAGGTTGTGGAGTCTCCCTCAGAGGAGATATTCCAGAACGATCTGAACGCAATCCTGTACCATGTGTTCTGGGGTGACCCTTTTTGAGCAGGGAGATGGATAACCCACTTGTGGTCCCGTTGAACCGCACCCATCCTGGCATTTTGTGAGCCCCTGCAGAGCTGAAGGTGTGAGGGCAGAGCTTAGCCTTTGGTGTTTCTCTTCACAGGGCAACAAAGAGAAAGTTCATTGTGCCGTGTCTGCAGTGCACAAAGTTCTGGAAGGGTTGGCAGAGATTCCCCAGTGCTGCTGTGCAGGGAATGCTGCAGCAATTAGACTTGGTTTTCCCCAATTATTTGTGCTGGTGAATGGAGCAGTGGGAAGGCAATGTGTTGAAGGAAAAACAGGTGCAGTTTGGGTGTGTTTTTGTAACCTAAAAAGCTTTTTAGATGCAGTGGCTCTCAACTGAGGCTTTGAAATTAATCTGAGTATCTCGTGTCACCTCAGTGCTACAGGCTTGTAGGCTGTAGTGAGAAGTGCTCGACTTGTTGGGCATCTGATGCTGAAAAAAAGTGATCTTAAAATCATTGTCTGACTTTTAGGGTAGGACCAGGTTTTGGGGAGTTGTGCAGATTTGCCATAAAGCAAATTCTGAGACGCAATTTAAGCTTTCTCGAAGTTTTGTCATGGCAGCAACCAGTGTAAATTATGTACTTAAACCCTAAAACACCGCAGTCGTGGTCAGCAGTTACTCGAGAGTCTTTTGTTCAAAACCCTTTAGGTGTGAGGTAAAAGGAAGGTGCATTTATTTCCTCTGTAAGTTGATGTAAGAGGATGTTGATGTGAAAGGTCAGTTTCAAACTGCATTTCTTAATGGCAAACATTCAGACCAACTTTTGTGTTTATATTTGTAGTTTGTGAGTAGCTGAAATTGATTTTGTTTTGTCAGAGAAAAATCAGGAGGCTGATGCAGAAGAAGCACCGACGTTCATGTTGTTGAAATGTCCTGTATTCCACTTTTAATGGAACCAGCATGCTCCAGCTCTGAGGTGCAGGGAGCCACAAAAGTGAGGAATAATGATGCTGCCTCCAGACTTTCGGTGGGTGCTTAAGTTTTTAATGAAGTTTAATATTTGTAAGCATGTGTTGAAAGTTAAAGAGGTGTTGTGTACAAATGAAACGTCAGCCTTTGCTGTAGTTGAGGTCCCTGGGGTGGACTGGCTCAGGAAATTCAAAATGATACTGCTGTTTTCAGTAAGTAATGGATGTGACTTTGGTGTATTTGCATTGTTTTCACAGAAATTTAGAGCCTGGTTACTTTCTGGAGAAATAAATTGTAGGAGTGTGAGAAAGACTTCTCTGTTTGTGGAGTTTTGGTTTTTGTTTTTTTTTTCGTGGATAAATAGGCTTTTGTTAAACTTGCTTTTTCTGTTATATCTGTATGTGAAAACTTTAGAGTGAGATGGTGGTAAAGCTCTTCTGTGAATCTTTCAGTTTGTGGCCTTTTAGGTATTTATTCCAAAGATCTAAGTTTTCTTTTGTTTTTACTGCATGAAGGTTCCTATGGATGTTGTTTTTCTCAGTGGCTGGAAACTGCAAAAAAAAAGTAAAATATTTGAGCAATGGTCTGTGTACAAAAAGTAGGTGGTTACCCAGGCTGCTTTTGAAAGGCATAACTGACTAGAAACTAATTTCTAATTTCTAATTGTCTAATTTCCCCTCACTCTTCTGTGACTGGATTAAGGCACTAAACAGTAAATGTTGTTTCAGGTTCCTCTTTCTGATGAGGATGAAAGCAAACAGTCAAAATCTATTCAGAGAAAGAGAGTGCTTCCACCTTGGATGCTGGAAAGAGATCTGCTGGTGCAGAGGGTTTCCAAGCCTGTAATGACAGGAGGTAGGTATGCATTCCAGAATGTTTTGATATAATTTTTAAGATTATAATGGTGGTGGTAGGAAGAACAAATTTGCTACTTCTCTTTCCATGCTCTGTGTGGGGCAGCTGACAAAGACTGGCTTCTGTTGTCTCCTTTGTCATCAGTCCTATGGGTGTGATAGAGCTCTTTTTCATCAGTTTATTTTCTTTCCGTTCTTTTTGCTTTTAATGCCAGATAATGAAGTCTGTTTGTGCAGCTGAGTTTTGGAGCCCTTTCCTAAAAACTTGCCTATTTTGTATGTAAATTCTGAGTAGTTTCTCTATTTAATTCCTAGCCTTCTCCGCACTTAAGTCACTGATGTTTTGCCCTTCTAAAATTAGATTCTTAATTTCACACGTTTTAAAGGCAGAAGGGTTTGGGTGGTGTTGCATGTTAGTTTTTTAATCGTTACTGAGTCAAACTTGGCTATTTAATCCAAAGTTAATTCCTAGGAGGAGCAGTTCATTACAATCTGATAGTTTCTTACCAACATGAGGCTAAAATAGAGTTGCATTCCCTCCTGGGCTTGTGGGAAAAGAAATTGCTGGCCCTTGCGGTGTGCTGCTGCATATCATTTGTTATATGCCTTTATGTGTGTGAATGTGTTTGTTATAAACACATACGTGTTTGTGAAACATACATGTGTTTATATATGTGTTTGTTATGTGTGAATATAATGTTTATTTCAAAGACTGAACTCTTTCATTGTGTCAGTGTTGAGATTAGGAGCTGCGTGGGTGAGACGTGTCTGAAGGCCTGACCTTGAGGGAGCTGGGGGATACATGCAAACTTTATTGGAACTGTTTAAAAAGTCTTTTTCAACAGCTGCTGCTGTTTCTCATCCCCTGTGTTCTGCTTTAATGATTTCTAGTGTCAGGATTTCACTAAAAAAGTCGCATTCCAAAAGTACCCTTTTTATTTTTTCTTTTTTTTTTTTTTTCTTTTAAGGGAGTAAAAAGAAAAAAGGCCAAGGAAGAGTAGAAGGTCATAGTGAGTCATTAAAATCAGAAGTACATGTACAGCAGAAAAAAAGATTAACTTCTGAAGAAGCCATAGAGGGTTTTGAAGGTGGAAAGCAAGATCAGGGGAAAAGGAGCTGCCTTTCCATCCCTGTTCCTTCATCTCAGGTAACTTTTTAGCTCAGGGCAGACCCCTGATGTCACAAAAAATGAGAATGTAGTTGGCAATGTCATGTTGAAGGTTGGGTCTACAATGTAACATTTTGTTCTATGTGTTCTGCTTGTGATTTTTTGTTTTGAAATACCACTCCATGGGACAGCTCTGTAGCAAGGATCATGGGAGCATCAAAGATTTGGTTTTCTGCATTTCCTTCAAAGGATCTGGGCATTGGGCCCCAAAAGTCCCACAGAAGTACCAGACTTGGAGTTTTCCAGCAAGAGGCAGGAACACATGGGCCAGAGCACTGCTCCTAGGAGTGGCTGGTGTGTGTGGTTTCTTTTTCTGAGAGCCTTTGGGGATAGGTGATGGTGTGATACTGATGTAATGCCACTCTGGGCTTTGCCCAAGCTGTTGCCATTCTAGTGGGTGAGGGGAAAAAAAGGAAAGGGGGAAAAAAAGTCACCTGAAACCCAAAAAAATTTGTGGCAAGGAGTGAACAGACCATTTGGTCCAGCTGGTCCAGCATCTCTGTGTCCTCACAGTACAGCTGCATTTACAGGCAGTTAAATCTTTACTAACGACACCTTCCAAGTGATGAAAACAGAAGGATCATTGCTGAAAACGAAGCATATTCTGATGAAATCAAATTGAGGGTTTCTCTTATTTCCTTTAAGTGAACCACTATGGGAGGTGTTTTTAATCTCTGGTGTTAAAATTGCCTGGGTGTGTTCTAGGATCTGATAAAATACTTAAAATGCTTCTGACACTGAAAATTATTTGGGTTCTGATTTTCAGGTTAATTGAAACAAACCATGCATGGAGAGCAAGTAGTAGTAGTAGTTTTGGTGTGACAGTGGTCCACTAGGTGCATGAATAACAGCTGGTGAGCTGTTTTCTCTTTGCCAAGTTATAAAACGAGCAACTATGTAATGAATTATTCAATTTTGCAATTTGTAAGCAGGAAGCCTTACTTATTTTCACCTAACAATTCCACAAATCATTTTAATCTCAAGCAAAATTTAGTAAATTGCTTTCAGGACTTTGCAGGAAAGCTGACATATTAGGGCAAGCGAGAGTAATAACCACAGAGAGCTCTGAAAAACTGCAATTTGGATATCAGAGCCTAAATCACGGTCCTGCCATTGAGGAAACGTTCCGTAGGGAGGGAAGCAGAAATACCTGAATTGTTGTAGTTGTCAGCAGCCGCCGGAGGGCGCCGAGGCCCCGCGTGTGCTGCCCCTGGATTTTGGTTTCCCTGGAGTGTCACTGATCCTAATCCATGGGAGCCTTCTGTGTCCTCCTGTACCATACAGGCAGCGGGCTGAAATATGTGAGAGAGAACTCACAAGTGGTAGAGTGGCAAACAACAGTCATTTGTGCTTTATTTTGCCAAGGAGGGCTTATTTCTTAAGTTGCAGACCTGTATTTTGGGAGTTGTCCTTGTCTCCTATTTGAGTCAGTAAATATGCTGACATTAATGCTGACTTTGCCCTTTCCTAATCACCTCGCTGCTCAAATGGAACTGTCTCTGTTTTGGGAAAACGTTTTATGGGACTTGCATTGAAAGGAACAAAAATCAACTGGGAAATCACTGGCTGTTTTTCAAGCTCTGCCAAACACACCTGTGTAAACTAAGTATAAGTTTACTGGGGGGGGAAACACAGGTAATAATCTTTAGAAAGCAGAGACCTTTGAATAGTTCTATGATGCATCAAAGTAGTTCAGCCTTGAATGTAGATATGCTTCCAGGTAATGTCTCAACTGTCAGGGCAGTCTTCTTCCCTCAGTGGTGTGTCTCATATATTCTTTTTCTAAAGAATATATTTCTTATTTTAAATGTACTTTTTTTTCCAAAATTTAAAATGCAGTTTGTGTCAAAACTGAAATATTTGCTTAATGGTGTCTGTGACAGACTGTTATGATTTAGAGTCATGAGCTGAAGCATTTAAGATGTGTCAGTGTGGGGTTAACCTCAGGGTATGTATCCTAAGTTCCCATATATCTTCTTGGTGCTTAAATTATTAAGAAATTCATTGAATTAGTAAGTCATTCCTTAATCATTTAAATTGATTTTTGGATAGGAATCCACATTCTTCTACAGTCTACTACATCTTCACCTGTAAAATCCCCATTAATTTTTCAGGAGCAGTGCTTTTATTTGTAAGTTGATTTAAACTAGTTCTTGGACTGTTCACAAACTGAGGTGATGAGACAAGAGGTCATGTTGTGAGGGAACTGAAGCTGAGGAAGGAAGCTGTTGGATAAGTTTTCTCTAAGACTGTGTGCTCTCTGTGTGCTTTCTGAACTTGAGGTTTTCATTCAGCACCTGTGTTTAGCAGTGGACTTGAGTTTGGGAAGTGGAGTAGAAGGTTTTTAAAGTCTGGACCAGATGATCTTATAAAGTGTTTTCTAAGCTGGGCTGTTCTGTGAGTGATTTTGAAAGTCAGGGATGATGAGGCACACTTTTATTCAAAGCTTTTAATTCCGAGGAGTGTAAATTTTCAGGTTCTTCAAAATGTAACCTTGTTCCACAGAATGCATCTGGATTTCCTCTTGAGACTACCATGAGAGATATGGAAGGAAGTGGCAAGACTGGAACAAAAAACCCTGGAAGTTCTCTGGAAAAAAAGGATGGGCAGCTGCATAGCAAATGCTCTAAAAGAGTAGGTCAGATCTCCAGTAAAGACAACAGAATTGAGGAGACAGAAAACCAAGAGCAGATTACTGGTTCTGCAGGCCAACAGGCTCACTGGGACAGGACTTCCCAATGCTTTGGTGCCCAGGAAGGGATTCTTGAGCCTGATGCACATCTGGACTTCAACACTGAGGTTTCTGATTCAGCCAGAAGTGCAGATGCTTCAGAAAGCTCCAGACAGATGCAGCGTAAGAGGACACCTTGCATGTATGGAAGTGGCTGTTACAGGTAAAGCAAAATTAAAACCAGCTTGGGCTAGCTTGTTATTTAGAAGTAATGTATTATTTCTACAGAAAACTGTAGAGTTGTTACAAGCTTTGATTTGGAAAAAAAAGTCTTATGGTGAACAGGGGACTGATGAGAAACAAATAGCAGGACACTAATTTTAGAAGGATCAAAGGAGGAGCTGGGATGTCTTGCTAACTCTTAATACAACCCAAACAAGGGATAAAGATGAAGTACTAGAGCAAATTAAAAGATAAAGTGTTGCAGGAAATATATTTTAAAGGTCCCTTATAAAAGGAAAAGAAATAAAAGACCTGTGGGTACAGTATGAGGTATTAGCAGGGAGAAGAGATGTAAAAGGTTCAAATGCCCAACACAAACCCTGTAGGTTTGTTTTATTACCAGGTGAGACTTACATGAAAGATTATTGTGTTTCTTTAGGTTGTTGCCTATTTTGTGATCTGAACGTTTTAAATACTTATTTGTCATCTGTAAATAATCAAGAATTTCTTTTATTATAACTTCGTGTTTCTGCGATTTTTTTTAAGCTTTCAGTCAACTCTAAAACCAGAGCAAAGCATACTTAGAACTCAAGGTTAACCCTTATCTGGACAGTCTTGCAAGCCTCTCTGCATAGTTTTTCTTCACACAGTTTCCTGCATCATGAAGTGTGAGCACAAATTTAGAGCTTCTGTGAAAGCAAAGCTGCAGTAACTGTGTCAGTATCTTCATATCAAGGCAGCAGTCATAAAACTTCCTTATTAAAATAGGCTTTTGTTGGGTTACTTTTCATGCAGGTAAAGCCTAATGATTTTGTTTTGATCAAATGAATTAACACATTCCTGTGCACTGAGGCTTTGTTGTGAAACAATTAACTTTGGAGTGCAACTTACAGTGTGCCTCTGTAACTCAAATATCTTATGTCTGCAAATAAATATTTTAAAAAAAACCCTAACAAAACCTTTAAGGAAGAAGCCTTAGGGTTTTTCTGAAAAAAAGGAGGATGTTGGCTTATTAGCTCTGCACTTCTCTGCTTCCTTTTTTTTTGCACCACACATAGAATAAGTATAAATTAGCTAGGTAAAGCTAAGGTAAAACAGGGTGTTTCTACTGAGCATCTGAGGTAGGACAAGAGACAGGACATGTTTGAGGTGCTCCACAGGTATTGTGTCATTTGAGGAGCATCATCTGCTGGCCAAAAGACTCCTGAAGCCTAGTGACAAGGACTTGTACATCACAACTCTTTTGTTGCTCTTTCTCCTCTCTTCCATATTTATTTTTCTTTTTTTTTTTTCCCCCCCTCTCCTTCAACAATGGCCGTTTGGTGTTGTCTAAGTAGGTCTTGAAGCAATGTTTTAAAAAGGAAATGTATATCTCCTAAAATAAAATAAATCTGCTCACTGACAGCTATTACTATCCTTCTTTCCTTAACATCTATGATGCCATATGTATCTTGATGTAGGAATAACAAAGAACATCAGTGGCTGCTGTGTCCCTCTCAGAAGATAAATTGTATTTCATGTGACTGAGAATTCTTGCTATTACTGCAAGTATGTTAGCTCTGTGCATTAGGAAAACAAAGCAAAGGGCCTCTAAATGATTTGATTTCATCCCATTTATTTTTGATGGGGAAAGAAGTAGGCAGCCAGTCTGAATTTGTCACAACAAGTGGTGTTTCATGAGAATTTGTTATGGAATAAAAGGCTGCAACCTTGCAATAGTTTCTGGTAAATTATCCTACAGTTTGCAGAAGCAAGAGGGGATCAGAACAAAAAGCCCATCACCTATGTAAGTAGGTCCAAGGGATACTGAACCTTTGATAAGTTATAGAAGAGTTTATCTGTTAGCTTGCTTGTGGATTTTCCTGAGTGAAAGATATCTGGCAAATGGAGATTTAAAGAATTAATATGAATGAGTATTAATTATGGACTAATTAATATGAATTAATATAAATGAATGGCCAGCAGAGCTCACAGTGTTTAAGTCAGCATTTTGTAAAAGCTGTAACAAATGCCCTTTTGCTGTAGTGGTAGTTGAAATGCTGGATGGATATTGACTCTCCTCTGTGAAGTTCAGAAGAGGTACTTGAGAATTTAAAGGAGTTTCTCTGATCAGTGAGGAGGTTGCTGCACACACGTGCTTGGCATGTTCCATACTTGCTCTTAAACGCAGCTGCAGCAAGTCTTAAGGTAAAGCAGTAAGAACTCTGTAGCTGGAAGTTGTTATTCCTCCTGCTTGAGGGAGGCAGCTCACTTCTGTAATTTGCACAAACACACTAGGGGTTATGTACTCTGGGAATGATTGAGGTAATCACTAAAGTATTTTGTAGATGTCTTTTGGAAAATAATTTATTTATTAATTGCACATTTCTTGCTTCTCAATATTATATGCTTGGGAAAAAAGTCTCTAAGAAATTGTAGGGGAAAAGTAGACTTGCTTTTGCTACTAGTTTGTTAATTTTGATGTAATTTTTTGTAGCACATTTTGATCTGTCACATGGATTTCTCTTGAAGTCAGAATTTGTTTTTCTGTATACTTTTTAACTCCCCTTAGAGCAGTTCTAGAAAGTAGAAAACTCTTCTTTAAGTGATGTTTATGACTGCCTAGTCTTGAGTGGTGTGTGTACAAAGCTCTTGCCTGAAAATGGTAGAAATGTTCTTTTAGTGATGCATAAATTTGTATTCCCTACTTGTTCACCTCGGATTCAAGTGTTGTAGAGGCAAGAAGTGATGATCTTGTGATGATCTTGTGCTGTCCTCACCTAACACTGGTGTGACTTAGCTACACATGGAGTTGTTAATGTCTTATGGTGGAGTTGTTAATGTCTTATGGTACAACTTCGTGTCAGCATGCCCATTTGTAATTCAAATAAAACCTTCTGTGAAATTAAAGCTGATGGGAAATAGGAAAATTCCTGGTTTAACCTCAGTTACAGCAGATGCTGAGACAAAATTTCTTCTGTTACCCTCAAGGTAGGTCATACATTCTGCATCAAGTTAAACATTTAAAGCTCCTCTTCATGGAACCGCAGAAAAATGAGCTGTCAGTGATTCAGTAATTCATGTTTTATATGTCCTCTTCTTGAGCTAAATGGAGCAGTCAGTTTGGGTGTGTATTTGTCTCCTGCAGGAAGAATCCCATTCACTTCCAGCAGTTCAGTCATCCCAATGATGATGACTATCATGACATGGAGGTGGTGGCTCAGGGTGACAGTGACAACCGGCCGGAGTGTCCCTATGGAACAGCTTGTTACAGGTGAGGAGCACTGGGCAAAGGTTCTTGATTTCAAGTTAAGAATGTTCTCCCCTCCTCATTAGTAGAATAATGACTAATTCTTGATGTTAACTTTGATTGTTTGTTTACTGCTACCCTTAAAGCACCTGAGTCTCTGCATACCTTTAACATTATCACAGTAAAAATCACTATTTTGGTGGTGATATCAGTGAAAACTTGACTATTCAGAGATCAACACTGTGTCTCTTTTCAACACTCAGTAAATTGGTTTTTTATAGAAACAGTTTATTGTTACATGTTGTTCTTGATCTGTAACTTTTAGTTTAAATTTTGATGATGTGTCCCTTGGGATTTTGTACAAAAGCTATTTTAATCAGTATCTGATTTTTACAAAGCACAGTTGAGGTAACAGCAATAAAATCCAGTTTATGGCTGACTGCTGTTTCTTTTAAGCACTGTTGATTTTCTTCCAAATACTGTTGTATTCCGTTTGTTTTTCAGTATGTAGATTTTACATATTTAGCAGACTGTATAATGATCACAATGGACAAGAAGATGTATTTTGAGGCACTGGCATCTCTGTGGGAGCATACTGAAACTGGTGGCTGCTGTTAAAGATTGTTTCTGCACAGAAACATTTTCTCCTGGAAAGTGTGGTTGTCCTAAAAACTGTGGTCTCTGTGAAATGGAACAGAATGAGGACAACTCTTAGGAAAAGGCCTTGGTGATACTCAGCTAATGCAGGAAACGTGATTCTCTTAAAAACACCTATGGGAAGAATTTCCCATCTCAGGCTGAGCAATAAAGGCTTATGTCAGTAATGAAATTCCCAACATACTTTTCAGGAATGCAATAGATGCTTTATCTAAACCCCAAACTGCCTCTCCTTCCACATGAGACAACCTCTGTTGATAATTTCTTCATCTGTGTTTCATTCTTTGGGGATAAAGGAATGGAGGCACCCACGAAAACTTGATCATTCTTTTGATGAAGCCACAGGTGTAATTTGATGGGGTTTTGTGTTAATTTTGTTGTCCTTATCTGTTGGCTATTACTTGCCTGATCTAAATGTTGTGCTTTGAAAATGATCCATAAAGTACCAGGGAATTCTGCACTTTTTAAATGTGGAACAAGGTGATGGAATCGAACTTTCACTGTTTTGTTTTTTGCAGGAAGAACCCCCAGCACAAGCTGGAATACAAGCACAGTGCACCTCCAGGTGGGCCAATCTGTTCAATATTACAGAATCACAGAATATTCTGAATTGGAAGGGACCCACAAGGACCATCAAGTCCATCTCAATAAAATGCTTTAATCTCTCTTTAGGGAATAGAATGCATTTATAGCTCCCTCTGTATTAGGATTATTTTTTTCTGGGATTTTTTTTTTAATAAGAAAGTCTCAGGTAAAATAAAATTTTAAAGTATTCTGATGCTCTAAACAAAATACTGCAACAGTATTTGTCATCCTTTTGTGTTGGGGTTTTTTTTACCAGTAATTTTCTTACTGTGATATATGTTCTCTTGAGGCCTGGAGGGAATATAACTAAAACCGAATTTGAGTTCCTAATCCAACACTTTGTGGTCTTTTTATATTGCAGTAACTTGATTTGGTGAGAAAACACAGGGGGATGTGCTGTTTACATTTTGTCTGCGCTTAAAGAATTGAAAGAGATACTTCTTGGGTTTATTATTTGGAGGTTCTTCGTCTTGATTATTGGATTGGAGATTTTCCACATGAAATCTCAATGCAATAAACAGAAGTTTAGAGCAGAAAACTTATGAAAATGTCATGATAATGCATTTTACTTTCAAGATTCAGGGCTATGACATTATGGAAACAGTATTGTAAAATATTTAAATGCCCTAAAAAATTCCAATTTCCTGCTCAAAAACCCCCAATTGGAATTGATGACATTTGTCTACAGATGGCAGGGGTAATAATTTTTAGAACAATTTATCTAGGTAATCTCTTGGGAATGATTCAAGACAAAAACAGTCTTTTTGGAGCGGTAGAGTAGCTTTTATACCTGTAAGTACAGCACAACCACAAGATTCCCTCTGTCCTGACTGAAAATTTCCCTTTCTTTAGTAACTAGGAGAAGAGCACAGCAACAAACTTCAAGCAATGGTGAGTGTATTCTAAAGGTATGAGTGGGCACATCAACCTGCAACACAGCTGGTCTGCAGTGGCTCTTTTTTGGCATTTAATAGTGCTGGAGATGCTTGATAATATTTAGCTGAGGAGAAAGAAGTCTTTATTTTAGTAAAATCCTTGTTTTCTTACAAGTAATAGTGCTTCAGTTGAATTTGTGCCAGTGTTCCTAGATAATCATAGTAGAAAGTTGTTTTACAGAGTGTTGAGGCATAAACTGAATGGTGAAGATTTTAGAATGAAGCAGGCTGGGCTGTGTGCATATCTAAAAATCTGAATCTATTCTTGAAGGTCTAAAATTGTGGCTGTGCCTCTCATAAGAGCACCTTCCTTACCCAAAATAGTAGCTCCTGTGTGTGCAGCTGATGGTCAGGCAGGGGTGACTCTGAAGGAGGAAGTGCTGCTCTTGCAGCATGTAAAACTTGCACACAGAAGTCAAATTCAGTCTGTCAAACTCAACTCTTCTTACTAAGAATGAACTGGGGAAGAATTTATATTCTGCACACACGGGGAAGAAGGGAATTAATTTATTAAGTTATGTGTATATTTGCTATTTCCGGATTTTTTTAATGTCTTGTTGACTGGCTTACTTAGCTCTGTGGAGGGCAAAGCTTAATAAAAGGTGGTGCTCAGCCAGTTCCCACCTGAGGCCATCACACCATGTCCTGCAGGGTCAGACAGACAGTGAGGGCTCCATTAACCTTTATTTTGTCATATTTGGCACAACTGCACCATTAGACACAGCAGGAATTCCTTACGAGAGCATTTAAATTCCACCAGCCAAGAAAAAAGGAGAGCCCTCCACATGACAGTTAACATGTTTAGCTTTTAAGTCTTAATTGCTGCCAGAATTGCCTGTAGAGAATGTTCTGAAGAATAATCTGAGGCAAATTACTGGGGAATAGTTGTAGGGAAAGAAATGAAAAAAGAAGTCAGTTATGCCGCCCTTAAGTTGTCACTACTGAATGACTTGTCTAGGTTGTTGCTGCTGAGATGAATAACACCCTGTGACCATGGAATATGCAGGAGTCTCCTACACATTTTTTGTAGGTTTTCTAGCAAGCTGATCAGCTCACTTTGAAATAGAATATTTTGGAAGGAGCAATCAGCAAGCTTTTTTTTCCCCACATCAAGGAGATACTTTCATAGAAAGTTTCAAGGTCATCTTTATAGATAAGCAACTAGAGAAAAGGCAAAATTGAGGTTAATAATTAGCTTTAGGGGCTGCAGGGCTTAATTAAACTACAGTGGAAAGAAGTGGAGAGGAAAGGCATGAAAGGAATTGCATCGCTCACTGCTAAAATCAAAGCATTGATGTATGGGGAGGGAGAATATAGTATGCACCTCCTGGACTTGTAGGAAAAATACGAAAGTCATCAGTATTTTGCCAGAATTCCTGCTTCTGTTGAAAAACTCACAGTGCTGTGAGAGTGACAAAGGGCTTTTCTTTGATAAGCAGCTCTTGGGCTTATTATTCTCATAACCTTCGTCTGAGAAGGGGGATTTTGTTCTTATTTTATTCAGCATCTTCATTTTGACCCCTCCACTAACTAATTCTGCAAGGACTATAATCTGTGATTCTGCTAAGAAATTCTGCTGGTTATGGGCTGGTTATGGTGTCTTGGTTTGAGACAAATTGGGAGGAAACATCCCGAAATGATCGTGTCCTCCCAATTATGGCATGATTAATTACCTCTGAAGCCTATTAAACAATAAGGCAGCAAGCATAAAAAGAAAGGTAATTCTGGAACAGGAGAGTTCCCAGTCATAGAAAAGTGTGACTGATAGAGGCTGTAGTCTGGCTGCCTGAGGTACTGGTGGTGGTGTTTGTGCCTGGAGCTCTGACCTGAGGTTTCAAGAGTTTGCAGACAAGTGCTTATAATTAATTTAAAGAGCTAGGATTTGGGCTGTGGTCTGTAGCTAAAAAACCCCACATATTCATAGTTTCATATGAAAGCTGGTGACAACTGCTCAACAGATGAGTTAGCTAAACTGATATCACTGAGTGTTTATTTTTAGATAAGGTAAGAATGCAAAAATGGGAGGGTGAGAGGAAGAGGAATGAACATGATTTTACTCAGAGGTGTGACTTAAGGACAAAACAAGACATGACTGGAATATTAGCAGGCCATGGCTAGTTAGGAATTTTGGACATTCAAGAGAAGAGGTGTCACAGATGTTGAGAGCAAGGCGTAAGCACATCTACCAAAAATGCATTTCTGAAGGAAATGACCTTCAGAAGGGAAACAGACTATCCAGCATGAAGGCAACTGGAGAACATAGAAGGTGAGTGATCTAGAAGATTTCCTTCTCTCATGTGAAGGTCAGGAAGGAAATGAGTAGGAATTAAAGTCATATCAGCTTCCAAAGACTAAGAATATAAAGGATGGATGGATGGATGGATGGATGGATGGATGGATGGATGGATGGAGGCAGAAAATCTAGAGTGAAAGTAGCCACCTAGCAATAGCTAGAGGCTTAACTGGAAGACAGATGTGTTGTTTTGGTGATTCTTTCTCTTGAGGAGAGAAGCTTAACTGTGTGGGCTCTGGGAGGGATCTTGAGCTCTACATTTATGACTACATGACATTTTTGTCCCTACAGGAAAAAGGGCTGGGAAGAAAGGTGGTGTCAATGAATATGACCTCAATGACAGCTTTATAGATGATGATGAGGAGGAGGAGGAGTATGAACCTACTGATGAAGACTCGGACTGGGAGCCAAGTTCAGAAGAAAAGGATAACGAAGATGTTGAGACAGTTGTGCAAGAAACACGTAAATTTGTTAGGGTCAAAAAATAGCTGCTCAGAGCAGCCTTATGAATGTCCAGTGTGGTAGTGTTAGAACGTGGTTGCACAAATGAGAGGAATTGTTTGGAAATTTTTTTCTCCATGATTTAGGCACTACAGGAAGATAATAATGGAGGTGAAGGGGTTCTGCAATGTCTTTCTTGTCCATATATATTATTTTGGGGCTGGTGTGGTGTTTGTTTTATTAAGTCATGGACCCATAGGATACAACTCTGAAAATTTTTGGTTATTTTTTTTCCTCTTCCTTTTTTTTTTTTTTTTCTTTTTTTCAATGCCATTGGAATCTCGTATTTTGAAATATAGTTTTAAAGATTGCTAAAACTTCATCTTCCTGTGCTTGAAAGAAGTATAGGCAGTAGGAAAGCCTAAGTAAGCCATTTTTATTGTTGAGTTAGTGCAGTTTTAAACTTCATTATTCTGCTCCCATCTTTCCCAGGCGTTGTTTTGTTGGTTCTCTTCAGGTACAGTAGTTAAATACAGGTTATGTAAATCACTTGAGAACAGGATCTCAGTGTATTGAACCACTTGACTGGCTCAACAACAATTATAGTGTTATTTGCTCTAATTACAGCAGTACCTCTTTCTGTGCACATCACTGGAACTGTGTCCAATTCTCAGCAAAGTCTTGATGACTCTATTTTTGCACAATTAAACTTGTAACATACAGTGGGAAAAGTGTTCAGCTGTGCCTGTGATTTCTAAAGATGTTGGAAGATCCTGCCTTGTGTTCGTCACTCCCCTGAGCTTCCTGGAAAGCAAGTTAAAAGGTTTTACTATATTTTGGGACAGATGACTGGATCCTTTTGCCATGAGGCCCAGCTCTTTTTGGAATCTTATATTGAATTATCTTGGATTCCTTCACCATGCTGCCACCTAAATTGGAGTTGCTAATCATGGCCTCACAGAGGAGTCCTTGACTGCATATTGCTTACTGACCCTTCTAGTTTCCTCCTCACTGGTATTTTTTGGAGAGTTGTCACCACATGGCCTTTGAAGGGTTCTTCACACCTTTTTGGTGTTTTTTTGGAGTGTTTTCCCGTTTGGCTTTTTCAGTGGCTTCCACCTTTCTTGGGGATGTTCACCCTGTGGCTTTTTTCTTGATTTCTGCAGTGCCTGGCATATATTGGAGCACTTTACAGAGCCATCCTGGAGCAGTGTGTCACCCCTGGCTCTTTCAGAGTGCTGTGTGCCCAGATCCTATTGCTTTGCCTCAGCCTGCTTCCTGTGATTGCTTTACATGTGTTACCTTCCACATCTTTTCCTCTGGAATCAGCAGATGAGCAGGTAGAGCTTTCATGGAGTTTTGATGTTCCTTTTTAGCATTTAGGAAAAATGCCTTTTTCCAGGAAGTGTTACCATCTTAGTGTTTTCTGTCCCTTAGTCTTGGTTTTGAAGAGGGTGACTACACTTTGAGCAACTTTGTGCTCAGTGATGTTTCTTGCTATCCATGATTATTTGGTGGTTTTTATACTGAGATTTGTTCTGGGTTCTTTTGTTCTGGTTGGTGTTACGAAGGTCACTTTTGAAGCTGCAGGAATTCCTGAAATGGTTTTGAGGAACAGCTGAGGGATCTGGGAGTGTTTAACCTGGAGCAGAAGGGGCTCAGGGGTGACCTTGTCACTCTCTACAA
This sequence comes from Sinosuthora webbiana, assembly GCA_013397395.1. Taxonomy (NCBI): domain Eukaryota; kingdom Metazoa; phylum Chordata; class Aves; order Passeriformes; family Sylviidae; genus Sinosuthora; species Sinosuthora webbiana. The sequence continues at coordinate 127,617 of VXBN01015222.1, forward strand.
CTCCCTGACAGGAGGTTGTAGCCAGGTGAGGGTTAGTCTCTTCTCTCTGGGTACAGGACAACAGGACATAGTTGGCTCAGGTTGGACATCAGGAGGAATTTCCTTCACAGAAAGGGGTGGTTAGACATTGGAATGGGGGTGCTGGAGTCACTGTCTCTGGAGGTGTTAAAGGAAAGTACCATGGTCTGTTTGATATGGTGGTGTTTGGCCAAAGGCTGGACTCAAGGATCTCAGAGGTCTTTTCCAACCTAATTGAGTCTGTGATTTAGGGCTTTTCCTGGCAATGTGTGTTACAGGATCCTAACAGAGTGCATGGGAGAGGGAGGTCTCTGTGAGTCTGAGGGACAAGTGTCTATCTTGCCTCAATTCTGCCTTTTTCTGCTCAATGGTGTGTGTTTCCCTGCGCAGGTGATACAGAGTATTTGGAAAGGGGACAGCCCAAGCCAACACAGGGAGAGGGAGAATGCAGACACTAAAAGCATTGGATAAGTGCCTGGGTACTGAGCTGTCAAAAGCTGAAGCATCTGTTGCTACTTGTTGGAGTCATGGGAATCCTGGGAATCCCTGGATGACGCCATTCCCAGGGCGTTTGACGTGAGCTGAGGCAGTTTGTGGTGACGCTGTGCTGCAGAGGCAGCAGCTGGAGGGTGCTGTTGCCACAGGAGACACAGGCTAAGGGTAATGTGACTGCTTGGTGCTTGGATAAGGGGACAGAGCTGTCACCCTTCCTCAGTGGGAATCCCCCCTCTCTGTGGATGCTGCTCATAACAAATGCAGTTGAGGGCAAAGCGTGGCTTCTGCCCTATCCAGAGGTTCAGGCAGCAACGCTGCTTTGCTGCTGGGAGGATCTCAAAATGTCAAAAAGGAAGCAGTCCCAATGATGCCTTGTTTTAGCTTTCATGTTTTTCAGACTCTGTGCTGCTTAGGGCTGCAGTTCTGAGCCTCATATTAAGTGTCAGTCAGCTCTCTTCACAGACAGAGTAGGGAGATAAAACAAGTCCTTTTCCTGCTGAAGACCAAGGACAACTTTCAGCCCAAAAGCACAACAACAGTGGACTGAAGAGTGAAAACAGGAAAGATGGGACTTAATAATCTGAAGCTGGAATTGGACAATTAAACCCCAATATGCAAATGGACCAAAACTTATAAAAATGTAAGACCTTATGACCGGTCATCCATTTTGTGACCATCCTTAGTCCACCTTGGGTGTAGCCCTGGTCAGGCCCTGTCCTGCCCAAGGTGGATCCTGGAGGCCTTTCAATAAATCCCTACTTTATTCTCCAGCTCTGTCCAGTCTCTGTTCCAGGTCAGCCTTCCCAAGGCATCACCAAAACCTAAACCCTCCATAGGGGCTGCTTTGATACCCTTGGCAGGCACAGGGATGACAACAGTGGTTGGGCCAGACCACAAGAGCCCTCTTGGAGCTCTCAGAGGGATTTCAAAAGTTGTAAAGCAATTCTTTGCCCCAGATTTTGTTCAGTACTGTATTTCTTGGTGGAAGCTGAAGGTTTTTTTAATTAACTCAGCCTTAGATGGATTTCCCTCGTGTAGAGATTATCAGTTGACTTTGTTGCACCAAAACCGTATAGGGAAAACAGTTGGAAGGAGTATCAGCACACTCTAATAACAGGTAGCAATGCCAGCTAATCCCCAGCCACCAGGGCAGGTTTCAGGAGATAAATATGGGAGCATAGTGTCAGAAGGAATCACGAGATTTCAGGTGAGATTACAAGATTAAGCCTTTTGATAGTGAAATACTTCAACTCTCTGGTCCTTTAAATTTCTGTGGCAGGCTGGAAAACAAATGGATTTAGTACTTACCCCTGTTCAAAGCTGATATTTTGGAGGATGATTTCAGTCAGGTTTTTTTTGCCTAACAGCAAATGATGGAATACTCTCCAACATATATTTAAGAGCAGCTAATGATGAGAGGCTTTGAGCATTTTAATGGATTTCAATATCCTCTTGCCCTTAAATTTAATTGATCAATTTTTCTTCAGCAGGAATGGGATCATTCACATTACTCAGTTGGGTAAGAAAGTGATGGCTAAGGGAAAAAGGCAAAAAATAATTCAGAATGCTGATACTGAGGCCATGTTTTATTTGCAGGATTTGCTGCCCACTTTAAACTCACAAATAGACAAGTTATTTACCAAAACCATTTACTCCAAAAGTAGGCACAACCACATACTCTAGAACAGAAAGCATTTGTCATCACGACAGAAAAGATTTTATTTCCAGACACAGAAGTCCTTGATATCTTATGTGTAGTTGAAATGAGTAGGTATTACTGTTACTGTCACCTGCTTTGTCACAATTATCAGTTAAGAAACATCCAAACTGGAGTTGCACTCAATCAGAACAGTAAAAGAGGCGCTGCTGAAGGAAATGCAGAATTCATCTGGAATTGTTGCCTTATATCTCAGCAGACAATAAACTACTCAACTCAACCAGAGGCTGGCTCACTGAAGCCTAAGCCTGTCTTGCTCCCAGAAAGATGGATCATCTCAGGATGTCCTTGGTCTTTTGGCTTTGCTTATTCTTTATCATGAAGGTGCACACAGACTTGGTAAGATGTCTGGTTGGGTTTTTCCCACCACCATGCTGTGGTTTTATATGGATCCCTCTGACAAGCAAGGTAAAACACATGAAATTCCATCTGAACATAAGAAACCACTTTTTCACCGTGTGAGACCTGTTGAACACTGACACTGGTGATCCAGGCAGACTCTCAGCATTCCCTGGGATCAGTCAAAGCCTAGATGGACACAATCCTGCCCAATGTGTGCTGAGGAATGGGCTAGACAGTGTGAAGGTGTTATTCCCAACACCTATAATTTTGTGATTGACTCTTGTGGTGAGCTCAGCATCTCAAGGCAGCAGAAGCTGATGAGGGAAGAGATCCTTTTCATATGTATCTGTGGCATTTCCAAACACAGACAGAGTAACACTCTCCATAAAACTAAAGAGTGGAATATTGATAAAGCATTCTCAAACAAGGTGTAACAGGAAGAGACTTGAGGTTTCCACTTGACTGTGAAGCAGATTTTAGCTTTCAGAGCATGTGCCTTTCATAAGAGCATGCTGTGCATATTGTCCAATGACAAAATAAAGCTGGTGGTCTGTAGACTTCAAGAAGCTTCATCAGGAGGGGTAAACTGAGAGGTTAAAGAGTGACAGGAAGCAAAATGGGCTTTTTTGCCATCCTTTCTCTTCTGAGCAGAAAGGACACCAAATAGCTTGAAGGTACAAGTCATAAGCTCAAAGGAGTTAAGAGGCTTCTCTTAAGAAACAAAGAAGCATCACTGCTAGGATCAGCACTCAACATTTCCATCATTGTAATATGCTCTAATGCCTTCACAGACTTCTTTGTTCTTATTAAACAGCTCTAAAATGAGTGTCTACATCCCAAATTGACAGATGTGTGAACTGAAGCACAACATCTGTTCCAGCTTGAGGATTATCCAGCAGTCCAGTGAGAAGAGTTCTGGTGGGAATGCAAAGTGGGCTGCTTATTTGAGGGCTCTCACTAGTGGTGGGTATTCCTACAGACAAGGAAGAAGCTTCTGAGAAGGGATTATTTCCTCTTTACTCCCTCTCCAAAAAAGGTGTGATTAGAACCTCAGAAAGCTTACTGTAGTTTTATGCAGTCTACTTCCTCTGTGACTGGCATTGCACTTGTTCTCAGGTCCAAATCCGTGCTAGATTTGCTTCCCTTGTAGGTTGACCTCCACCTGAGCAGCATGATCTTCTTGAAGTACTTCATGGTGTTGTTCTTCATGGTTACGAAGCACATGGTGTTTATCATGCTGTTACTCATGGCGATGCACTCCACTATGTAAAAGGCAGTGAGGTAATGCTTCTCTTTCACAAAGATGGTGGGGAAGAAGTCCCTGACAATGGAGAAGCCATAGAAAGGTGCCCAGCAGAGCACATAGGCAGTCAGGATGCACATCAGCACCATCACAGTTTTCCTTCTGCACCGCAGCCTCTTCCTGATTTGTTCCGTCTGAAACCCTGGGACGGTTTTAAACCAAAGCTCCCGAGAGATCCTGGCGTAGCACAAGGTCATGGTGATCACAGGGGCCACAAATTCAATGCCAAAGATGAAGAGGAAGTACGATTTGTAGTACATCTGCTGGTCAACGGACCAAATTTGGCCGCAGAAAATCTTCTCCTGGTTTTTCACGATGAATAACACGGTTTCGGTGGCGAAGTATGCAGAGGGAATAGCTACAAGTATGGAGACAATCCAGACCAAGGCAATGAGGAAGGTTGCTGTTTGGTAATTCATGCGTGGTTTCAGTGGGTGGACAATGGCCAGATACCTAGAACAGAAAAAAAATGCATTCAGAATGAAGTCTGAAAACACACTTCAAAATACAAGCAAACAGAATTGGGCAGGAGGAAATTGCTGTCATTCCTGAGGGGAGAGCCTGAACATGTTTGTCTGTAAGTACATAATCATCTGTAAGAACATTTTGTGAAATAGCAGCCTGGAGCTGAGATGCAATTGTGTATCACAACTTCTCCTTTTAAACAAGAGCAAGAGTTTGAAAAATGCAGTATTACACATCTAGTCAGATCCGGGGAAGAAAAGACAAACATGTAGAATCAGGGAAATGTTTTCCCTAGGCAGAGAGCTACTTAAATAGCTCTTTTTACAAAGAGGTGAAATATACATCACAGTGTTTTTTCTTATTTCTGTGGTTATTCCGTGGGGTGCCAAGACCTGAAGGCGATGCTAATGTATGGTTACAGATGAACATGATTTTTAAGCCACCAACAGAAAGTGTATCTATTTTATAGATACATGCTCTAGAGGAGCGTGTGTCTGTTTTCTGCCCATGCAGACCTTTTTTTGTGTGTGTTCTGGAGGTGACTATTGTTTATTCATCTTAAATACACAGTATTAAGTAATATGGCGAAGCAGAAAACTTGAATTAGGTATTTGCACTGCTTAGGACTGTAAAGCTGCAAGGTTGTGGTATTCCTGCTAGAAGGAGATTTTTATCAGAGGTCCCAGTACAAGCATCTTTAACTCAAAGTATTGTTTCAAAAAGTGGAATTTCTTATTCCTTTGGAGTCTATTCCATCTGTGTATATTCAATACATAGCATAGCATCCATGAGATATATTCAGTCTAATGTAAAATGGAAAGTCAGCAGAACTTTTCATCAGCCAGATCTTGGAAGCAGATGAATTGTTCATGGCTCTTAATACTGCAGGATAAAATGTCAGGGGACAGCAGAATGAATCAGCCTCATTGTGGAGCAAATAGGTTAACATTTTTAGATTAGGTCCTGGGGATGTATGTGGTGGCATAATGTATGTGTATGTATTCATAAGTGTGCATATCTGCCCAGCAGAACATTTGGCTGGATGGGATCAATCTGTCCAACAGAGTCAGGAGGGAGCTTTGGTGGTGGATTTCCTGATTGTCATTGCTTGCCACACTTGGGCTGTTACCCTGGAATGGTCCTGCAGTTCATGAACTGAATTCAGATTAAACTGTCCTGGAAGATATGCTCCAAAATTGTACATAAAACGCACCAAGTGCCCATGGGTGTTTGGTCCAGGGAGCCCAGCTAAATATACACAGTGTGGACCCTTATCACGTGCTCTTCCTCTTCAGATGCTGTATTTTTTCTAGTGTAGGTGTGGCTTTAAAAATGTGAAATTCCTATTTTTTTTTTCATGGGAATGGACGTGGAGGAAGAAGAAAGAGAGCCCTCCCTGGAGGAAATCCTCAGTGGGACAGACTTACTCGCTTTACATGGCTGATTCCTTTTAAATGATCTGAACAGGGGAAGACTTGTGTAAGGAGCCTGTTCTTTTTAGAGACAGAAATCAACAATCCACATGACATAACTAACATGGAATACGTGATTGCTCAACAATGAGGTTTCTCTCTGTTTACCAAGCCAAAAGCTTGCAAAAAAAAAAAAAAAAAAAGGCAATTAAACCAAAAACCAAAACAGTGTGTTCTTACAACAAGCTTCAGTGATTAATCTTTGCCAGGCTTGTTTTTAAAGATGTGTGGGAAGATATGCTATAAATCTGCTTTCTTAGCAGACATAAGGGCACCATGACCCGTGTTACTTCATCAACCTGTGATGCACTAGCAGAGCTTTCCAAGAAAACCTTGTAAGAAACTGAAAAGCTGATAGAAAATGGTAATGCATACATGGTAGTGTTTAGAAGCTTTACCCTGAGTCCTCAGCTGCTGTTGAAAGGATATTCTGTTAGATGCTTGTTATGTATTTGTTTTGTAGAAGCTGATTGTCCTCTTGCCCACACCAGGCAAAACATGTCTGAACTTCTGCAGAATCTTTTCACAGACGTCAGCTGACGTCAGGAAGAGCTGAATCAGCCACACACGAGCTGTATCTGTACAGCCTTCAGCAGGGTTAACCACTCCTGAGCTGACTTCTGCATCAGGGACTGAAAACTGTGCAACACTGTGCTAAGGTACATGAGAGAAACTGGGGGAAAGAAGAGGAAGGAGGGGTGGGAGTCACATATGTACGTGCAAAAGGTCTACAGAGATGTGTATTGTGTTTATACATGAAAGAGGTCTTGTGAGGATGGCCTTTCTGTTTACTGAGCAGGTCTCTGGCTTTTTGTGAGTCAGTCATGTCAGACTTATGTCAGCACAAGGCTGATTCTCGGTGCCTTGGTCTGTCAGAGTCCCCGGTGCTGGAGGCTGAGAGGAGAGTCTTGAGAAAGGATACAATTAAATCAAATTGCTAAAACTCCTGGAGTAAAAGACAGGCAACCTCTCAGGACTGCAGCACAACTGGAAAAAGATTCTTCACCAAAAGAGTGGTCGGGCATTAAAACAAGGGAGGGAATAGTTCACAAAAAAAAGTGTGGATGTGGCACTTGAGATTCAGAACCTCCCAAGCTGCGGCCACATCTTTGTGGCAGTGGGTAGCATCCCTCTTACCTGTCAACAGCTATAGCCAGGAGGGCGTTGGTGGAGACGTAGAGGGAGACAGTCCTCAGGTAGTTGACGGAGGCGCAGAGGACGTGGCCGTGCTCCCAGGACAGCTGCTGCACCACGTAGTAATCCATCTCGAAGGGGCAGCACACGATGGCCACGATGAAGTCCGAGATGGCCAGGTTGGCGATCAGCAGGTTGGTGAGGTTCCTCAGCTTCTTGTAGCGGGCCAGGGCGGCGATGAAGATGAAGTTGCCGATGCCACAGACCAGCATGATGCCCACCAGGGCAACCCCGACCACGATCCTGGCCGTGAGGAAGGTGCGGGTCTTGGTCAGGTCGTCCTCGCTGTCCAGGGGCAGGTCGTAATCGCTGTAAGTGAAATTGAAAGGGAAAGAGGAGTTTCGCAAGGAGGTGAAATCCCCATCGTGGATGTTGTAGATTGCAGCGAAGTTGAGGCGGGCGGTGGCGTTTAGGTTGTGTTCAGCTTGCTCCATGTCTGTCTTCTTTTGGCTGGCCCTTGGCTGGCCAAGAGTGGCAGGCCAGAGATCTCACCCAGACCTTGTCTTTGTCCCCAGATTATAGAACAACAGCCTCACTCATCTTCTTCTGTGGAAACAAAAAGAGGAAAATGTTTCCTTGAAAGGAAATGACAGCAAGAGTACTTAGCTTGAAGGAAAGCAATAGCCACCTGATTGCCCCACACATCTGTTGCTGCATGTGTACAGGAGGGAGAAACACCCTGTGAAGGGATCCTTCTGTTCTCACAAAATAAATGCTTTGAGTTGCTTCATGCACTGTTCGTTACAGCAGCAGTTTTATTTACCAACAGTGAAATTTTCACCAGGCACTGAAATGACAATATAGGAGGAATGTAAAATATGGTTTAAACCTCCACCGGCCCGCGAGCTCATGGTGCTGTCGTCGTTGTGCAAGGTAGAAGACGCTAAAATGACAACTCAGTGTGCTGGAAAGCATTTGATGTGCCTTTTGGACAAAGTTTATGTTTTATTCTGGTTGTTTCAGAGTGATGTGGTAGAGGAAAATGAAAAGAGAACTGATGTCCTTGCTCCTAAATACATTTCTTAATTAAGTAAGAGTTGCAAAGACCCAAGAAAATACTCAATCCAGCACTTCCCTTTTGGCAGCCATTAATTGAGTACAGGACAAAATTTTTCTGCCGGCATAATCCATTATCACTTCTGTCAAACAGGTGAAGCTCTGCCAATTTGCAGAGACAAGAATTTTGTCCCGTGAACCAGCTTGTAGAGCTTAACTGTGAAGACAGATCTGCCATTCACACGGAAAGTGTTTCCACAGAGAGTGAAAGGTGAAAGGGAAAATCATCTGTAAGCAAGACAGAGTGCCTTGCATTTCTGATGCTGGGGAGGAGCATGTTCCCCTCTTTGTACTGCCAGTTGTATCAAATATTTAAAAATTATTAATTTTTCCCACACAGAGGGGTGAAAAACATCTCATCTACTCCTTATTTTTGCCTCTCTGTATCAAAATATTGAGAGGGCATCTTCTTGCATCTTGCCATGGTCCATCTAGGAACCTTCACACCAGACTCCTAGCTGTCAGGACAGTCTCACCTTATCCCAGAGGAGGATTAGGGAGCATTACTGCTTTTTCTGCCCTCAGGCAGTAAGTCCTCAGGGTGTCAAAGCCGCTGAACAATAGCAGTCGTGGCTACAAAGGATAATCTGTGTAGTGGAGCTGTTGCTCCCTTCTTTCCCTGGAACCACCCTCAGACCCTGATGTACCGACACTTAACAAATATCTGCCAGAAACTCTCTTTTACAACTCTGGTCACCACGTTGTTTTTCAAACTGAGCATTGCAGAACAGAATAAGAGAAAGCCAAAGCCTGAAACGAAAGAATTCTGACAAGGGACTGCTTCAGGAGACATCTCGACAGCTGCCTGGAAAGGTAAATATTCATTTAAGAGAAGTGCTAAATAAACACTTGGATGCAAAATCTGTTGGCCAAAGCAGGAGGGAGTATCATCTGTGTTAGATTTCACTGCTAAATACCAAAAGAGCTATAAAATAAATACAGACAACACAACCATCCACAAAACTGAGATTACACTATCAGCAAAGGGTACCTGCAGTTGTGCTCATCTTCCTGGAGGTCTCAGGCACCCTGTGGAGAGCTGCCAGGTTTGTCCTCTGCAGGTGCTGCTGTTACTGGAGGAGAGAAAGGATCACTGGAAGTAGCCCAAGGACTCGGCTGAGTGCTCCTTCTCTCCCATTCATGTTAGCCCTGTGCTCAGGGGAGGGTGGCTCCTCTGCCTCTGTGCCTGCATCTAAAGCCTTTGCTCAGTGGGAGGCACCTTGAAGCTGTCCGTGCATTTCTGATTTTAAAGAGGCAGCACGGTCTGGAGACAATAGAGCACAGCCCTTTGGGGGTTCCTCTGCCTTAACCCCCCGAATGCATGGAATTGGCAGAGTGGCTTTGTTAGCCAGCCTGAGCGTGGAACATTTAAATTCCCGGTCTGCCCTTGCTCTTTGGGTTTTGCCTGTGCTGGGCAGCAGCAGCAGCCTGCACCTGATGTGCCACAGAAGCAAAATCCAAACCTCCCACTGGAAAGGAGGGGGAGGAAGGAGGGTGATGTGCTTTCCCGGGAACCTTTCTCTGTGTGTCTCTCTCTGGCTATTGTCTTTAGGATGCAGCTGCAGTTGCTCCAGCAGGAGGGACACGCAGGGAATAGCCGTAAATCAGAGGACCCCTGACAGCTTTCCTTGCCCTCTCAGGGAATAACTCAGAGCAGAAAAGTGGCAGTGAATCCTTAAAGACTTGGTGTCCTATGCTAATGCTGCCTCCTCACTGCTCTGAACACTCACATCTGAGGGAGCAGTTCTGGTTTCCAGTTCTCCGGAAGGAAAGGAAATGTATGGCACAACACCTGTCTTCTTCACCTCCAGACTTAATCATTTTAGCTGACACTTTCCAAGGTGCATAGTGGGGCACATTACATAGTCCCCAGAAGATGAGACCATCAGAGGCTGTCAAAGGTCGTGAAGAGTGTAGGGGGTTTGCAGAAAACTTAGACTGTGTGGTGTGTCCCCTGATGCACATTCACAAGGCTCTGGTGAGCTAGTGGGCACTTAGCTCTGAAAAAAAAGAAGGTAAGGAAAGAAACCTGTGAAGGTAAAATATGTCTGGAGTAAAAGAGCCGCTACTGTGGCATTCCTTCCAGAAAACTTGAGGAAGATCAGAAAGTCCCCAATGTCTGCAGACAGCAGACAGCATTAAGAATTTCACAACAAATACTTTGCTTGGCTTTGTTTTGAGCAGCCAGTCTAATATTTGAAAATACACTAAGGGATTTTTAATCACCCGAAAGGGTGCAACCAGATGAAAAATGAAGAAATCATATCCAGTCCATCTGCTAAATTCTGTCATAAAAAATGTAAATATGGTAAGTATGGAGAGAGAGGCAAAGGAAACTGTGTACATCAGAGCCATGTTAGAACAGTCCCTTAAATGGGCCACAAAAACCTTAAATGCCCCAGAAGAAAAGCTGATCCACTAAAGGGAGTTTTGCATTCGGAATATTCGTGATCTTTTTGAGACTTTGTTCAGCTGTCTCACTTGAAGTTATCTAGTGAGCTAGTCAAGCAACATGATATCCAGATATTTATATTCCTTTAGGCCAAAAACCTCATCTGCTGCAGAGCTGTCTCTCCCCATTGGCTCAAGGCAAGCTGGCATCAGAACCTTGGTAACTCCAGATGTGTGCTCAGTGCTCAGTGCAGCTTCTGTACAGCAGCAGCCCCTGTCCTGTGCTCCAAGGAACTGTGCTGTGTGTGTCAGGCTGTTCCTCAGAACACACCAGGGGCACTGTCAAACCATGTGATTTACATGTGCTGTGCAAGGCAGTGCTTTGTCATTGAACAGAGAACAAAACCAGTGGTGTGGGGACTGTCCTTGGGCAGAGTGGATGTTCAGGGGTGTGTCTGAGCCTCAGTGACTGTCCCAGCCCCACTGCAGCAAGGGCTGGTGTGGCAGTCCAAGGGCTCTAAAGCTGTGGGGTATATGCAGCAAGTGTATGCACATGATTTGGGTGTGCCATTTCTTTAGAGGACAGGGTTTCTCCTTAATAATATCAATTGGTGATTCCCCAGTGGTGTCACAACATTCAGCTCAGCATCACAAGGCACTTTCTGAGGCCACTGTGGCCAGTGTGACAAGTTCAGGCTGAGAAAGAAAAGGTTTTTTTCTCTCAGTCCTTAACTCATGAAGCCTTCATTAAATTTTTCTCTTTCCTCTGCCCAGCTGAGGCAGGGGAGTGTGAGTGAGTGACTTTTGTGGGTGCCTGGCATTTGGCCAGCATCAAACCACGACAAAGATACACATTCCTGTTTATTTGTTTTGATCATTAGTATGCTCACTAGGTCGAGTAGGGGGGTTATTTGGAGGCTGAATGATGGAAAACAATTGCAGCGTGAAGTACTTGTTTGGAGACTTTGAAATCATGAAGTTCTAAACCTGGGAACAGACCTGAGGACTCTGGCCCTTTGTTTCAAAACAGCAAACTCACTAGCTACTGTCTAATTTTTCCTAATTGCTAAATAAATTGGACTCCGAGTGAGCTAATTAATCTTACCTAAGCTTTGCATAAATTACAGCTGGGGTTTTCCAAAGGTTGCTGATGTAAATGTGGCAGTGAAGTGGGACAAAGCATCAGACTTGTGGTTTTCTGGGAAAACAAGCAAACAGATGGTGTAGACACACATGGATTACAACCATGTGTATTTTTGCTCAGTATTCCCACCATTTGGCTCAGGGGCTTTACTCAGTCTGAGAGTCTGTAACTGATGTTAATGAACACTACATTTGCCTGCAGAAAGTTAGGTGTATATATATATATTTAATACGTAGAAATGTGCCTTATGGCACAAAAGGAAAGTCACTTTTGGATAGAGTTTGGAAAAATATTTGGCATGCAGAAGGAATCCCACCCTACTCAGCTGTTCCAATGGCAACTTGGGATGTGGAAATGTCCTGGAAAGGAGTGAGTAGAGAAGAATTTGACTTTATTACTGGATTGTGCCACCATCTTAGTTTCCTCTTATCACCTTCTTCTGCATCCTTACTGACTGTGTATCACTTTGTGGCTTGGAAAGAGGCACAAAGCGTGTGAAGGAGCCATAGAGCAGGCTGTCAACAACCACAGGGACACTCTGCCAAGACGGTTATCAGCACTGCTGGAACGGCAGACGTGGCACTTTCATCCAAAAGGTCTTTTCCTTTCAGAGCAGCACAGGTTCCTGAGGACAAGGCCATTCAGGTGGCTCAATGACACAAGATTTATCTGAGCTGCTCAGAGCTCACTTCACGTGCAAGGTGACAATCAGCAGCTCTTTTCCAAGTAGAAACTCCTTTGTTTTCACTTGTCTGTTTTTTTTTTTCTTTTCCCTACTTCATAAATCTCTGACAGTGTCTGTTTCCCACTTTCTTCCTCATTGTTCATCCTTTTGTGATTGTGTAGGAAAATGGTGTTTATTTTCCTCACTTCAGCTTAGCATGGCATTTGCTTGTGAGAAGCACCCCCTGCCCTCAACAACAGTGTATGAAATATGCAGAAATGGCTCTAAGCGCTGATGTTCTGACTGTCACTTGCCACCCTCACTAGAGAAGCAAAAATAACAGTATTGGGGGCAGGGTAGGAAACAAGGACCAGCCCAGGGGCTGTGCATGAGCCTTGATCCCACAGTATATGACATAAATGATCACAAGAAAAATATTTCAGTCTTCAAACATTCAACTGTGTTGGTTTAGCACTGACGGTAAAAAACCAGTTAGTTGGCTTTGAAATTGACAGCCAGATTGGCCAGTTAAATTTAGGGATACACAGGCTGAAAAATCAGAAGAATCTCAGGAAAATTCCTTTTCCTTCCTGCCTTGGAACAGGTAACAGCAAAGATTGATTGATATTCATAATGTCTTGCACAAAATCTACACATCTGTTCCAACTAGGAACGTTTAGCAAAGCTACATTGTTATGTTTAGGGCTTAACTATCTTTGCAAAAGACAATGACACTGAACTTTAAACTAGGTTTAAGGTCCTTTTCCTACTAACTAATTCAGTCTCTTATTTGTTTATGGCACTTCAGATATTTTCTACTTATTTAAAACTAAACTTGCGTTTCCACCTCATGTCTGTGTGGATTTCTGTATCTTGGTTTCTCCAAAGGTTTTAATTCAGCCCTCACATCTTTGGACACCCCTGGGTCTTTGTGGATGGGGCCCAGGGGGATTTTGCATCCAACAGGGACTTTATTAACACCCAAACTTGCCAAACAAAGGACCCTTCACCATCTGCTGGGACACCTTCAGCTGCCACATTTCTGATACATCTCATCTACCACGCCAAAACTTTGCTCATATCTTTGCCTGAAAGCCCCTTATTTCAAAAATATAATAATAATTCGGAGGGAAGGGGGTAATATTTTCCATTCCAAGGGAGGCTCCTACCTTCCTTAGCAGACACCTGTCTTTCAAACCAAGATTGTTGGAGCCCTGGGCACTGAGGATTTTAGACTTTCTGTGCTGACAGGC
>VXBN01015222.1:142997-157602 GCA_013397395.1 Sinosuthora webbiana
CCTTTTTTGTTAAAACCTTTTTTTTTTTTTTTTTTTTTTAGTAGGAGTGACTAGTCAGATTTAAGAGAATCCTGTCAAAGCTCAAAACACCAAAATGGGGAAACCTTTCTATGGATGTTCTTCAGGATGGTGTGCTTGGAGACCCATTGAATAAAGTACAGCTCAGGGGTCCCACCTGAGTCAGGTAAGATTACCCATGCTCTCCTTTTTGTCATATTAGCTGTAATGAAAGGTATTTTATGTCATAATGTACAAAGTTTGAGTGCCTTTCTTACTGGGATCACAATGAATTAGCACCTCCTGGTTCAAAGCAGTGGTGGTGCTTTTCCTGGAATATTTAAAAATGCTGTGGACAAATTAGAGGCAGTAGAAGAATGTGGCATGGCTACAGCTGTGTGGGAATGGGGATCCCTCAATTCCAGAACTGCAGATTATTGAGGAATAAATAATTGCTAAGTCCCAGCCTTTTCTAAGGAATCTACTTATAAATTGTTTCTATTTGGTTGAGACCAAAATAGGCAGGGAATTACCCTTTTGAAATCAGACCCCATTAACTGTGATCTTAAAAGACTCCCTATGCAGGGGCTATGACACAGTGCCACAAAACTGGCTCAGGAGGAATGAGCTGTTGTGCCCAAACCGGCATCTCTCAGCATTGAGGACTTCATGGTTTAACCCCAGCTGGCAACAAAGCCCACTTGCTTGCTGCCTGCTCCCCTCCCAGAGGGATGGGGAGAAGAATCAGAAAGAAAATTTTAAAAAACCTAGCTGGTTGACATAAGAACAGTTTAATAATGGAAGCAAACTTAAATGTAACAATAACAACAAGAATAGATAACTTGATCCCAAGATATGCTGACCAAAGCCCATCCAGTCCTCCAGCAGTGATCAGCCCCTCTCAGCCAAATTCCCCCAGTTTATGTGCTCTGTGGTGTGGAATATCCCTTTGGACAGCTCTATCAGCTGTCCTGGCCATGCTCCTCACTGGCTGAGCAGGAGACACTGAGAAGTCCTTGACTTAGGGCAAACACTGCTCAGCAACAACCAAAATAATGTGTTATCAACTTCATTCTCATCCCAATCCAAAAACATGGCCGTGTACCAGCTGCTAAGATGAAAATGAGCTCTATCCCAGCCAAAACCAGGACAATGGATGAATCAGCTAGAATACAACCTCCAGAGTTTTTTAGAAAGAAATTTAGCTGTTCAGAGGTCATTTGTAGCTCTTGACTACCGATCCCCAAGTAAATCAGTAAGAGAAAAGGATGACAGACTGGATAGTTGAGTACTATTCAGAAGGGTTTTTTAAAGGCTTATTTCTCATGCAAATGCTGTCTGAAATCATGTCAGATTCTTTTCTATCCAATAACTGATCCATTACTTTACCACTGGAGGTTTCTAGTGTATTATTTTCTTTTGCTGGTTTTGGAGCCAGCTGCATCTCCCAGATCTGTAGCCCCCTGTTGAACCTGAGACAGCCTTTAAAGAAAGATAAAGATGATGGAAAATCATCTCCCACTCCCTAGAACACAGGGACATTATGCAATGCTCTTTCTGCCAGGGCAAATGGATTTTCCTGAGCTTCCTGCATTGGATCGTATCAGGAGCAAGCATTGAAATGGATTTTACATTTATTTTCTAATAGTTTGGCACCATAGCAGGTGGTGAAGGGTCCTGGAGGGGAAGCCATGTGAGGAGCAGCTGAGATCACTTGGTCTGTTCAGCCTGGAGGAGACTGAGGGGAGACCTCACTGCAGTTAGATCTTCCTTGTGAGGGGAGTGCACTGACCTCTTCTCTGTGGTGTCCAGTGACAGGGAATAGCCTGAAGTTGTGTCAGGAGGGGTTTAGATTGGATAGCAGGAATGGGGTTCTCAGAGAGTCGTTGGGCACTGGAACAAGGTCTCCAGGGAAGTGGTCACAGCACCAAGCCTGGCAGAGTTCAAGGAGCATTTGGACAGCAATCTCACCCACAACAGTCAGGTGTGATTGTTGGGGCTGACATGGATCAGGATCTGGCACTTGATAGTCCTTGTGGGTCCTTTCCAACTCAGGACATTCTATCATTGTATGATTCTAAATGTTTCAGGTACTTTTCCCTCTAAAGTTATTTTGCCTGGGATAATAACACACAGAATTCTGTCCTCGAGATCGAGTTCAGTTGCCACAATATGCAGAAGCAACTGCTTTTTCTTTTGAAACACTGTGGAAGGAAATTTGCAGAAGCTGTTTCCTTCAAGTTCTTCACAGCCTTTCAAAGCTTCAAATTATATTTTTCTATTGAAGTAGCCCTTGAAAGGAATTTCTTAAAGGAAATGATGAGTGGCCTCTGCAATCAGCCTGAATGAGTTGTGGAGCAAAGACAGGATGCTTATAGAAGAAACATTGTTCAACCCTTGGTAGCACAAGTTGCTGAGATTCTCTGATGTAAATGCCAATGATTTGACAACACAATCCTTGGACAATTATTGGAGAAGACAGTAACTACATGAATTAAAAGGCAGGGCTGAAAATGTGGCACAAGGACATACTGATCTAGAAGAATATTGTTCAACTGTATTGTCCATACATAAAATAATCTTCCCCAGATTATTCTTTGTGAAAAGAGTATTCACATGGAGCATTTTAGAGTACTATAGAAATTAAATTACTTGTCTGCAGAAGAGCTGTAGGAATTTGGCTGACAGGAGAGCTACAGTCAGCCTCAGGAGAAAACTGAGCAAGTGGCTGGGGGCAGATTCTGTTCTGGATTTTACACTTGTCTGAGTTTGAGAGGAGATTTAAAAGAGGACTGGAATGAGTGTCATCTTCTCTACAGGGTTCCAATTATCCCTTTCCACCAGTAGGAAAGGAACACCAATAAATGAAAGTGAAAAAACCCCAACAATTTGTTAAGAAACAGAATGCCCACAAGCCCAAGTAGGGGGAAAAAAAGGTAAATAACTGTTAGATATTGAGCTGTCAGACCTTACCCCAGGCACACACACTGGGACAAAAGACCCAAAAGGCAGAGAAATACCCACTCATGACACTCAGTACAAGATGGACAAAGCAGCTGCTGAGTTCACCTCAGGGCAGTCTAAGGCTCACCACTGCAGCTTCTCTGTACCAGGAAAAGGAAAAGCTTTTTTGCCTGGGTCAAAAAAAAAGCTTTTCAGTCAAGCAAAAAACCACGTTGCCCAGAGCCATGGGAAACCTGGGCAGTGATGCTTCAAAATGCCCTCACAGCAGAGTAGAAGCCTCCCTGGTCCCACACACACACACTGCTCCCTGGCCTTAAAGACACAATAACCATTTTTTAATAACCATTTTTTTGGGCCCAAGGCAAAGGATCATGGAACATCCTGTCCAAGAATACATGGAATCACGGAATTCACTCACTCCAAGACAACCCTTCTTAATAATTTACTCACTATAGGAAAAAATGCCTTTCCTAGATGTCTTCCAGGAAGTGTTTAGCATGGCCCCCCCTTGGCCCCTCCCCTGCCTTTTTAGAGCATATGTGTTTCTTGGCTGTGGTTTTAGTCAGTTGTTTTTATGATCTCCAGCTTGGGTCTTGGTCCATAATTCTTCAGACAGCAGGTTCTGATAGTTGGCATATTAGTAGCAGGGTCCTCATCATATATTCACTGGATGTTATCCCAGCCAAGCAGACAGTTCAATTACAAGCATAAATACATATCAGCTATCCCAGTGCCGTGTCTAAGTTTCGTTAAAAGCAAAAAAGAAACAAAAACTATATCCTCACAGCAAAGTCAATTTAACATTATGCATATAGCATTCATCTTTATATTTGTGAAAAGCCAACAATGTGTGTTTATGACACCTGCCACTGACCCTTTGACTATCAATAACTGTTGCCTGCTGAAACCACAGAACTGTTGTGAGGAAGTGGCACCCAACTCTCAAACAACAACCCATGATAATTGCATGTACCAAAAAGAAGTGGGTCAGGGGTTGAACCAAGCTAAAGAATTCCTGGGACATGTAAACGAGCTCAAAGAAATGTTTGAATATGCATAATCTTTATGAATATGTATTTGACCAATGCAATGGAAAAAGTGTATAAGAAGAGTTGCTGTGGTTAGCCAGGATTCCTCTGGCCATTGCCAAGCACCCAGTGCTGTTATTCATTTGTCCCTTATTATCCCTTAGGAAACTTCTAAAAATTTTAAAGAGCGAGGTTCGTTTCTCACAATTACTCAAAGAGGTCAGGGTATGCATTAATGGCAGCTCAGAAAGCTTCATGGAGGTCAAAGGAAATGGGGTGTCTTGGGTTACAATGTAAGGTGCAAGCAAAAGCATGTGTTCTGTTATCTACTACATGAGCTGGTAAAATGGGTGGAGCAGTGCTCTTGATCTTCTCCATGACTCAGCCCTGATAACTCCCTCTGGGGAAGCAGCAGCCACCCTGGGGGGGCCATCTCTGCCAGTGGGCCCCCAAGGTCTCCCAGAATTTCTCATAAAATTGCATCATCCCATTGCCAGATGCCTGGCCCTGCAGAGGAGCTGAACATTCCTACCTGTATATAGTCTGGATCTTGGGACACCACAATACCACCACTGGATTCCCAGAGGACAAGAGCTCTCAGTAACCACCACTGGACCTCCAGGGAAGCACCAGACCTTTCTACAAGACCATCAGCAGGACCACATCCATCATTCCAATCAGATTGCTGCCACCACCCTCACCAACAGGGTGTCAGACTCTGATTTTGTTGGTATAAGCCACTGTTTCTATGCTACTGCCTATTAAATTTTTCCTATTAAATTTAAAAAAATTAAACTTTAGTTCTTACTTGGCATCTCTCACAATATATTTGTGTGGAGTTAATTCCTCCGCTGGCTTGCTGTCAAACCAGTACATGGGGATAAACAGAAAATAAGATTTGTGGGTTTTTTTGATAGCATGATTATTTTCATGAAGTGCATCCCATCCTGTTTAGGCATCTGGCTGGCCTGTGATGACCACGTGTCCTGATTGTGACTGTGGTGTTGTAGCTGGCATCTGGCTGTGCAGCTGTGTCCTTTCCTCCTGGCTGAAGAGCTTGCTGCTCTCATCCTTCCCTCATCTCCATCAGTGCAGTTGTGCTGCAGCTCACTCCAGGCTACACTCGGATCCATTTAAAGGTAAATCTTGACAGAGGAAATGGTTGTTCTTACCACATTGTCAGACAGGAAGAACTCTGTCATGTTCTTGATGCTGAAATAGTTGCAGATGGCTGTTCCAGGTGTCTTTACCTGTATTTGCATTTAGAAACTGCTCCTTTTCTGACCTGGGAGTCCAATTTGAGTTGATATTCCTTTCATTTTTAAGAGAAATGCCACTGGAAGGGAAAGCTCCATGAACCTGTAAAAGAACAGACACTGTCACAGTACCTGGGCAGATCTGATGGCCTTGGTCACCTCTACATTTTTGGATACTTTTTGTTGCAGTTGTCCTTTTCACCAAAGCATGAGCAGGTTAAGACTTTGCCACGAGCACACCACTGGCAGAGAGAAAGGATGCAGGGGAAATTTTGCATTGAGAAATAGTTGAAAAAAATTGCCCCAGGGAGTCAACAAGATCACCTGTGAGGAAATTCTGGGTCCTTTGGCCGTGTGAGATGAGGCATTATGTGGGGTGTTTGAATGTGCTGTTGTTTTTCACTGTGAATCTAAGAAACTTAGCCTTCATCCCTGTGTAGTAACCTTTACCTCCTGCTGTAAAAAAGACAGTTCCTCATCTCTCTGATAGTCTGATCTCTGTATTTGATGCCTCTCAACTGTTTGCAGAAGTGTATGTCAAGTTTTTTTCAAAACTTAATCAGGGGAAACCTTTTCCTTTCTGTTTCCTCTTAGAGATACATCTGTTTAGTGTCTTAGAGCAGCTGGCCTCATTACTAGATAGTTTATCAAAGGCTATCTAGATAACTAGATAGTTAATCAGATCAAAAGAATCAAAGTTAATCAAGATCTTACTGATTTTGTTCTTGTACAGCTAAATGCATAACCTGAAAGCTGGACACGACAGCACAAATCCCTTCTGGCTTTTCTGCATCTGTGACAGAAAATGTCACATTCAGCTGGTAACACTTCAGATTATTAGAGTGAGAAGCTGTAAAATAGATCCTTGACAATGCATGTGCATGAATTTAATGGCCATGAGTAGATTAACCTTGATCCAAAAGAGGTCACAACTTTGTCTTGATATATAACGAGCAGTTGTGTTACCAAGGAGAGATAATTTGCTTTGCACATTCTCCCTTGTAGATGTACTCTATCACATTAGCTGCTGCACTTCTCATAGGAAAATTATCAGGATTTCTCTGTGTAAACATCAAGTAACCTCCAAAACACATAGTTGGCTCTATTTAAGCCTCAGTACTTATCTCACATGGGAATATCTGATACAGGTGTTTGATAGCTGCTCACTGTTTATTTTCCTCAATTAAAGGAAGCTGTACAGATTCAGAAAGCAGTTGTATATATTCAGGGCTGTATATATTGTATATATTCACAGTTCTGACCTGGCTCTGAAGAAATCTTACTTGGAAATTCTAACTCCTCGATTACCCAAAATACTGCAGCTACACAAGCAGTGTAAAGTTATTAAAGGGATTATATTTGTTAGTCATAAATATTCGTGAAAAGGAGCATTGAAACCAGACATAAGCACTGGACAGCAGATCTGTTAACTCTGAGCTTTGCAAGTGTCAGAAGGCTCCTGACTGTACTAGTGCTGCCTGGCAGCTTAGATGCTCAGTGACCTCTAGTTTTAAGTGTATTTACAATTTTAGAGGCTAAAATAATTTCACTGGACAAAATGGGCTGTGCTTTGAAACAAAATGTTGTTGCCTGCCTTGCCACATCTTTACAATTGGAAATTGCTGATGGCTTTCTTGTCTGTCCTCATGCCCTTTTCTTTTCCTCTGCATGTTGAGAGGAATAGCAATAATGGGAGAATATCTTGGGCTCCTGGGATAAGAGATGAGGAGCTGTTATTAATCTCTCTTAATAGCTGTATTTTCATAGCTCTCATTTGCTGAAGTTCAGTGAGGGGCCAATTGCTTTAAAATGGTAGGAAACAATTAGAGATACAACCTTTATTAAAATAAATAACTGGTGATGGATTTATTTTATTGTTCTGTTCTTACATCCTAAACTTGTAATACAGATTTTTATAGCCTTGCTCAAATTGAAAGGACAAAGCAGGATGTTTGGAGTTGAGCTTTGCATATTGTTCCAGGAAAATAAAATTTCTGAAAATAAAAGTATTATTATATAAAACGATAATATTATTAAAATAAAATATATATTGTTATATTAATTGATAATATTAATATATTTTTTAAAAAAATTTGAACATAAAATTCCTGAAAATAAAATCAAAGATCAAGCCTGTAATGGGTATATTTTATGTCATTTGAGTTACTGACTACACTTTAGACAAGCTCTATTTGCAATTTCCATCCCTTCTGCACAGCAGATTCCTTGGCAAGAGGAGTTTGAAGTTGCTGATTAGGTTTGAAGTTTGGCTTTCCACCACCAAATAGTTACAGTAGGGCTGAAATTCTCTGCCTGCTCACTCTTACAGGATGTAGGGAAGAGCAGGAACAGAATAGCTGAGAAGTTGGATTGTGATTTTTCCCCCAAATTTTAAGGATTGGCATGTCAGAGGCTGGAATTTGTGAGTCTGTTGATGGAAGGTCATTAAGGAGAAGTGCATCCCTCAGTTTCCTGCATGACCACAGAGGAGTCCCAGTAACATTCATTTTTAACTCCTCAATTCTATTAGCTGGAGTCTCTCAGAGACTGTCTGGCAGGAAGGGAAAGGATTTCTGGTACACCAGCTTCATCTCAACTCTCCACTGGAAACACAGCTGAGCTACCTTTTAACTGGCTCTGAAATAAGGTCTTTGCACCCAAGTTCTCCTTATCCAGCACCCCTTCCTAAGGATGACTGGCCTGTAGCTGTATTTTAATGGCTTAGTGCTCATGATCTTACTGGTTAGGAGCTGTAAATCCATATATCCCCAAGGTTTGTGCTCTTCTCTATCTGCTTTGCAGCTGGCACCACATCTACCAAAGAAAAGTAGTCTTAGATGGAGATTTGTGCTGCAGAGATGCAGAAAACTGAATTGACTTCAGCACTTCTCCCTTGTGGCTGGAGACTTGCCAGGCTGGGGTCGAATTCAGCACAGAGGCAGCAAGTGACAGCTCAGGGTGATGCCTAATGATTTTTGTCTTTTTTTTTTTTTTTCTTTTATGTATTCTCTGTATTTGTCACCCTATATTTGTAGCTCATTATTGCAAGTTTTCCCAGTACTTTTCCCTGCCCTGGTGGGCAGAAAGACAAAATGCATTCCAAAGCCCCTATCCTGTCTTGGTTCTCTTAGAAACTCTAGAGGGGAAATAAAAGTGCAGGCAGGATGCATGTTAGAATGCTTATCTATATCAACAGCTTTGATAATACTTTAGAATCTGCTTTTCTTCTGATGTGGAAAATTGCAAAGGCTGTGCAGATGGGACCTTTTTGCAGCTGGGTGTAAGCAGAGCAGACTCTGCCAGCATTTCTGGCATCTGTGCAGCCTGCAGGACAGCTCCTGTGTCCCTGGGCAGGGCACAGCTGCAGCTTTGACTGGCTGACAAGCCCTGCAGCAGGAATGGGGGGAATCCCTGCAGCAGGAATGGGGGGAATCCCTGCATCCTGGCCCAGGAACCACATGGGCATTTGTGAGCTGCCATCAGCACAGGCTCTCTGAGCCTCTCCTAAACCATTTCTACTCGGCTGAGCAGAGCAAGCAAACATCTCGTGCTCCAAAGCACCAGTTTTGTGATAAAACTCATGGAAAATAAGTTGAAATTTGTTCTCTTGCCTGCTGTGCAGTTGTCTGGTTGCAAGAAAATGTGTTTTCACCATTCATTTGTTCTGCTGTTTTTATAATAAAGATGTTCTTTGGAGCCCACTGATCTGGGTTGCTTGTGCCTCAGGCATGGGAAGCCCTGCAAATTATTACCTGGCTTTGAAACTGAAGGGGAAATAAATTTATGAAAACCAGTTCATGAGGCCCAAGAAAATTAATGCTGGAGCAGGTGTGATTCACCAGTATTCCCATTTTTCTGCTCGACTCTGTGAATTGAACTGGGAAATAGGCAGTAATTCAATCTGTAAATAACTTTCTTAATGACACCTTTTCCACGCTTGGTTTCTCTTGGCTGTTATGTTCACTTATATATGGCAGTTATATTCACTGTTATGTTCACTGTTATATTCAGCTCCTGCTGGTGGGGTTGCAAGGTGTGAGGAGAAATCTGAGGGAGCAGCAGTAGGATTGGGAGAAGGGGAAGGCAGCATCCACCTTGGCATTATAATTGTGGACGCATGAGTGCCGCTGCATGAGTACACCTGCCTCACAGTGCATTGCATCCATGGTTTCTCCTGCTCTTTCCCTTACTGCCAAAGCTCCCAGGAGTTGGCCTCTGGCTTGGCATTTTTAACTGGATGAAATTTCCAACCCCTGCCAAGTGTATGCTCTGCAAAACTTGTGGAAAGTGGATTGCTAGGGTCAGCTTCCTGGTAAAATCAACAATCCCGTGGCTGTAGAAATGTGAGGTTGTATTCAGTGAAGAAATCTGTGTAGCAGTGAAAACCATGATAGTTTAGTACTCTTAAGTTCCAGAAATAATTTTGCCCTGATCAGATGAAAATTCAGTTATTCAGTTCATAAGTCGAAAAAAAATAAACAAAACAAAATCCATGCTGGGTGCACGGTCCAAATTGGACTTCTCAGATAATTATTCTGAAAATTGTCTAAAAGTCTAAGAGCTGAAGGCTTCTGACTAGAATATACTTAATTATATGAAGATGCATTATTTAGTAGACACTCTAAGAGTTTATTTGCCACCCTTCTTCTGGCCAAAGAATTGTGCAGAAAGGACAAGTTAGTATCCAATGTTTTCTCCTCTTTAATCCATACAGATGTTGTATATTGGTGGTGAATAATTTGTTTTCATACAGAAAACACCCCAAATGAATGGTAACATGCATTTGTTCTTCCCTGGGAGGCTGAATCTCAGCACTTCCTATTTATCCAGCCCACTCTCTTGTAATGATCTGATTGCTGTTATTACTTGTGATTGTCACAGAGGGCACAGATATGGATTACTCTAACCTGTGCATTTGGAAAAGACGTCTGTTTATCTCTGAGGTGAGAACAGACACTTAAATTTCCACATAATCTGATATTCAGAAGCAGAGAGCCTCGAAGTGATGTCTGTGCCAGACAAATTGGCATTTGTCTTTTGAGATTTGTGTGTACCGTGGATGCAAGCACTCCGAGGAAGAGGTTTTTAATGAGGGAGACTGGGAGGAATTGAAATGTGGGTTCTCTTCTTCTTGGGGGAAGGGAAAGAAAATATCAACTTTTCAAATATAATACAACTGAAATTTTGAGCTTTCATACTTAGGACTCTTTCATGGGTGTTGCAGGGGTCATATGAGTAGCTTTCCCTGAAAAAAAAAAGAATAGAAATACACCTGCTGAAAAGCTCCAAGTTGCTGGGATGTCATTGTGCCTCCCAGATTGTGGTCAGTCAGATCCTGTGCCCTGATGAGCCTCTTCTGCAGAGCACAGAACACTCCATGCATCCTGACTTTGACAAAAAAAGACATTTTGGGTCTTGCCCATCAAAAGTTCGGACATGAGGATTTTCTAAGCAGCACAGTCTGGCATGCTGCACATTTGGTCTTAAAAGCAGTTTTCTTTTCCCTTAGTTAGGATGAGAAAAGGTGAGGAAAAAGGAAACTTTTCTTCCTAGGAATGCCTTTCCTGTACTAAGAAAATTCAGTGGCACAATGTAACTCTTGTTGATTTTCCAATCATCAGCAAATTTTTGATTTGAAAACCGAGCATTTTTGGTGTTATGGACAATTTAAACAATTTTTAAATTTTAACTTTTTAAAAAATATAATTTTATTTAAATTATTCCTCACAGTAGTTTTTCTCTTCAAGAAAGGCAGTCCCTGCTTTGTATTGTCACTAGTGGGGACAGACTCACCAGTCTAGGAAGGAAGGAATGTATCACAAGTTTTTGTTTGGATTTACAGGGTGCTTGCATTCAGCACCACAGAAGCACCCTGATCTGAAACCCTTACGATTTGGAATGAATAACATTTAAATGATGCATGAGCTTCATTGTAGATGTCATGCCACTTCCAAGAATTTCAGCCTTAATGTCCTTTTATTGCCAGTGATATAAGGCAGTTATCGGAGTGTGTGATTAATGTCCTTTTATCATCGTGACAAAGAGTTACCACAGGAGGATGCTGAGAAGATTTAAGGTTGTTTCATCGAAGTTTTTGTCTTCTCTGCAGTTTGTGACTCTGAAACACACATGAACTGCAGGAGCAGTTGCCTCCTGCATTTATATGAAGGGATTTTATGCCCTTTGCTCAGCTCATGACATTTTTAGACTCAAGCTGGGTAGTAGATGCAGGAGGAGGGTGAGAAGCAGAGAGAAAGTAAAAACTCAGGGAAAAAAAAAAAAATCCAGGTTCAAAACAGTTTTAGGTCTCAGCAGACACTTTTGTTGACAACACTTGGGGGTTTTTGACAGCACGGAGTTCTTTGCAGAGGAAGATTCCTAATTATAGCTTGACAAACCTGTTACTGTAAAGCAGATCCAGGGAATCCTACTCTTCTAATAAAGTCTTTCTGTGCCATCCACGTGTGGCAAAAAGCCCCATCCATATGTGGATAAATTCTGTACAGGGAAGTCATGGGCCAGGCCTGGTTTTGACATCTTCAGCTGCCATTCCAGCTAATTTGTGAGAGATCAGTCAGAGAGGGTTGTGCTGAAGAAGGACAGACCTTGGTGGAGGTTTTTATTGTGGCAGAAATACATGTGTGAACACGTGGTTTTATTTGTTTGGGATTTTTTTTTTTTTTCATTGAATAGCTTCTAAAAAAACCCCCTCAGAGTAGGAGCTGTTCAAATTTAGAGGCAGAGAGGCTGGTGGTTTCTGGGTGTCACTCTCATAATTGCAATGGTGTGCACATTTCAGGAGTTTTTAAAAAGATGAATGAGATGTGGCAAACTTCAGTGCAGACACACAGTGTTGATTACCCAGCCTAGTATTTTTTTTCTCCCATAAATTACCTAGTTTTTGCATTATTGCTCAAGTGTGCTGCACGATCATCTAATTACATAGTGAGATGCCAGTTAGAAACAATGCTGCAGCAGGCCATTACAAGTCAATTTGATGTGCCTTTTTGCACTGTGAACATTAACTGTTGGCATTGCTTTTCTCACCACCACCTCCACTGTCTGAGTGACAGCAGTACGACTCACCAGTTTGAGATTTCTCTTGTGTGTATATAAAATATATGCTTCCAATATATGTTTTATACTTATACTTCCAGTGTAAGTTATACACCACTCAAAAAGCAGTCAAAATGCAGATTGGCAGTGCTTCTCCACTTGCATCTCAGGGGTAAAAGCTCATTTCCTTCCCCTGTTTTAGTCACCCTCCTTAATGCCAGATAGGCTCAGGATGCTTGGATGGCAGCACTGCAATGATACTGAATTTATTAGGTCACGGTGAGGTTTCCTGGCAGTCAGTATCACGCTGCATTAAGGAAATTCCTGTGACCTTAATAAGAAATCACTAAATTGTTTATTTGCTCTGGCTTTCCTTTCATTCCTCTGATGAGAGAATATTGTTGCATAGAAGCAAGTTCTTCATACTCCTTCTCAGTCTTCTGCATTCTTGTTAAAAAAAAAACCAACAAAAAACCAAAAACTCCAAAACCCCAACAACAAGAAAAGAAAACAAGAAAACCTCCAAAGACATCAAAACTCAAACAAAACCAAAAAAACACCACCAACAAGATAAATCAAAGGATGGTGTAATTCTGATTTATTTAAGAGAAAATGGGAAAAATAATTACTGTGCTGCTCTGGGTACATCGCTTGGGGGCAAACCCAGTTATATAAAATATGTGGTGTTTCATAATTACCCTTTCTGCCACAGGACCACCTCTGACCCCTGCAGGTTTAGCATACTTTGGGTTATCTTCCCTAGTGTTTTCCCTTGGGAATAAAGCATGGAATAAAATAATAAAGTAGATTATTTGCTCTGAACCTACCACTAGAAGATTCTTTTGCCAAGTGTTGACACTGTGTTGCCCTTTTCAGTCCTATGGCTTTGCCTGAGTGCTCACTGGATGTGGGAGGAGTTCTGAAAGCTGGCTAAAACTCAGGTGGAACCATTCCATTTAATCCTTTACTTAATAATATTAAACATATAAATAATAAATTGTTTATAGGATTAATAATTTAGGAAAATATATTCATTATCCTTCTTCAAAAATCTTCTGTGAAAACAATACTTCAGTGATGAGTTTAATTCTCAAAAAACACAGCCTGTAGGGCCATAGCATAATTTAGTCTAAAGACAGCCCTGTGACAATTAAGTTCAAAAATATGACATTTTCCATTGTTGAACACCACATCCCCTTGCCAAAATCAGGTTTTCTCCAATTCTGCTCTTAACTTTCACATATAGATCAAGATTTTGTGTCAGTTCTTAAAAATATTCAGGCACCTCAGTCACTTTTCTGATCAAAACCCACAAGCAGCTGTAGGCTGACCATGGTTTTATTTTCACTCAACCCTGCTATCTCTTTGTATACTTGGATGATAAAAATAGATGTTGGTACTTGAGGGGATTCTGTGCTTATTTGTGTGTGTATGGCATCTGATTCTCAGGCTCTAAGGACTCTCTGCTACTGCAGTATTATAAGGGGCTTTTATAAATTACTGCTTCATTTTGATGGGTTGACATAGAAGGGCTTGGCTGTAAAGGTGAATCATTTTTGTTCTGCCTTTAGTGGGAATTAAGTCTCTACAAATGAAAGAGAATCTTGTCTGTCAAGATTCTACAATTTGTGTAGTCATTAAGAAGTGTTTGGGGTTGTTTTTTTTGGTTTTGTTTTTGTTGTTTTGTTGTTTTGTTTTTTTTTACTTCTGAGAATGGATTCTCACAGCCTCTACCACAGCAGCCCAGATCCTGGAGCCCTGTGCCTTTTGCTGGGCCTGTGAAGTTCTTTGGAAAGAATCATTTTCTAGCAGAGAGAATCAGGAAATAGTAGGATCAAGTTTGGGAAACTCAGAGTTGGCAATCCCTGCTCTCTAGTTATCCAAAGTCTGTGTTCATAACCAAGTATGTCTTGTCCTGCAGAGAAGATAGGAAAGCATTTGCAGTGCTCACGTCACCAAGCACAGTCTAAGCAAAGAGCACATTTTGAATAAGGTGCTGATTGCCTTGCTGTGCTGCAGAGCTAGCCTGGAATTTGCTGTGAGGTTGGTTTAATTATATAAAGTATGTTGCTCTGGTACACTAGGGTTGCTAAAAGACGAAATTCCCAGAACTCAAGTTNCAAGAATTCAAGTTGGTCTTTCAAATTGAATGCCTGAAAACAGCAATTTAATTAAAACTTTAGTGCTTCTGGGAAGGTTTTTTGATGCAGGCAGAAGGACTAAATTTAGTTTGTTCTGATCGTTTTCCCCTAAACACTGGGTTGCTGGGACTGATGGAGACTGAATACCCTCTACATCCCACAC
>VXBN01015232.1:498-13868 GCA_013397395.1 Sinosuthora webbiana
CCGGAACAAACCATTCTGCATAAAATTGCAAAGTCCCAATTTCACACCGCAACAGACAGCAGCAGCCAGACAAGAGTCCCAGGGTTCTGCAGAGACAGAAGGGCTTTTCCAGACCTTCTTGAACTTGGAGCACCAACAAAATGAAATGTTTGGGTGTCAGTTTTGGTAAAGAAAAAGGAACAAAGCAGCAGAAGGAAAGCTGAGAGTCTTTTGGCAGAGGGAGGAGGATGTTCTCCCTGCCAGGCCAAGGGTGAGCATAGGCCATCCACACTCCACCGGAAGCCACAGCTCCTGCCCTGCTCAGCCTTGGAGCATCGACTGGACCAGGCAGTGGGGCCAGCTTGGGATGAGAGGGGATTGGGCTGGGCCCTACTGGGCAGAGCCGGCTGCTTCCAGCTGGGTGACAAAGATGCTGGTCCAACATCACCGAGTATGCCCAAGCTCAGAGCCTCTCCCAGCCACTCCAGAGCCCAGCTGCACATCAGGGAATGTGGGCCTAAGGCTGGACATGACTCCCCTTTCCCTGGCTTGGCAGATCTCCCTGGTGATGCTCCATGTTCCAGTGCATGGAGAAGGGTCCTCAGTGGCATCTCAGTGGCTGTGACATTCCCTGCTACTGTCCCCTCACCCCACACTGAAGCAGTAGCAGGTCCCACATGGATGCTGCATTACCAGGGCTGGAGAGATGCTTTTTGTGGTGCTCACTTTCCACCCCAGCACATGAGCAAAGGGATAGAACCCCAACCTGCCAACCAAAGCCCGTGGCTCCCATTATTTCTTGCAGCACAGCACTTACCAACCTGCTCGGTGCTTGGCAGCCCTGCAGCCAGAAAGGTTTGATACCCAGGAACCTGGCAGTGGCTGGGTGGTGACAGTCACACACAATGGCATAGGGACAGCTCCTTCCCTCCAGCACTCACAGCTCCAAAGGAGAGAGGTAATAACAACCTGGCAGGTGTGAAAGCAGCATCTCCCCTCTGTGACCCCTCTGGGAGGATGGAGCAGCAATTCCAACATCAGCGCTCCCCAAACCAGTCTGGCTCTGCAGGCGGCCCTGGCACTGCCCCCCATGCCAGGCTGGGTGACAGGGGCCCCAGTCAAGCATGGGCAGGGGGACACAGCCAGCGTCACCCTCTTTCCAGGAACAGCTCTCTCTGCTCCACTGCTCCTTCTCTTTTTCCATT
This sequence comes from Sinosuthora webbiana, assembly GCA_013397395.1. Lineage (NCBI taxonomy): Eukaryota > Metazoa > Chordata > Aves > Passeriformes > Sylviidae > Sinosuthora > Sinosuthora webbiana. Next base: position 1,683 of record VXBN01015232.1, read on the forward strand.
TGTTTGTTCATTCCTTCTTTTTTTGCCACAGTTGTCCTTAATGGAAACAGCATCTCAACAGAGTCACCCCACAGGAAAGCTCGAGCACAGAGGGATTTTTGTAGATGGCTTTAATAAAAACATTGAAGGTCTGTTGTTCTTATAGTGCTGTGATCCATTAAGTCTATTAAATACAACAGAGGAAAACTGTGAAAAAAGCCAGAGGAGGCCATGATGTCACAAAAAACAAATGAGCCAGGGTTGCTTTCCTGCTCCTCTCCAGTTCCACGGCTCTGCCCTGTGCCTCCCTGGTCGTGCCAGCAGAACAGGGACCTGTGCTTGGTCACCCCTCACTTGCCACATGTGCAGGTCTGTGTGTGTGTAATTGGGTTCGCATAAATGTGTAGTTCCTAGATATTAATCCAGAGGATATTAAAGCTGAGGACCTGGGAGATCTGCTCCTCCCTGCTGCTCCTCCTCACAAAAACTGTGCTGGGCTGTGTCAGCCGGGGCCTGACCGTGCTTTCTGCCCCCCGTTAAAACATCTTTGTGACCCCTAAAAAATCTTTGTGCCCTTGGAAATACCTTTGTGTCTCTTAAAACACCTCTGCACCCTTTAAAACATGTGTGCCCCACAGAATGCTCACCAGCAGCAGATAGCCTAGACATGAGGATATGTGTCCCCTGCTACCTGCCACAGCTCAGGTTTGGCCAGAGGCTCCAACCTGAGCCTAAGCAAGGCTGGAATCCAGCCTTGGCTCCAGGACAGATTCTCCATCCCTCTCAGTACCAAGTGGCTGTGGAGGGGTTGAGGGAAATGTGCGGGGGTGGAAGTTTTCATGGCTGGGGAGCAGCTGCAGGGGTGAAACTTTTTCTGCCAGGACAAGAGGTGAAGGTGAAGCCAGGAATGGGATGATTGAGAGCAGGCAGGGGCATCATAGCATGGGATCATCATGGCATGGATCATCAGTGTGGAATTGTCATGGCATGAGATCCCCTCTGTATGTCATGCACATCTCCAGCTCTCCTGCACCACCCAGGCTTCCCATCATCACCAAATACTCCTCAAACACAAAGGCTGGACCTCCTTGAGCTTCAGGTCCAATGTGCCCTCTGGGCTGTGTCCTCTGGCAAAGCTGTGGGTATCACCACCAACCCTCTCCTGATACTGCAGTGACGATGGACTGCCTGGAAAGTGCTTGGAGATCCTCTGCTTGGAGAGTGTAAGGATTACTTTGCATTGAGCTCTTTATCTCTTGTACGTCTTTGTGCATCCTGGCTAGATCTCACTCTGATCTAAGCCTCTATTCCTAGAAAAGGGACTTAAGGAAGGCTTAAGGCAGGAGGCAGGGAAGCAGGGATGCTGGAGGCCTGAGCTTTGTGGTTCACCCAAGAACAGGAAAAGATGCCCGTGGGTAGGAGGGGCTGAACCCCCTGCACTGCTTTAGCACGTGGCCACACCACAGCCTGGGAAGGTGACCCAGAGCAGATCCCTCCATGAGCCCAAGGAAATGGGACAGGCTGGAGCCAGTCCCCTGTGGAAAACCAACCTGGGCCCCCGGCAGCTCTGGGGAGTGCCGTAGCGAAAAGGCATTCCAGCAATTCCCTGCGCAAACAACACGGGATAATCCATCTCTCCTGTTTATTTGCACAAGATAATTTTTTTTTTGACACTCCAGAACCTTCTTTCTCTGATCCCCCTTCCCTGGGTTCTAGAAAATGTTAACTCCTGGTCTTGCAGCAGCACCAGAGGCCTCCCAGTGCCAAATTAGGAAAGCTGATGGAACCCAGAGAGGCAGTTGTGAGGAGCCACCGCAGAAATAGCCAACACTTCGTTTGAACCTGGGCATGGTGAGCAGGGAGAGCTGCTGCTGCTCTGTCCCTGGTCACTCCCTGCAGTGTCTTTCCCCTCCATAGCAATGCTCTGGCCCTGCTGCCATGTCCCCATCCACCCTCACCCCCCTGCAGTGTCCTGTCCCTTCCACAGCTTTGCCCCGGGCACCTCAGTCACTACCGGGTTTTCAGAGCTTGCCTACACCCTTGGGTCCCCTGCCAGAGCCCACCTGCCCCCACCAAAGCTCTTTTGTTGATACTTCGGCTGGTAGACAAAAATACAGATCCTAGCAAAGCACCCTCAGAGCTCAGGATGCTCCAGCCCCAGCCAGATGGGCTTTCTCCAGGAAGAGCACAAGAAATCAGTCACGTACAGGGCGACTTTATCCCCTGGGTGTCCTCCCACATTCTTCCAGGCTGTGGTTTGTACTTCTGGAGTTGTTTAATCACCCCTTTGGACCTGCCTTCAAAGACGGTGCCTAATCCCTCCTGGAAACTTCCTAATGCCTTTGGCTCCTTCCCTGCTTTGTGGGCATGAATTATGGTGGGCCTGGCCAGTCCTTCCTCAGCATCAGCTCTCCTGGCTTTTTGCCATCCCCAACGGCTTCAGAGGGGTGTTCAGACTTCAAACAGACCCCCAGAACCTGTCCTCCCTGCACATCCACTGCTCCAGTCACCAGCCCTTGGAATAGTATTCCGTGGCTGGGGCTCTAGGGAACCATAGACAGTGTTTGGGACCAAAGCAGCAGAGAAGGGCTCTGTGTGTGGTTTCCAGCAGAAGAACAATTTGTAATTCTGCTTTTATTGTCCCGCTACACCAGGGAAACATCACTTTGCCAGGAAGTCGTGCCACAATGATTCACAAGGATCAGCTTGGGCTGCTCAAGTTAAAAAAAAAGGAGTAAATCACAGAATCCCAGAACGGTTTGCATTAGACAGGATCTTAAAGCTCATCTCGCAGGTTTATGTGCCCACAATTCCACCCACCACAGCCACAACTCCCAGCTCTGTTCCAGAGCAGGGCATCTCCAGAGGGTCATCACCCAGGATCATCCCCAGCTGGCCACGGGGACAGTTCCGGCATAGCCATGTCCGAGAGCCACCACAGAAAGCAGGAAAAATCCAACACAAATTCCAGAACCCACATCAAAACCCACTCACAGTACAAAAACTGCCCTTCCCTCTCTCTTTTTGGGGCACATGCAGACCCCTTACGGCAGCTTGGCCAGACCAATCCTCAGATTAGGACCCCGTAAAGCAGGAGGCCTTTTCTCTTCCTTCAGGGACAAAGCGCAGGTGTCTCTGCAGGGCTCTGCCTCAGAGCAGGAGACCCCTTGATTGCAGAATTGGGTCTGAATAAAGCAGCCTGGTCTAGGAATAACAGCACTCGCAGCGATGGAGTGCATTATATAATGTCCTATAATAAACGATATTACGGCATTACCCGGAGACAGGAATGCAGAGGGAAGGAAGGAACAGACGTGACAGTGATAAATCAATCTGGAGAAGAAACACCAAACGCAATATAATCTTTGCCTCCTTTTGTTTGGGGCTCTGTAGCCGTTTCCAGGCTCGAATAACGGAGCTTGCAGGAACCTGCTCCTGCATTGAGCAGAGTTTATTAAACCCCTCCGTAAACAACCTCTGCCAGGCACCTCTCCCCCCGTTCCTCTCTGGCAGATGTTGGACAGATGTGCAGCACTGCCGGGCAGGAGGGGCAGCACTTCCAAGTGAGATAATTCATCCTTAAATTGCTCCCGATGAGGATAATGTGAGATGTAAGGAAGATGACAATAAAATTGGTTCTAAAAGTTGCCAATTAGGGAGGAAACGGCGAAAGGGGCGAGAAGAGACGGCGGCTCCCTGGTGTGGGCAGTGAAAAGCTGTGGTCTCAGGGGGCTGGAGCTGGGGGGGCAGAGCTCTCCCCCAGCCCAAAGCACAGAGCAGAGCTCTCTGCAATGGGGCAGAGAACGCTCCCCATTCCTGAGACTGTTTCACTGCTGTGGTTATGAGATAATTTAACTTTCGAGGCCTCCCTTCAGCAAGGGGCTTAATCACACATCTCATTTCCAGCACTTAAGTGAGTCCATTGACTTCAATGATTTTCTTCAAAGGAACAACAGAGACATTTAAGGCATTGAGCCCCGCTGGATCAGCCCTGAGCTCTCCTCCCAGGGCTCCAAATTGACCACTTGCTTTTATGTAGGACTGGGTTTTTGCCCTATCTTTGATGCTGTTAATTTACTGCTCCTATGACTTTTAACCAGAGGGAACAAGAGGGCTGCAATTTTTTTTTTTTTCTTAACTCTGGAAATTAGGAGGAAAAAATGGTGACCTGTGACTCCATCCCAATGAGGTATGAGGTTGTCATTCCTCATAAGATCTCCTGGAGTTTCACTCAGTCTGTCACGCTGCTCTGGCCAGGAGTTTTAATACTGGGGCGAAGGAAAATGATGGGATAACTGCCAATGCTTGGAGCTGCTATCTTAAGTAACATTAACCCAGCATTTCTAGAGTATTCCAGGTGGATTTGGGGTTTCCTCGCACTGTTTTGGGGAGCAGCTCAATGGCTGGTGTGCAGCTGAGGCTGCACAGCCTCAGCTGTCCCCTCTCTGCCAGACAAGTGGGAATTCTGGGGACAGCTGAATTCAGGGACACAGCCTGGCTCAGTGCCACAACTTAACCCCACTGGTCCATGGCCCCTCAAGGCTCTGAAGAGTAAAGGATTCACAGCCATGACTTTAATGAGCTTTGGCTCGCCATTCCCTTATCTTTACAGGAAAAAAAAGCAACATTTCTTCCCTTTCTGATGAGCCAGGGGAAAGTAGGAATGACTGAACGTTGTGCCACCAGCAGCTCCTCTCCAGCAGTGACCCCAGGACAAGATGCCAGACCCCTTGGAGAGGGTCCCTGCTGCCAGTGGGCTGTGCTGAAGTGGTGACACCCATGGGCCAGGCTTTCCTGGGACAGGGAGGGAGCAGAGGGGAAGAGATGGGCCAGGAATAGGGCTGGGCTCCTGGCAGGATACCGGTTTCCTGGCTTGCAGCAGAGAGATCACCTGGGCTCAGCGGGGAGGGTGCTCCTCCAGCCCTGCTCCCCTCAGAAGGAGGGACTGGGGCAGAGCTGACAGGGCCATCCCTCTGCCTCTCGCACTCTCCCACCAACCTCCCTTCTCCTCTCTGCTCTTGCCTCTTTGTCTCCTTCCATTTCTGCTCCCACCATGACTTCCCCTCCCTGTCACCTCCACACACACCCACCCCCCTGCTTTTTCTCTGGATACCAAGGAAGATTAGACTTTTTTAATTACAGATTAGTTTGGCCACGGTGTCTCCAAGCCTGGCCCAGAAGCTGGGCTGGCTCAGATGTTCCTGCGTGCAGCTTTTCTGCCTGGCTACACTTGTTAATTCCTTGTTCATTAGCTTTTTTACATTGCTTGAGATATGAGGCACTCACATGGTGCAGAAGGCTTGAAGTGACAGCAGTAAAAGCCACTGCTAGTGAGATTATAGATGCTCTGAACTGCTGCTGGTGCAGGTGTGAGTGCTCAGAGGGCAGGGGCAGAGCACTGCCTTTGTGCCAGCTCAAAGGGCCCTGACAGAGCTCATCAGGCAGCCTCCTGGAAAAAGGGAACTTTCCAAAACCCCATGAGAATTGGTAAAATTAACCCTTTCCCTGGTGGCCACCCCTTGGGAGGCTCCAGGCAGAGGCAGGGAGCAGCCTGTACCTGCTCTGGGCCCCATGATGGATCGTGTGTGTGCCTCATTCACAGCACAAACCCACTGTCCCCTTTATCAACAGGCTTATTTCTATCAAGTCAGGACAGAAACTTGGAAATCTTGCTGTAAGTCAAGTATAAAATTATCAGTCCACAATTGAAACACTCCCCTTTGTCCTTNTGGCCCGGTGGCCCACCCAACTCTGCAGCCACCCAATGTGATCCCTTCCCTCTTTCCTGCCCTCATTCCTGTGAGATCCTGTGGGAGGGGAGCAGGAGGGGATGCAGACCCGAGCCGTGCATGGGTGCTGCTGCATCTCTGGCAGCAATGGCAGCAAGGGAGCACATCTCCAATAAACCCAAATTCCATTTAATTGCAGAGCATTCCTGGGTGGTGAAGAGGCAGAATGGGCCTAATCAGCTACGCCACAGCCATCCCTGGAAGTGTTCAAAAAACATGTGGCTGTGGCCTTGGCAGTGCTGGGGGAACAGTTGGACTCAGTGATCCCAGAGGCCTTTTCCAACCATCTAGATTCTGCGATTCCATGGCTGCACAAAGCTCCCCGTGGCCAGCCCAGGCAGAGCCAGCTGTGCTGTCAAAGTGCTGTGCTCCCTCAGGAGAGTCTGCAGGGTGTCTGCAGGCAGCTCCCCTGGACACTGGGGGAAGAGTCTGGACGCGTTGTCATCCCCCAGAGCCCTGCTCCTGGGAAAAGGGCTCCCTGCTCCCACTCCAGGGTGTTTACAATGAGCCCTGACAGATGGGCTCAGGCTGTGGATGTTTATACAGCATCTCCCAAAGGCTCCAGATGGCCCTTGAGCTTCCAGGCCGTGCTCCCCTCTCTGCTCCCAGCTGGGCTCCTGGGCCCAGGGCTCTGCCAGCGGGGCACCATTGGGACAGGGACAATGCTGCCCTCTAAACACCCCTGGGATCGTCCCTCCCCATCAAACACTGCTGGCAGCATTGCTGGGGACTCTCAGGTGTCACCACTGCCTTCAAAGTTCCCAGTAACCATTGGCTGAGGTACCTCCAAAGCCAGGGAGGAGAGGGGAAGGAAGACCTGGAGGGTGGGGAACATCCCAGATCCCAGCATCAGCTTCTCAAAAGAGCTGTCCCCACAGGGCCAGCCAGCACCAGTGCCACCCTGGGCTGGAGCAGGACACTGGTGCCCGTGGTTGTGCGTGGGGGATGGCTGTGGGGACACATGGCATCAGGGGAGACAAAACCCTGTGGAAGCAATGTCCCTGTGCTTTGTGTGGGTGTCATGTGGTGTGGTGTGCCGTGCCTTGGTCCCACATGGCGTGGTCCCTCCTGGGGTGGAACTGCATGGTGCTGTGGGGTCCCATGGGCTGGCGTGGTGTCCTTTGGAATGGCGTGGTGTCCCAGTGGAGGGGTGACATGCTGTGGTGCCTCGCAGTGCCATAACCATGCCGTGGCACAGGCAGGAACAGCTCTGGGTCTCGGAGCGCCCCGGGGCTGCCATGGCACAGCTGCTGTCACGCTGCCTGTCCCCCAACCAGCCTCTGGCAGGAGCCCCACGAACGCCTGGACTCCTCCAGGGAGCTTTCCCTGGCTTGGCAGAGGACGGGGCATGGGGACCACACACCAGCCGTGACATTTCCCTTCCCCTTGGCCCTTCCAAACGCACCCAGGACGGGCTGGAAGGGGGATAATTGGTCCCCTCCGCCCCGTGCGCAGCACCCGGGGGCACACGCGTGAGAACGGGTCCCTTTCACAATTTGCATCGTTCCGAGGGAAGCACATTTTTTCCCAAGTCCTAATGAATATTGCAGATTCCGAGGGCTCGGGGAGATGAGTCCTGCCAGGGCGGATCGCGCTCTGCAGAAACACTTTGTCACTTGCTGTTCCCATCACGGCGCCTTAACAGCCCGGCACAGTCGAGCTCATGATTCCGGACAGCGAATGCCTTCAAAGCCCGCACGGCCCCGGCTCCGCTTTCAGGTCATGGAAATGCCACTGTCACTTCGATGTCGAAATGTCCCCAACACGTTGTCAATAGGGATGTGAAATGCCCCCTCAAGAGGAAAGGAGACAAAGGGAGTGGGGCAGCCGCTGCTCCTGGTGCCCCAGACAGCGTTCCTAGAGACACAGCGCCCACATTCCAGGAGATACAGCACCCACATTCCCAGCACATTCCGGAGACACAGCACCTGCATTCCTATAGATGAAACACCCACATTCCCAGAGACACAGCACCCACATTTCCAGAGACGCAGCTCCCACAGTCCCGGAGATACAGCATCCACATTTCCCAGAGATACAGCGCCCACATTCCCGGAGATAGAGCACCCACATTCCTCGTGACACAGCACCCACATTCCTGGAGACACAGCACCCACCAGTCTGGCCCTGAGCTGGGAGGTTCAGCTCAGAATTTTACTCAGCACCTCTCTCAGCACCCGCACTGGCACCCTGCCACAGGGGCATCCCTAAAAAACTGACAGGAAAAGGCCTTAAGGAGCAGCACAGCCCCGTGTCACCCAAGTGCAGCACAGGGACAGTGCCAGCACTGCCACTCCCTGCGTGTGCCCATGTGTGTGCTCCTGCCTGTGCACAGGCATCCACAGCCATCCCACACAAATCCCACACACATCCAGCACATCAACCAGCACACATCCAGCGTGCATCTGGCATGCCACCACGATTCAGTGGCTTTAGGACATGTGCCAGTCTCCGCAGGGACAGCCAGACGCCGGGGTGAGGGGCAGTGTCCCCAAAGCTGTTTAATGCCCGGCCACGGAGCTCTGATTGCTCGGCTGGGATACGAGCACGGCCACAGGGCTGAGCACGGCAGCAGCAACAGCAACCACGGACTGGGAGCACAGTCCCTGCCCAGCCAGGGGGGATTCTCAGGAGAGTGGGAATGGAGCTGGCAGCGTGCCGGAGCTGTTCCATTAGCGCTCGCTGCCTCGGCTGCCGCCGGTTTGCTGAGCTAAATAACAATAATATCGCTCATCCCCAGAGGCAAGAGGCTGCTCTGAGGAGAAGGGGCAGGAAGGAGGAAGCTGCTGTGCCTCATGGAAAGGCCAAGGGTTTGTGCCAGCAGGCACAGCCCGGGTCCTGCAGGGGACAGGGTGGTGGCATTGCCCACCGCACCAAGACCGACAGGTAACACTGGTGACACCTGGATAATATTTACCCACAACCCCAAGTTAATCCTTTTTTTTCGTGGTGTCATGACGCCACATTTTATGGCAAATCGTTGCAAAATTGCTGTGAGCACTTTATCTGCCGTTCTCCTACAAAATACAGTGAATCCCACATCCCAGCCAAGCCCCACCGCTTGTGGGGACACACTTCCCATGGCTGCAGGATGCTCATAGGTTGCCACTAATATTTACTACTCGTGTCTATAAATATTTAAACAAGCCAGGCAAACGTTGGCCCAGTGAATCAAAATGTTTTGCTGTTGCTGAAGGAAATGTGGGAAAAACCCAAGACGAGGTGGTTTCATCCTTGTCTTCTGCCCCTGCTCGCATGTGGATCCCAGTCTGCTTTGTTCATCACGAATGGAACAGGACACAGGCAGTTAACCCAACAAATGAAATACTAATATTATTCACCAGGAGTGATAATCTCTACCAGGCTGGCAGGAGTGAGGGGCTCCATCCTTCCTGGTGCTTCTGGAAAGGCTCAGGGAACACCAGAAAGAGCATTTTTCAGCAGGCAGGGGCTGTTGATCAACCAGTCCTTGTGGTTTTCCCTTTTTTAAAAATAATTGACACAATAATTTTCTTCCACACCTCTCTGTAGTTTAATCACCTCTAACACGGGCACTTCTCGGGTAATTTGACCTTTTCAATCTCTCTGTGCACGTCCCCCAGCAGCCTTTGGGCTAGGAACAAAACAAACACTAAAATTAAACCTTGTTTTTAATCCTGGGTATTTTTGGTAGTGCTCCGCACTGCTGCTCCTTATTCCTCCAAACCATTTTTTGGCAATCACTTCTCAGACACTTTAAACTCCTTCATCCATGGAATGCTCTTTGGGAAAATAGGAGCCAGAGGAGTTCTCTGAAACCCTCAGCATCACCTCCCTGGTTTGGGTAGTTTTGTTTGTTGGTTTTAAAAATGTCATGAGAAATGAACTGCAAAGGGAAGTAGCTTTAGTGTGGGGGGGTAAATAATTAGAACCTGAAAAAAAATCCCAATTTTTCAAAACAATGAATCAAGAGGGAACTTTGCCATTTCCACCCTGGCCAGAGGAGGCGATGCCCAGACCCCTCAGCCTGTTGGGGACATTTTGGCACATGGAGCCAGCAGCAAATCCTCATGGTCTTTATATAAAAAGAAAATATTTCAAATGGCCAAGTGCTCCCAGGATGAAGTTTGAGGCAGTTTCTCTCTGCAAGGGCACCCACAAAAGCACGGCCATGGCCTCTCCAGCACAGCCGGGAGAACTGCAGGTGCCTGACCCTAGTGATGGGGCAGAGCAGCTCCTGAACAGGTATTTCTTGGATCATCAAAAACATTTCTTTAGGCACTTTCATCTTGTACAGGGAGATTTGTAGTAAAACCCTTCATTTCAATTCTAATACAATCAAATTTTAAGGAAGAAACAGGAATATCGGTTTCCTGGATTTTGACTTATTTTAATAATAAAAGAAAAAAAGATAGACAATGAGTAATAACCGAGCACAGACTAACATAAAAAAAAAACCAAAAACCCACCAACATTTCAAGTCCATTCTCTTTGGCTGAGATTAAACCGAGCTGGTTTGGTTTGTACAGCAGAAAGGCAGCGCTGGGGGTCTTGGGTTGGAAAAGAGCCCACGAGGTTTCCCAGTAGCAGGAATGTCCCCACCTGCCCCCGTGGCTTGTGGATTTGTTCACCTTGGGCTTGCACTGAAGGGCCAAGAGCACAAAGGGAGCACAAAAACATCCCTGACACCGTTCTGTGGGCTGGCAGAACAGCAGGAATGGGAACAACAACAGCAGCAATCAGTGGAATGTGCCCCAAAAGGCAGAGCTCGTGTTGGTGCTGCGGGGTCTGATTTATGGGGTCTGCACACTGAGGGGAGAGGAAAAACCCCTTCGTTCCCGAGGAGTTTCTGTCGTGGTGCTCAGGATGTGCCATGCTGGCACTTCCAGGGTGATCCTGGGCAGCACAGCCTCCTGAGCTCCTGGGCATGGCCCTCCTAGCCCCAGAGCCCCCCTGGGTGCTGGCTGCTCCTGTGGGAAGTGGGTCAGGGGTGGGGGGTCCCGCTCCCCCCTGCATGTGGTGGCAGCAATAAGGTCCCTGCTGCGCTGTCAGGAGCCATCGCTGTCCCCCCTGCTCGGGGTGCCGCACCCAGGGCAGGGGGGTGAATGGCTGGTGCCTGTGGGGTGCTCTTATCTCCCTGTGATAACAAACTGTGGGGGTAACCCCAGGCCCTTTCTCTGCTCGTCCCCCTGGCCGCCGGCGTCGCTTCTCCGGCGGCTCGGCTGCCAACAATTCATCTGCTGCCTCAGCTCATTATCTCTGTGGCGCAGCCAGGACGTGTTCTGGGTGGGAGAATTTGGGTCAGTGGGTTTCACAAGCCGTTCCTTGAGATGCCCTGGCACATGTTTAGCGTTTGGCATTCCATGTGGGACCAGCCACCCATCCCCGTGCCCGTGCCTCTGCATCCTCCCAGCTCCAGGCGAGTGTCACGGGGGCAGCGAGGGAGGCTCAGGCACCCCCGGGGAGTGGGTGGGGAGAAGGCTGCAAGGGACAGACAGAGCTGGGGGTTTTCAGTCTCCTTCTGTTTTCTTTTGTACAACTCTGAATATTTTATCTGGCTGCGTGCATCGTCCCTGAACTTAAAAATAACCGTGTTCCTTCCTGGTGGAATGGAGCAGTTTGCTTTTCCTAGATTTTTCACGCAGATTTCTTGTTCCCCTCACACCCAGTAATTGCTCCTGGAGCCGGGAGGGCGCGGGGAGGGTGCCTGGCCCTGCACACACACGCTCCCCTCCCCTCTGTGCCGCGGGGACAGGGCAGGTTTGGGCATGAGGGTGTTTCCCACCTCCCCCGGTTCGGTTCATGCTGATGTTCCGATCCCACGGGGTGCTGGGGACAGGGCACTGATGGGAACAGCAGGTCTCAGTATCTTTAATAACCAGCCACCCCTGTGAACCCACCAGGTGGGCAGGGGTTGGTGAGGGGCACACTGGTCCAGGTCATGGAGTGATTAACACTCAGTGCTAAAAAATAGATGGAGTTTCTGGGATGGCTCCTGAAATTTGGTTGATTCTTGTGATATCTCCCATTCTCTTTGGTTTTGTGCAGGGGGACAATGAAAAACAAGGACTGGCAGATTCACAGGCACAAAATCCCCTTTTCCTGCCACTGTGCAAGGGTTAGGGACCATCACAGGACAGGAGGGGTGGCACAACTGAGCTGTGGTGGGCAAGCAAAGCTGTCTGCAGCAGCCACATCTGGGGTGCATCTCCCCTCCTGGCTCTGAGATAGTTCAGGCCAGGGTGAGTGAGCAGCCTTCACCCTGCACTGCATTTCCAGAGCAGGTTGCACTGGTACATGGTTTTCTCTCCTGCCGTTCCCAGGAAATCTCTCTGACAAAGGCAGCATGGCAGTTTGGCCCTTGGGAGCAGCTTTTCCTCAGCACACGAGGTGAAGGAACGGGTGGTACCACACAGTCCTTCCCTTGTGCACTGTGAGA
>VXBN01015239.1:6639-38988 GCA_013397395.1 Sinosuthora webbiana
AGACCAAGGACAATGGTTACAAGTTTTCAGGCCCAAAAGCACAAACAACAGTGGACTAAAGAGAGAAAACAAGAAGGATGGGACCTCACAACCTGAAGATGTAATTGGACAATTAAACCCCAATATGCAAATGGACCAAAACTTATAAAAATGTAAGATCTCATGACCAGGGGCCATTTGTGGCCATTTTGTTGTTAGTCCACCCTGAGTTAGTCCATCCTGGCCAGGCTCTTGTCCTGCCCAAGGTGGATCCTGGAGGCCTTTAAATAAATACCTACTTTATTCTCTAGCTCTGTCCAGTCTCTGTTTCAGGTCAGCTTTCCCAAGGCATCCATACAATCTAGTAAAATAATATATAACAGTATAGTATCACATCCTCAATAGCTCCTGCAGAGAGGAGTTTCATGCAGAATTTGAAGATCTTAGGACGGACTTGGAAAGAGCCAGGGGAATTCCCAGGGAAGGGACAAAAGCAGCAACACACAGGGAGGAGCCTGTGTTTATGCAGATGCTTCTGCGCTTCAGAAGAAAACACGAAAACAAAGCAGGAGCTTGGTAAAAATAAAAAAAAAATTCCATGTCTGAAAGGGGGGGCTGAATGATCTAGGAGGAAAATTCTCCTCAAAGCTTTGCAGGGGTCGTCAATGGCCCTTCACCACAGCTGCATAATGACACCACCACAGGGGAGGGGCTGCTTTTCATCCACTTGAGCGAAATGAAAGCTCCTCTCCCAAGGTAGGGAGCCCAGGCAGGGGTGGGGAAGGAGGAGGAGGCAGGGAGGGGGGTCCTCTTTTGTCTCTCAGAACCACTCCTTATGGCACCGGCTTGGTTTCCCACTGCTCCAAAGGTGACTTCCCATCACGGCCACCATTCCCAAGAGGGCTGAGGGGATGGAGAAGAGTCACTTCTGAGATCAACACCCCAGTGGGGTCGAGCCCTTCGGAGGCTCAGAGCAGCCCAGCTGGCTGCCTTTGGGAGGAGGGTTTCCCTGAGATATTATCCCCTGCTCCCACAACATTGTGACCCCCCAGGGTCCATCCAGACCCCACTTTCCAGGACTTCTACAAGTGGAGAAGGTCTCCCACCCTCACAGCTCCTCTTTACCTTCCTGGTCCCCAGAGCCCACCTGCACCACCTCACCCCAGGAGAGCAAATCTCCAACAAAACAACAGCAGGAAAAAGAAGAAGCGTCGAGGGCGGGAGAGGAGGGAAAAGTGGTTTCAAAAACCTGGACACATCAAGAGACTGTTTCCATGGCAACCTCTTGTTCCTACAGCAGCTCAAGCCTGTTTTAATCATTTACCAATAAACTCTGCTGGGGTCTGCACTCCCTTCCCAGAGTACCTGCACTGGGATGGGTGGGGCCACGCGTTCCCAGAGGCAGGGAACACCTTTGGGAAATGATGTGGATTGTTTGTTCCATGGGACTTCCTGAGCTGGAGCCAAAGTGCCCTGGTACCTCCCCCGTGGCAGGGGTGGGGTGCCAGGGGTGCTCCAGGTATGCTCACCTCTCCAACCACACCCTTATTTTCACTTCTCCTCCTGGAAAATGTCAACCCAAGCAGCTTCACAGCCTCCTCAAGCAGCAAGTTTAGCCCTTGGTGGTTTGCAAAGCTGCCCCAAAAGCCTTCAGGTGCCCGTGCTGCCTGTAGGGGACAAAACAGGGTGGAGGCGATGCCTTGGGAAGGTTGACCTGGAACAGAGACTGGACAGAGCTAGAAAATAAACCAGATATTTATTGAAAGGCCTTTAAGGTACACCTTGGGCAGCACAAGAGCCTGGCCAGGGCTACACCCAGGGTGGACCCAAAATGGTCACAAAATGGACGACTGGTCACGAGGTCTCACACTTTTATAAGTTTTGGTCCATTTGCATATTGGGGTTAAATTATCCAATTACAGCTTCAGGTTGTGAGGTCTCATCCTTCTTGTTCCTCCCTTCAGCCACCCTTGTTTGTGCTTTTGGGCCTGAAAGTTGTCCTTGGTCTTCACAAGAAAAGGATTTGTTTTGTCTCCCTGCTCTGTGCAGAGAGCTGAGTGACACTGAATGTGAGGCTCAGAACTGCACCCCTGGGCAGCACAGAATCTGAAAAACATGGAAGCTCAAACTTAAGGCATCAGAGGCAGGAGCAGTGGAAGCAGAGGGAGCTGCTGTGGTGGAGGACACAGGGACACACTGCGCTCATGGAGGTGGCACCTGGAGGAGGTTGAACAGCTCAGTCCTCAACGCTGGACACAGGGGATCTTGGTTTTGGTTATTCCCACTGCTCTGGTTCAAACACACTTTGCTCTTTCCTGCCTGGAGCCTGTGAGATGCCAAATCCCAAGGTGCAGTTTCCACGTTTGTAATGGAAACGTCATTTCTAAGGAGTCCAAGAAAAAGAGGCTGAAATTCAGCTCTGGTTCAACTCCAGAACAGCAGGTCTTGGTTACAGAGTTCAAATCAACTTCCAGTCCAAGCTCACCCCAATTTCCCCAAGATTCCACAGTGCAAATTTAACCCAACTGATCAAAACTCCAGAATGCCCTTGGCCTCTGCAAAAAAAAAAAAAAAAATTCCTCAAGCAGAAAGTGTCAGAATCTTCAGTTAAAAAATCTTCATGCTGACTCTTTAAACAGCATCTGTCACACTGGGATCTGAGTTAAAACTGGACAGAGATGCTGGCTTGTCATCGATCAACACAGGGCAAGCATTACCCACAGCAAAATACTTCTTAATAGCTTGGAAAAGTTTGAGAAGTTTCTTTGCCAAATTGCAGCATTAAAGATGTTGATATTTCATTTTGAAGGAATTTTAAGCAGATTTTTCAAATGACAAAAAATTAGAGAGCATCAAAGTGAGGAGGAAAATATTTCACGAAGCTTCAAGTGTTCAACAATGTTCTGTGTTAAAGCATTGCATTCTCCTGCTGCTTTTTAAAAGCCTTCATTTTAAAAGAAAACTGGGGAAAAAAAGAGCGGTTTAGGTCAACCAGAAGATTTTCCATGTTTTTGCTTTGAGCCACTGAACCTAAAATCAATTATTTGTACATGTTTAGCCCCGATCCATGACTAGGACTTATCCAGTAATTCAAATAAACACAAATTGACAGTAATCTCGTTTTGTTTGGGCTTGCTCTCTGCAGATGTTCTAATGGACCAGTTTGCTTTCTGCAGATGGACCAGTTCAGCACCAGGGAATCTTTCAAGCGTAAACATGGGGAGCAATTTTCAGGGAATGCCTCTGGAGAGCGAACTTTGAACACATTTACCTGCACAGAAACAGGTGGTCTGTGGCATCAGACCACCAAATTTCATGGGACTGAGGTGAGTGCCTGATAAAGCTCCCTGCTTTTTCCAGCAGGGATCACCCCATGGACCTGAAGCAAAAAAAAAAAAAAAAAAATTTTCTTTGCACAGCACCTGTCAAACCACGAAGCTCCTGCCTCGGGGCATCCTGGGTGCTCAAGGTCTGCACAAAGCAAAAATTCGGGGGGAGAAAAAAAAAAAAATCCACCACAGGCATTAAATACAGGAGCAGCACATAAACCATGCCTGGAACGCCTCTTGCCCACGGCAAACTCTGTCCCTGATGCCTCTGTGCACCTTCACTCCAGCTTGTGCTCACTGTAAATATTTCAAACTGCTGGGTGTCCCAGGGGACCCTGTGGGCTGAGCACTGAGCAGCTGAACACCAGCCAAGGTTAACAAATCAGAGTGAAATGTCACGGCTTAGCCCTTCCTTCCTTCCCTGGCACCCTCCAGAGCGTGGATTCAAGCTCCACAAGCCACAGGGTGTTGTTGTGTTTGTTTTTTCTTGCAGGGAGCCATTCCCTTCTAATGCTTTGCCTGACAGCCGCTGTGATTAATGGGTGATGTGCCAAAAGCCACGGACTATTATTATTATTATGGCAACATTTCGAGGTCAGCACCAAGAGCGGGGTCCCATTGTGCCAGGCTCTGCACGCAGCTGGAAGTGGTCCCTGACTGAGAAAAAACCTCCATCTAAATAGGAATTCCTGGGAACAGGCGAAAAAAAATACACAAAATTCTAAGTGCTGTGGGGTTTTTTTTCACACAGTTTCATGCACAAGGCAAGCAGTGGAAGAGAATAACTGCCCCCCAATACCCTGACACCCAACATGTCCCACACCATGCTGGGGATTAATTAATGTTCGTGCATAACCACTCCAGCATTTCTCAGAGTACACGGGTGGCTACAAGGTTGAGGTTACTGGGTTGGGTTGCATCTGCAAAGTAAGACCAGCACGTTCATGAGGGGGAAAAAACCCCAAAAACCTCAGGCAAAACCAAGCAAAAAAAAAACCCAAAATGATGTTAGTCAATATTAGAAAGCCATGCCTTCTGTATGGATTTCCTGTTGCATCCTGGAGAGCTCAACATTCCTTCTTTGTCACGTGCATGTTATCAGAACTGCCTCATTCTCTAAAAAAGATGAACCTAAACACCAAGTCAAGGGATTTGGACAAGGATTCAGAGGGATTTGGTGGCAATGGCACAGAGAAAACCCTGAAATCAGAACAGCTTGTCCACTGTGTTGTTAACTGGATGCTACACCCAGCCCTGGAAGATTCTGCATTCCTCATTTCCCTACACCAAGGATTTTACTTCTGACCTCCCAGGTGGAGAATACAGGTTCTGCTTGATTTTTGTCAGCTGGCGAGAAATGGAGATTCAGGCACTCACAGGAAATATTTTGTGTCCTACAGTCACACAGATGAATTCCCAAATTCAATCAGTTGTAAAACAGGGGTGAGTAATATTCTATCTCCAGTTTTCTGTCTGCCTTTGAGCTCAGGGTTCATTCCATCCCCAGTAAGACACTGATCTACAGACGGGGAGGAAACAACCAAAAGGACAAAAAATACAGGACAAAAAGCACAGATATAAATTATTATTTGAAAGCCGCAGTTACCTACAAGCTGTAAGTTCCTTATCACCCTGATAAGTATTTAATTTTCAAGCCTATTACAGGTTTGTACCCCGGGGCTGAAATCTGAACCCTGCCTACATCCTCTTTTCAGCACCTATTCCAGAATTGATGGATTTTTCAAGTCTTCATGGACACCTGTGTTGTCAGCACTAGGAAATAAAAAGAGAAAACCCAAACCAGGCTACCAACCAGACACTCTTTTTAGCCAGACCCAGGTTGGGCAGAAAGAGACCTAAGGACATGGCAGATCAGTTTTAGGATTTTTCCTGCTTTCCGCTTGAAGGAAACCGTGTGGTGGAAATGGGCAGAGGGATATTTTCCCTTCTGAAATCCACGTTCATGACAAACATGTGCCCATTTTTCTGCTCTCTCAGCCTTGAACCTCCACTGGCAAGGTATGGACAGGTAACCTTCTATCCTCTGTCACCCTCCTCTGTCGTTCCCACCTCCTGGTGGCCAAGCCCTGGCTCTGGATCTCAGCTGTTGTCTAGGGCTGCAATGCAAGATGTATTCTATTCCCATCTGTTGGAACGGTGTTGAAGAGGTGTTTTTCTTTATCTCCTAAGTCCAGGGGGAAGAGGCAGGTGTCTTCTGTTCATGGCCCAGCTGTTAAAACCAGCTGGGGCAGTGTTTCTTTATCTCTTCCANACTGGATTCCCAGAGGAAAACCAGACCCAGCTCAGCACCACGGGACCTTCAGAGGAAAATTTCACCCTCCTACAGGATCATTGCTCCAACAGAACCACATCTGGCACTGCAGGAGGATTTATTTGGGCTGACACCAACACCCTGACCTACAGGGGGGCAGGTCGTGTTCTGACTCTGTCAGCATTTTTCTTTTTTTTTTGTGTTCGTTTGTGGTTTTTTGTATTACTACATTTTTAATATTCCTAAATAACTGTTATTCCTATTCCCATATCTTTGCCTGAAAGCCCCTTAATTTCGAAATTATAATAATTCAGAGGGAGGGGGTTTACATTCTCCATTCCAAGGGAAGCTCCAGCTTTTCCCTGGCTGTATTCCAGACTAAGACAGCTGTGTCATCCAAGTGAAGGTCTGAGACGTCACAGAATCCTCCCATGTCATCTCCTCTGCTCCCAAGAGCAAGGTGTGAGCAAGGTGTGAGTCAGATCCGGAGTAAACCCTCTTCCCAGGGTTATTCCAGCCTCACACGAAGGAAAAAGAACTGAAAAGAGGGAGAGGGGGAAGTATTTCTGGAAACGCCTCATGCAGCACACGAATGACTGGGATGTTGTTGTGGACTGGGGCTCCTTTCTACGCCCAACAGGAATAAATCCTCCGTTATCACACAGCACAGCGTGGGTTTTTATATCGAGTAAGAGTCACCTCCACTTCAAAACAGAATAAATAAGCAAATAAGAGTAAATAATACAGAAAAGCTGCCTTGGATCCTGTTGGGATATTACATTTTTCCAGGCCTGTCAAGCCACGCACGCACGACTCCGCGTCGGAAATTCCATTATGATACACAACAGCCAGCTTGGGAGGGAAAGGAAGTTGTCCCCCAATAAAACCTAATTTGCCTCCTTTTTGCAGTGCTGTCTCTGAACTAACCAGCCTGAAACCTCCTAAAAACAGTCTGACATGTAATTTATACTGCGGTGGAGGAAAATAATTTCCCTTAAAGATGAGAGGTCGTCAAGTGAATCAGAAAACAGTTACACCTGTGGAAGACAGGTTTAATGTAACAGTTCTGGGAGAATGAAATCAATAATTCTCCCTTATATATTTCCACATAAAAAAAAAAACAACAAAACAAAGAGTCAAATAAAGCCCAAATCCACCATAACTCCCTGCAATGCTGCTGATGGAATCAATCAAATCTCTCCTCCACGGACAGTTATGAACTGTGCCTTGTTTGTCCAAAGGACAAATCAAACAAGAGCTGGGGCTTTGCAAGTGCTTCTGAGCTTTTCCATGCTCATGAAAAAGTCATCATGTTTATCTCTGCAGAAGAAAAAAAAAAAACTCTCCTTAGGGGGAAAAAAAAAAATTAAAAAAGAAGGAGGCTTGAAGGCAAGAGCCACGTGGCACACCAGAGGAGAGGGGGGGAAAAGCACGAAGAGCACAAAGCCATCCCCAGCAGAACCTTAGCCAGAAACAGCCCCTGGAAATCCTTTCCCTTTATTACAGAGCGTTAAAAGAAAATGAAAACCAACAAGAAGCGGGGTTGGTTTTATCAAGCCTCCACAAAAGTTGAACTGCTCCTGGGAGCCTCTTTTTCCACCCCCCCAACCCAGTTCTGAGGAATTCAGCAGCGACAGAAAAGATGATTTCTCCTGTGTACACCACCCATAATTCCACTGTTGGATTTGATGTTTCAAAAGGAAGCTTCAATCCCCATGAGCAAAAGCAAGTGTTTGAAAGAGATTATTCACCTGCCATGTCACCTAGACAGGAGGGAGCTGCTGGCTTACAGCAGGTCTGTGATAGGACAGACTTCACCCCTCCAAGTCTAGATCCAAGCAGAGACATCAGCAATGAATTTTCCTCAAGTGCTGATAGAAGTTATCTGCAGCTCTTCCTTCTCTTTGTGCCCTCCTCACATCTGGAGCATTAACCACAGCCTGGCCCGTCCCTTTCTCCCAGGTCTGATACGGTTTTGCTTTTTCTGAAAGAGCAAAAAAGATCTGACTTTAAGAGGGAGCCTTCTTTTTATTTGTTCCAAAGGCAAAGCTCCATCTCATGGTTATTGGGCTCTCCTCCCACTTAAATCTGAGGCTGTTTGTTGCCTGCTCTGAGCTCCCTTCACGTTCTCCCTTGCTGCTTGACTTTCCCCCAAATTACCTGTGCTACAGACCTTGGGAAGAGACAGCCAGTGATAACCTTGGAGATAACTCTAGGTTTTCCATCTGCTGGGAGGAGAGGAAAATAGCTTTAAATAAAAATGTAAATTTGAAGTAGAAGGAGGACAAGAGGTGATAACAATAGCCAGGTCCTGCTGTCAAATAGCTCACTGTGGTGTTTACCCTTCATATAAAGCCACGAAACAGTCAAGGGCTTTTCTACCTTGAAAAGAACCAGCAACAAATCCAGTTCAGTTCCTCTGTTTTGCAGGTGCTCTCAGAAACATGATGGAGACAATCAGTTAAAAGCACACTCCTGCCTTCCCAGTTTCCCTCCAAGCAGCCCTAAAGTCACCCTTTCCCCCCTGCTTTCCTCCTCTCTGGGCCAGCAGGTCTCTTTTACGTTCCCAGGGCTCATAAAAACGTCATCCATCCTAAAATATGGAGAAAAGAAAGGAAGAGAGCATTTCCATCTTCCCAGGAGACAGCAGCCACCTCCATGCTCCAAAGGATGCTGAGATACCTCAGCTGCCTCTCATGAAAAACTGAGGCAAATCCCAAAGACTTTTTTTAAAAAAACTTCCCTCAGAACTCTTCATTACAACACCCATGGAAGGTGGGAAAATTAAGCTGGTCCACCTTCACACTCTTCCTCAGGGTTCTGCTGGCTTTTTGGAAACGCAGCAGGTTGGACTGGTCCTAAAACTCACCTCCACCAGGTAGTGCTTCAAGCACCTGTGTGAAAATGAAAGACAACTCCACCTCTTATTTAACCTCTCTCAGTCCAGACAAAAAAAAACAAAAGTCACCTGGAGTAGCACAAATTTCAGCGTAGACAATAAAAAGTGTGTTTTACCATAAGTTCATCTTATTTTGCCTTAGGGAAGCATTAGGGAAAAGAGAAAATAGAAGAAACAGAGATCAGTGGGAGAAGGAGACAAAGAAAAAAAAAATAGTAAAAAGGAAAGAGAAAAAAATCTATATTAAAAAAATATAATTAGCAGAAATTCTGCCCTGACACAAATTAGTCCTGATCTTTTAGGCACCATCCCAGGGAGGGAAGAAGGGTCAGTGAACCCAATTTCCTGCCCTTCTTCTATGGAGCTTCTCAGTGCCACATCAGCAGAGTATTCCCATCATCCCAGCCTATATTTAATGCCACAATACCCATATTTGCATGGTGGAGGAAAGAAAAATACAGATGCTCTGGGCCAATCCTACAAGGAATTTGTTGTTCTGCTACCCAATAGTCTTTTAAGGGAGGAAGCAATGGATCCTTCTGGATCTGAAGTCCATATGAGCAGATGTGTGAGGGTCCAGCATTCCAGAGCCGGCATTTTTTTTCCATGGGTGCAATCTGGTATTTTTTTCACACACAATTTGTGGGACAAATGGACTGCACAGCAGGAATTCTGTCCTATTCCAGCCTCACTGTGGATATGCACACCTTTCCACTCACAGGGAAATGTTTGTAACCTCCCACGTGGACTGACATTATACTGCAGAAATTTTTGAGCGGTTCCCCATCTCTGCCTGAATAGGTGAGACTCCAAAAAAAGCAGAGACTGGATCACCTGTAACCCTCAGAACCAGTTTGTTCCTTGTCCACAGAACAATTCCCAAAGAGAGCACAAATCCCAGGTAGTCCTTGAGGTCACCTGGCTCAGAAGTTTTATTCAGATCCCCAACAAGTCATCCCACATCACCTATTTTCCTGTGGCATTATAATTGCTTTTTTCCTGACTGGGAGAAGGATATAGGTTCTGTTTTTCCTTGGTATGACTGAAAAAAAATAATAATTTGTAAATAATGAAAACTTGCACCTTTTCATCCAGAGGTGACTCATTCCCTGCAAAAGCCCCTCATTCTTACAGTGGAAAAGACAATAAACAATTGATCTCAATCTAATGTCCATGGAAATTCCTCCCCCAAAGAGAACCCACCAAAACCCAACAACAAAAATTGAACAGTGCTAAAACTGGATTTTAAGCAGGAAAGGAAAACAGAGGAATGACATCTGTTAGGAGACCTGTCTCAGTTTCCAGATGATTTTTAATCCATTCAGACTTTATATCTTGCATCCACATTTGCTGCTTTTACCAAACACTTCACCACTCCATAACAACCCCTTCTTTACCAAAACCTCCTGTTCAGCAGCAAAAAACTGAGATCTTTCACTTCCATGCTCTCCCAGGACTTGACTTTACGGATAGGTCAGATCCATCTGAGCCTGACCAAACCACTTCCAAATTTCAGCAGCGAAGGCCTGGATCCAGACCCCCTCTCTCCTCCCAGCCCCGGGTTGTGCACATCCATTATGCACATTTTCATTTAGGAGCATTTTGCAAGTGATCTGTCGGTTCATTGTATTAGAATTGCAAACAAATGGCATCGTTTTCCCCAGCACGGCTCTTCCCGGAGAATTCAGCTCTGATTTCCAGGCATTGTCGGGCTACTTGACTGACACTTCTGCTTGATTTGAACCCTTTTGAGATTTCTCTCGCTGCAGCCACTTCTGCTCATCAGTTCCTTCTGCAAGAGCTCAAGAGCTTGCAGGAGCTCAGGCACCTGTGTTGGTTGACACACAGGCTCCGCATTTCCCTGTTCTGCACACGATTTATAACTGCCTCGCCTTGGAATCAGAATGTGACAGCGAAAAGTGGGGATTGAGGGGGGGAAAATTCGATATTTCATGTAATTCCACTGATTTCAATATTTGCTGTGTGCCAGATGGGCGTGTGCATTTCTATCCCACCCAGACCTCCAATGCTCTAGGCAGTCAATGCACTATTTAATCCATCAAGTGCTGGGATTCTTTTTCTTTTTCCTATGTGGGTATTTTTTTTTTTCTTTTTAACAGATAAACATGAATTTGTCATGGCTGCTGTGTAGATCTGAAACCACAGCAAAATATCTTCAAATTCACATTCTTTGCTTGCATAGAGACACACAGTAATGAGTCTCACACACTCACAAACATTCCCGGACCCTGATGTGGCAGACTTGCATAGAGAAGTTTAGGATCTTGCATGAGGAAAATAGAGGGACAGCAGCAGGGAATTATTTGATCTCAGTTTTGCAAGGCTGGGCCTTTCTGGAAGATCAGTGCCAACAGAACAACCCATGTAAAGGTGGCACTTTGAAAAGTCTTTTTTCTCATCAGAGAAGACAAGAGAATATAAAAAGTCCTTTTGGGATCTGTGCAGCTCGCAGGGAAATCAGCAGGAATTTTTGCACTGCTGTCACTGGGAGCTGCATCCTGATGGAAGATTTTTAGGATATTTCAGCCTTCAAACAATGAGATTTGGGCACCTTCAGTAATTAAGGGTCTTCACACCCCCATGAATCATAGAATCCCAGAATGGTTTGGGTTGGAAAGGAGCTCAAACATCACCCAGTTCCAACCCCATTTCCATGGGCAAGAACACCTTCCACTGTCCCAGGGTGCTCCAAGCCCCATCCAACCCGGCCTTGGACACTTCCAGGGATCCAGGGGCAGCCACAGCTTCTCTGGGAATTCTGTGCCAGGGACTCCCCACCCTCACAGGGAACAATTTCCTCCTAACAACTGATCTCAACCTCTCCTCTTAGTTTAAAACTCTTCCCCCTCACTCTCTGCCTGTGGACAAAGTCATTTTCTCCCTTTTTTCTAACCCCTCTAAGAGCTGCAAGGCCACAATAAATCCGGACTGCAATGTCAGAGATCAGCTCTCCCTGTAAATGACCAATTAGGGATGCCAAGATCCAATCCATCTACTAATTTATGACTTTAAAACAAAGCACCGGGGCATCAAAGCCACCTGCATTCATTACCAGTGCAGAATCCCCAGCTCACGAGGCAAAGGGGCCTTTGGACGCCCCAGGGTTCAGGATGTTAAGCAGGAAGGACAGGGGAAAGATCTTTTACCGCAGGAAACAATCGATTCGAGACGAGCGAAATTATTCGAGACCTTTAAAACCGAATTGTGCAGAGCCGTGGGTAACACACTGGGTTGATGTTAACTATGAGGAGAAAACTGACAAACCCTTCCAAACTTTGCTGGCCGGATAACTGAGCCCTCATCCAGCTGGATTCAAAGCGATCCCGTGCAGGGACCTGAGGGCATCTCAGTGCAGGGATGAGCTCCTCTCTGCTCCTCTGCCTCCCACACGGCTCGTGGAAAGCCTGGCCCAGTGCCATTAATAATGATATCTCCTGGGTGCGTTTCCCTTCCGACTGGCTGACTGATTTTATTACCGTGGCAGGGAATTGCGAAATATGAAGTGCTCAGCGTAGCAAAATGACATTTGTGTAAGTTATATTGTAAATAGTTACTGACACGCTGACGTTGTTGGTAATGTAAGGATGGTAAGAGGCTATTAATTACATTAGTGCTTAATCAGCACTGAGCACTGCTGCTCTCCTCTCCAGTCCAGCTGCTTGGCTGCTGAGGTGTCCTCCAGAGACGGGGACTGGGGATGCAGGGGAGCGCTGCCGATGCCAAAATGACGGTGCACGGCAGGGCAAGGCTCCGCTCAGCATCTGTGCACATCTGGAGCCAAGATGGAATGGTTTCGTTCCTGAGCCCTAAATGGATGGGGTGTCTGGAAGATTTCAGCGGTGTCCCAGCCCTGAACTGAATCTATAAGGAGAAAGGGCCTTCAGCCTTTTCCTGGTTCCTCGGGTGAGCATCAAAAATCATTTTTCTTGCGTTATTTTTTTTTCTCCCGCCTTCTCTTCCCTGTTTCTTCACATCCTTAGAAAAACCTGCTGCAAAACTGAGGAACAGCTTCAGTGCTGGAATAACTCAGGCTTTCCCAGAAGCCCCCTAAAATAATGTACATCCAGGACAGAAAAGACCATTTCACCCCCTCATGGATACAATTCTCATGTTTATGAGAATGTCTAAACCCCTGGGATTTATGAACTCTGATATCTTCATTGCTTTCTTGAGGAAATGGCCTCAAGTTGCACCAGGCAAAGTTGAGGTTGGATATTGGGAAAAAAAAAATTCATGGAAAGAGTTGTCAAGCCTGGGAACACGCTGGCCAGGGCAGGGGTGGAGTCTCCATCCCTTGGAGGTATTTAAAAGCCATGTGGATGTGGCACTTGGGGACAGTGTGTAGGGCAGTTCTGAGAGAATGATTGGACTTGATCTTAGAGGGTTTTTTGCAACCTAAATGATTCCACGATCCTATTTTATAAAATCTATTCTTTTGCTCTTTCTGCCAGAGTTCACTGCAGGTCAAATCCAGAATCTTTGAGACTCTTAAGAAGCCAGAGCACGAGGGCAGAAAAAGACCTGTAAAGTCATCGAGTCTGACCTTCCTCTTAGTGCAAGAAGAGGCTCCCTTGGGGAGCCCAGGGCAAAAGGACACAGACAGACAACTCTTGTGGAAGAACTATTAGCCCAATGAGTTGAAAAAGTGACAGACTGATAAGGAGTAGCCTGAGCATGAGGGATAACTTCCTGACAGCAAGAACCACCAGACTGCAGGGGAGAGGCCGGGGGGGAAATGTCAGGAGGAGCAGCATTCGAGCCACTTAGAACAAAATATATTTGGAAGGAAACCTGCAGTGACCAGGAGACTAAACTAAGCCCTGTATCTTGGCAATAAGTCTTTTCCATAGCTAATAATTCACGAGGAGATATCTGGAGACACAAACAATGTCCAGAGAGGAATGCAGTTGACTTGTTCGACTTCGCCGAGCGAGCGAACGAACAACTACTACAGTTCACGTGTCCCCTGGGAGCTGGTGCAGCTGAACTTGGCTGAGCAGAAAGATTTGCAAAAAGGCCAGAATGCAAATCCCTCCCCAGCACTGGCCAAGCAGCAGGAGCGATGCAAGATTCACCACTGCACGTGTCCTTACAGGCAGCAATGTGGCTTCCAGTCTCCAGGTGATGCCAGGGAAGGCTTTGAGCATCATCCAGTGGGGATTTCAAATCAAGGACAGGTCCTTTATGAGTAGAAAGCCATGCAGGAAAGCCTCTGCCTGATCCCTTCACACAGTTTCCACCTTGATATTGAGGGACAGCACAGAATAAGAATCATAGAATGGTATGGGTTGGAAGGAACCTTAAAGATCATCCAATTCCAGCCCCTGCCATGGGCAAGGACATCCTCCACTATCCCACATTTCTCCAAGCCCCATCCAACCTGGCCTTGAACACTTCCAGGGATGGGACAACCACAACTTCTCTGAGAAACCTGTCCCAGGGCCTCACCACCCTCCGAATAAAGAATTTCTTCCTAACATCTAATCCAAAGGTGCCCTCTGCCAGGATGAAACCACTCCCCTCTGTTCTATCACCATGTTCTGTCTCTGTTCTATCATGTTCCCACTCTGTTCTATCATCTTTCCATCTGACCACGGGGAAAAAAAAAATCATTCTCCCCTTTTTTATAAGTCCCCTTTAAGTACTGAGAGGCCACTGAAGAAGCTTTACACCACCACAATGATCCCCAGGGAGTTCACCCACCAAGGACAACGTGCTCATCAATGGGTCCATGAAGGTCATGCTGATTTCAAAATGATAAATCAAAAAATGGTGGGGATTATCCACTTCCAGGGTTGAAACCAGGGTTGAAACATCCACTACCAGGACTGGAATCCTCCTAACTGCGGTAGGAGATGCTGGGACATCAGAGCCAGANGCAACGTGCTCATCAACAGCTTCATAAAGGTCATGCTGATTCCAAAAAGATAAATCAAAAAATGACGGGGATTATCCACTTCCAGGGTCGGAATCCTCCTAACTGGGGTAGGAGATGCTGGGACATCAGAGCCAGAAAGGCTGAGTGCATCCTGGTGATCTGAGTGAGGGCTACTTGAGAACATGCCACAGCCCCTGAATCAAAACTCGCCTTCATTCCCTGACTCCGACTCACTGTCTGACCTTGAGAAAGTCATTTAATCTCTCTGTGCCTCAGGATCTGCATAAAAATAATTATTATGGCTGATGTTTTATGGGAAAAGACTACTACTATATAAAACATCTTTCCAAAACGCCCTTTTCAAATCCTGCATCAGAAAAAAAATCTACGGGGGGTCAGAACTGTAGAATCTTATTAAGCCTTTCCCAGCGCCTCAGTGTGTTTGACTAACTCTCAGTGCACACTACGCTACATTTAAATCAGAATTTGAGACTCTGAATTGTTCATAAAACCTTCCATCTTCCACCCGTGGCAGCTTTAAGTTCTGGTTATGAATTGTATCTAATTAGTTATTTTGTCATTTGCAAAGATAGCGGGATGATAAATCACTATTTCTAGCTAGAAAACTTTGACTTAGCATCTCCCCCTCCTTCTTAATCAACTTTTGAGCCATTCATTAGGTTTTCATCCAGAAATCCTTTTTCAAACCATTGTCAAGGCACCAACATTTTTCAGGTTAAAACGAAGCTGGAGGTTGGGCAGCTATTTTCTTATTTTAGGGAGGAAAAAAAAAAATATATCCCTGATTGCTGTCAGCCAAAACACCATAATACATTCAGCTTCAAGCTTATCTTCTGTAAAATAAGCATTACTACAGTTTTTCACCTCGTCCTGAGCTCTCCAGCCAGGGAGCCAAGGCAGGGGTTTGCTGACAGCAGTGTTGACCAGAACAGCTTTTTATCATCTCTGGGGAAGATGGCCAAAAAAAGGGAGAAGTTTCTGAACCTTCTCCATGCCAGCATCATTCCTCAGCTGGAATGGTCCTTCCAAGAGGAGCAGTCCTCCTCATCCCAAAGCAGAGTGCAGAGGAAGATGAATGAAGGGATTGAGCCGTTCACAGGGCTCAGTTCTTCCCTCCCACATCGTTTCTCCTCCTCTCACGGCACAAATCAGGGAAGCAGATCTTTCATCTGCCACTCATCCCAAGTGCAGAGACGAAAGTGTTCTCTGAGTGGAGCCACCACAGCTCAATCAGTTTCACAATTACTCCTGTCACTCACAGATTGCATGATTCCTTCAGATTAAAGACCTCCTTGGAGATGAGACTCTAAAACACCTCGGCATCACCTGCTTCTCACACAGCAGAAAAAAAAAGGAAAGAGAGGCCTCTGTTCATTCAGGAGCTTTGGAAGCTGCACTGGTGGTTGTTGCTGTTGTTTCATGGACAAAAGAGCTGCTGCAGGGCCCAAAAAAAAAGGTGTTTGGGGTTTTTTGTGGTTTTTTTTGGCATGAGTTAAACCTCCAGTTATTTCAAGTCAAAATACTGATGTAACAGCTTTTCTGATCACAGCTTGGATTTTCTTCACGGGGTTTCCAGCCAGCAGGATCTTCCTGGCTGCAGCACTGGAGGGTTTCTGGAATTCTTCCCTCGCCCCCAAGCAAGGACCTGTGAGGGACAGCCAAGACCCAGGCATGGGGCATGGACCCTCCCTGTGCCCTAGGCTGCAGGGAAGGTCAGGATGAGCAGCCTGGTTAGAAATTCAATGCCAGGAGCAGGATCCAGGGAAGTCTGGATGCACTGACCCTTGCAGTGAGCTCCATCACCCCCATGGCGGGAGGATGTTCCACCTTCAACTCAGCATCTGCCTAAAAAGGCCACAGGGAGTGTCAGAGGGAGCACAAAGGAATCCAGCAGGAGTGTCCAGAGAGTGCTGATGGATCCTGATGGCCTGACAGGGAGGGGAAGTCACAGCCAGGACCATCCTCAGTGATTACAGGAGGTCCCAGTGCACTCAGCAGGGAGGGAAATCCCACATGGAGGGCAGCAGCTTTGATGGACCATTGTGCTCTGCATGCTCAGCTCTGTCCCTGTGCTGGTCCCGAGCTTTACCATGATAAAATCACAGAATCATTGAATCACTTAGGTCAGAAAAGACATTTAAGATCAAGTCCAACCATTAAGACCACAGAATGGTTTGGTTTGGAAGGGACTTTAAAGATCATTTAAAGTCCATGACCAGGGACACCTTCCACTGTCCCAGATTGTTCCAAGCTCTGTCCAGCCTGGCTTTAGACACTTCCAGGGATCCAGGGGCATCCACAGCTTCTCTGGGAAACCTCTACCAGGGCCTCACCACCCTTCCAACAATGATTTTTTTTCCCCTGATATCTAATCTAAACCTTCTCTCTCCCAGCTTGTTCTGTCCCCCTTGTTCTGTCACTCCATGGCAGCAGGCAGAGGCAATGAGATCACAGCAAGCCGTTCCCTGTTTTCCCAAGTTCAAAAAGGAGCCCTGGATTCATTCACACGCACTTAAATCCTGGCATCTTTCGCACGCCTGAAGGTTTTACCATCTTCTGAGCTTTCCACTTGAATTACAGCAGCAGTGGGAAAAGACTGAATGAGTCAGAGCCTGGAAGTCTGCCCTCCTGCCATCCCCTGGAATCACACAGGCAGAGAACCCGAGGAGAGGCCGTGCCTTGGGAGCGCCAGGCGGCCGCGGTCTGAAACGTGCCCCCGTGTCCAATCCCAACAACTCAGCTCTCAGAGCTGTGGGAGGAGAGGCCAGACCCAGCTCAGGCACAAACCCAGGCCTGCTTCCTGGTCTCTTGGCCTCAGAGGTCATGCCAAGCTTGCAGGAGAAGGTGAGGGAGCTGCCCAATGGGTCCTCGACAGGAAGGGCAGGGTCAGGGGGTGGTGAAAGAACATGAGGAGTTTTGGATGGTCCTGAATCCCACTGAAATAGGCTGAATCCCACTGAAATCCCACTGATCCATGTGCTACCTCACCCCCCTTCCACAGACTCTATTATTCATCCTTCACAGCCCTTAGGGCATCAGCTGTTGGAAAGAAAAGCTCTGATACGAAGCTAGAGTTCTGCAAGGAACACAGAGATTTATCACGGGATCACAGAGTGGTTTGGGTTGGAAAGGACTTCCAAGTTCATCCAGCTCCACCCCCAGCCATGGGCAGGGACACCTTCCACTATCCCAGGGTGCTCAGAGCACCAGCCAACCTGGCCTTGGACACTTCGAGGGATGGGGCAGCCACAGCTTCAAGGCTTCAGCCTTGAAACTTCACATTTCAATGCAGAAGCCAATCCTATGGGTCCACCCCTATAAAGGCAGGTGAAGGGGAAATATTCCCATAGGTTGGAATATCTGATTCAATCCTAAAGTCATTAGAGTTGGAAAAGATCTCGAAGATCATCCAGTCCAACCATCAACAAATACCACCCCACTCCTTCCTGACAGTTTTCCTGCTCCTTGGCCTGAAACCAAGGGCAGAAAACCCCCAGAGGAGCTGGACTTCACATCCACTCTGATTCTCCCTTTGGTCAGTGGCACTTTCCGCCCTGTGAAGCACTCAGGTGTCATCTTTGTAATGGGAATTTTGGTCAGGGAGACGGGGAGCGGAGAGAAAGCAAGAAGCTGACACTTCTACATGCACCACATTCTAATTGGGGTCAAGGGATGCAACAGTTGGAGAGCAGCAAGTTATTTTCTGCATCACTGGCCTGTCAAAATTATATTTTTGCTCAGAAATAAGGAAGGAAAAGGACAGAGTCTGGGAACAGCTCCCTATCAAGTCACTTCTAGGAAATGTGGGGTGCCAGCAGCTGCCACCCCGAGCTGGGCACAGCGAGGTGCTCCATCCTCATTATCCTGGAGATGGCTTGGAGCTGTGATGGTGATTGGAGAAGCTCAAGCAGCCACAATAAAAAGAGGAAAAGCAATCTGAGGCAAAAGTCACCCAGAAACCATTTTCACACGTAGCTTTGCCCATGAGGTAACGCAGTCCTGTTGATATTTGGTGGACTTTGACTCACCAGGAGTGTTTACCCAGTTCCCAAGGGCATCAGGGGTGGTGTAATCACCTTTTTCTCAACACCTTTGCACTGTCAGGCAGATTTCCCAAATCTTAAAAAATCCAGCCTCACCTGAGTGCAAAAGCTGAGCATTTTCCTCCCTTCCCAGCTCATTCCAAGAGAAAGATTGTGAGCCAGAATCTGGAAAGCTGAAGGCCCACATTCCAGCTGATCAATGGTATGAGCCCAAATCCTCAGCTGGAAAAGTCTGTCCCTGATGACAGAACAGCCACAGACTCAATGTGGATGTGGAAGAAGAGAGAGAAGAGCTCTTGTGACGATCATCTCCAGCTTGGCCTGGAGAGGACAAAGGGTCTCAGGGGCAGGATGCGAGTGAGGACAGGGACAGAGAGCTAAAATCTGTGAGAGGCAGGATATAGTCCTGTGAGAAAACCACAAAAAGCGTGTTCATCACAGAGCTGGAGAGGAAAACATACAAAATTTGGGGCTATTATGAAAGTTAGAAGGGCTGAACTGGGGATTCCAGAGGCAGATATGCCTGTGCACCCCCAGGAGGTTTAGATTTGACCCAAAACCTCACAAATCATGCCAAAAGCTCAGCTCAGTGCTAGGTCAGGCTTCCCTGCTACAACAATAACCAAGCCCCCAGTCTGGTGCCCTCCCCATCCCAGAAGATGCCCAGTCCCCCAGCACAGACCAGAGACACCCCAAGAACAGCACCCAGCTAGAAACAACTCCATCCTCGGCACACAAAGAGATGTTTCCCTGTGCACAGCCCTTTATAAGCCTCCCTGCCTCATAAATGAGTGATGAGGCCCCTTTAATTGAATTAATTGTGAATGCTGATCCCGGGATGAATTATCAATGGAAAACAGCAGCACAAGCACAGGGTGCTCACACAGCACTGCCTGTCACTCACTCTCTGCTCTCTGGTGTTCCCAAACTGTGGGAAAGGAGGGAGGGAAGGGCCAGGAGCCAAGGGGCTGCCCTAATGGGATCCTCAGGAGCTCCTGCAACATCACCTCTCACCTGCTAGAAGCTCCCAACATATCCAGGACATGTCCAGGAGGTTCTCTGGATGCAAAAAAAAAAATCCCTTCAGATGGTTTGTGAAGGTATTGCTTGAAATAATAGAGGTGTGTGAGAAGAGGGAGAGAGGCTGCTGCTGCCCAAAGAGACTTCCAGCCACCCCAAACCCACCCCATCGCCCCAGCCGGGTGGGGAGATAAAAACAAAGAGTCATGGAATGGTTTGGGTGGGATAATGAAGGATCAAGCACGACTGAGAGTTTGATGACACAGAAACAAAGAGTCGTGGAGTGGTTTTGGTGGGATAATGAAGGATCAAACACAACTGAGAGTTTGATCACAGAGNATTTGCCCCAGCCAGGTGAGGAGATGGAAACAAAGGGTCATGGAATGGTTTGGGTGGGATAATGAAGGATCAAACATGACTGAGTTTGATCACATAGAAACAGTCATGGAATGGTTTTGGTGGGATAATGAAGGATCAAGGACGACTGAGAGTTTGATCACATAGAAATGAAGGGTCATGGAATGGTTTGGGTGGGATAATGAAGGATCAAGCACGACTGAGAGTTTGATGACACAGAAACAAAGAGTCGTGGAGTGGTTTTGGTGGGATAATGAAGGATCAAACACAACTGAGAGTTTGATCACAGAGTTATGGGGGTCGGGCAAGCTCAGAGCTTCCCCATCTTGGTCCAATATCCGACCTGCAGAAACATTTACCCTCAATGGACCTGAAAATAGTGTTCAAGCAGCCAGTTCAGCCAAACATTGAGGCTTCCCTTCCTCAGCACAGAGGATGTTCCCTGTCTGACATCCACATTCCACCTCGGAGATCTGGGAGCAGGATCGCGCGGCACCAGCCGAGCAGCCAGCAAAGCTGTTCCCACGTCTGCTCCTCCCAGCAGGTAGGTGTGAGAAGCCCAGCCATGCAGGAGGAGGGCTGCAGACAGAAATGTGTCAGGCCGTGCTTTATCTCCTCCAGAGCCAGCACAGTTGGTGGAGAGGAGTTGGAAGGGGGAGGGAAAAAAAAAAAGCAACACCGTGGTGGAGATAACTGAGATGTGAGCAGCGGTGCAGAAAGCAGGATGGGAGCAGGTGAGAACGATCCGTTCCCCTCCTCCCACGAGCATTCTCTCCACAAAAGATGCCTCATTCCACTTCCACAGAATTCCTTGCAGACATCCCCAGGGCTGTTCACTCCGACAGCAATTTCAGCAGGACCAGGATTTTACCCTTTCAGCTAAAAAAAAAAACCCCACCAAACTCATGACTGCTTCGCACAGCCCAGACACATATCCAAAATAAACTGCTCTGTGTGAAGGTACTGGCACCTCAGCAGCTCAATCCCTCGCTGCGGGATGGGCTCTCTGTCCTGCAAATTCAGCATATCCCACCTGTTGCTTTGGGATTACCTTCCCTCTCCAGTTAATCCTTGGCACAGCCAGCAGCTCATCGCCCTCCATGAGCTCTGTCCCTGGAAGTGTAGATCAAAGACTGTTCCTGAATTTCCTGAACAGGCTGCCCAGAGAAGCTGTGGCTGCCCCTGGATCCCTGGCAGTGTCCAAGGCCAGGTTGGACAGGACTTGGGAGCACCCTGGGACACTGGAAGGTGTCCCTGCTCATGGCAGGGAGTGGAATTTGATGATATTTAATATCCCCTTCCAACACAAACCATTCTGGGATTCTCTGATAATTTCCTTACACCAAGCAGACATTCAGTCCCAGCACTCTGTGGCCCATCCAATTTTCTTCAACCAGGAGCCCAAACAAATAACACCAAAGCAACTCTCTCAATCACAACTTTTAGGGCAAGATTTTGGTGGCACTGAGTCTCTCCAAAGGTTGTCTCCTATCTCCAAAAGCAATCAGAGATGACATTTTATGGCACAGGGAGCAGATTGATTTTTTCCCTCCAGTGCAGGAAATAAGCTCAGGAAAACCTCAGCAGACACATAACACCCAAACACAAACAGCGAGGAGGACGGGGATAGGTGATGGAGCTTTACAAATCCAAGCTGAAGGCGCTGGTGGAGCTGTAAACAGTGAATAACTCTGGGTCGGGTCTTGTAAAAAGGGTCCTGTAGCTACACGCCACTTACTAAAGAGTTTAACCCCACATCAAGGACACTTCAATCAATTACCACAGTCTGATCTTTCATTACACAACCATTAATACAGCCAGAAGATGAGTGCCAAGGCTGTTTTCCCAGTCCTGTTTTCCCACTCTCACTGTGCTCACTACCACGGCTTCTGGGGAGCGGATTTATTTACTACAACCGGTTTACGACGTGTTTATTCTCATCCGCGCCGTGACCTTTGTGGTTGGGAAATTAGCAGTTATTAGGAGCAGCTAAAATAATACAAGATAAAATAAAATAGCCCCAGCAATCATGAGGCTGTAATTATTATTGAAATGAGACCTGGAAGAGATTCCATCTGCGTAAAGCCCTCTCTCTTTAGATACATAGATATAGATAATATTTAAAAATAAACAGGGACAGATCTCTCTCTTCCTCTGGAGGTGTAATTATACAGAGACATCATCTATACACAGCCACCCTGGGTGTAAATTCCACCATGCAGATACAGTAGGCGGTGTGTGCACGGGAAGAAAGTTATAAACTATATTTAAAACGCGATCATTACTCAGAGTATTTGACACCTCGGGTATCAAGAGCTACATTTGCAACAAAATCATGTTCTGTTTGCTAATCACTCAAACACCAGTTTCCCTCTGAGCTTCCCCTCTCCTCCAAGCAATGGACTCAGCCATCTGAGAAGACCAAGAGGTATTTCCTGCTTGTCTATTAAAGGCAAAGCAGAACTGGCTGTACTCAACAAACAAAACCAGCGCAGATTCCTCTGGGTGCTCTGTGCTGACTCAGCTCTCCCAGGACACGGAGCAGAAGGAAAAGCAGCCATCAGAGGAGCACTTAAAACCCAAAAGGCAACAAAAAAGGCAAAACTAACCCTGTCCTGCACCACAAAATCAGAGGAGGCAGCACCTGGAGCACACTTCATATTGTCTGCTCATAAATCCCTTCATCAAATTTGGTTGCTCTGTGTCTATCTCTATCAAATATTCCTGGTGGAAGCGCTTATAGAAAAGACATGCTTGATGCACAGTTTTTGCTGCACTTTACAAAATAACCATGGGAAAGGCAATTTTTAAGCATCACTCCAAAGCTGGAGTCACTTTCCATCACAGCAAACAGAACAGGGTCAGGTTGAACATCAAGAGGAATGTCTTCATGGAAAGGGTTGTCAAATTGTCAAACACTGGAGTTGGCTGCACAAGGAGGTGTTGGAGTCCCCATCCCTAAAGGTGTCCAAGGAACCACAGGAAGAGGCTCTCAGTGCTCTGCTTGAGTTGAAAAGGTGGTCACAGGTTGGACTTGATGACCCTGGAGGTCTTTTCCAACCCAAACAACTCTGGGACAATGATTCTGTGACACCTGTGGCTTTGCACCTCCACTCTGGGGTGGGATTAAAGGAGTGGCTGCATCCCACAGACACCTTGCACAAAGCAGCTTTTGGGCATCCTGATCTCACCAACTCTGTGCAGACAGATGAAAACCCTCTCCATGTTTGGGGTGATCTTCTACACTAAGTAAAAAAAGTGTCTTTGGCCCAGCCCTAGGATGTCACCTCTCGGCTCCAACAGGGACAACATCTGGTGGAGGAGGCACCTTCCTGGGTCTCAGTTTAGGTCCAGTTCCTGTGTCTCAGTTTAAGTCCAGCTCATCCCCCCTGTCCCACACACCAGCTCCATCCCTGTGGCTCCACCAGCAGTGAGGAGCCCTTGGGCTGGGCAAGCAGAAGAAGCAGATGAAGGCAAGGACAAAGACTGCAAGCTTTTCAATCCAAACCACACAAGGGGATGACATGGCAGGGACAGAGATTTGACCCGAAATGCCCTTTCCAGCCCCACATCTCTCTACAACAGGGCAGAGCTCTGCTCCCTGACCCTTCAACAATTCCTGATGAACAGTGTGGAGTCAGAAAAGTCCTCCTAATATGGAGCAGGTCACATTTTGGAGAGGACATTGATCTACCTCCTTCCTTGACCTGCTGTGGTTTGAAACGAAGCCAAGGAAGAAATCAGGAACTAATCCAGCAGCTCTGGGAACGAAGCAGATCGAGAGTTTTGTTTTTCATTACAAAGCCCCAACTGTGCAGAAATAACTACAGAGAGGTGACTGGCAATGACCCTCCGGGGACAGCATGAATGAAATCATGGTGACAAGGGGCTCAAAGACAGAGGGAGAATGGGATAAACTGCAAAAGAGACAAAAAAATATCTGGCTGATGCATCAGAGGCTGAGAGCAGAGGGAAGTGGGGCTGTCCTCACTTGCACAGAGACACCCCTGAGAATGAAAACTCTCGGCCTTCAGAAATCAGAAAGCACCGGCAGTTGAGTAGAAGGGGAGCTGAGATGTTCCCAGGAAGAGAAAGGTGCTCCTCATCAGGCCAAAGCTTCTGCAAAGATGATCTTAGAGCAAATTTCACCTCAATCTCACAGATTTTGCATCTCCTGAGAAAATCACTTAAGAAATAAAAATAACCACAGGGCCACGTGGATTTGGTGGCAGTGAATGACCACGCTGTCCCCTCTACCTTTTTCAGCATTTTTCCCCTGCAGTAGGAAAACCAGAGCCTTCAGGAGGAGCCTTGGACAACGGGATGCTGTGATGGCAGAGGCTCGAGGACACACAAAACTCTGTCGTGAACTCTGTGCCTTGAGGACGTTTTGTTTGAAGCAAGAGATCTCTCAGATATTGAAATATCAGGAGAGGGCACCAAAATTTGCAGGCCTTGTGTGAAGCCAGCCACGGCTGGGGAATCACAAGACCAGCGAAGACTCATGAAGAAATCCAGGATTAACGAGGGTATGAACGTGAAGGGGGTATGAAATGCCACTACAAGGCACTCTGGAGGCTGTTTGAGCACCAAGCCTGCTTTCCCCTGCCTGTGCACACCCCGAGCACAGCTTCCCTCCTAACTTATTCATGATGTTCTGGCAGCCTCGCCAAGTTCACCCCAACACAGCTCATGCAAAAAACAAAAGCTCGGAGCGTTACAAAGGGCATTTCCCCAGCGTGGCAGAGGGAGGAGGGAGCTCACAGAGCTTTTTCCAGGGAGTGGTGCAGCTCCAGGAGCTGCAAGGGACAGGGAGGGGAGGGTGTGAACTTCAGGGAAGTCAGGGCCTCCCACCGGGATGCAGAGTCAGCTCCAAGGAGCAGGGTTTGAAGCGGAGCCACTGCGGGGAGCTGTTTCCAACTGGGACTAAAAAAAAAAAAAAAAAAAAAAAAAAGGAAAAGGAACCANCAGGGAAAAGGATCCTATAATCAAGCTGCAGCTCTTCCACCTCTGTTACCCCTCCTCACAGGCACACTCAGGCTGAAAAAATACAAGTTAGCTCTCAGCAGCTTCCCTGGCATTAAAAAAATAAAAAGTCCGTTTATTTTTCCATACTACTCTGGCCACTGTCTCCTGGTTATTGGTTGGAGTTTGCATCCTCCAGAGGAGCAGATATCCATGGAAGAGGCAGGAGGGGCTGGTGCTCAGGCTGGAAAGGAAACACTCATGGGGACTCGTGCATCCAGGCTTTGCTAATTCCCCACTTTCTTATCCTGCTGTCAACCCTGGGAGATGTCCTCTGGTGTCAGCACTGCAAGGAGGAGATACAACAGATGTGATAATGCCAGATGCTGCTGATAAGGGAGTGAAAAGAGGCAGGTAGGGCTGCTTGCTCCCCCCCCCTAGGGAGAAGAAGTGAGATAAAACCACAGCTCAGAGCAGCCCAGTTCCTTCCCCATGAGGATCCTGATTCCATTTAACAGAGATTCTCTCCTCCTGCCATTCAGGAGTGCTCAACACGGACTTGCAGCACCCCAAAAAGATCTGCTGGACCTTCAAAAGGGCAGCACCATCCCAAAGAAACCCTGCTCCTGCACAGAAACGATGCTCATTTTTAATATTATCAACAATAAATGGGTTTGGCTCAAGGCAAACACAGAAAGCGTGGAGCTACAGAACCACCTTGAAGAATAATATTCCCTTTAGTCCTTACCAAGAGCATCCTGCAATTTATAATTCAGGCCCTTGCTGCATTTCATTCCCTGCAGGCTCTGCCCTGAGGGGAAAACGAGGATGAGGACAGAGCCCTGTGGCCAAGGGCAGCCATGGGTCAGGGTCAGCACCTCACCCCAGGCTGAAACCCAGCCCTGCTGCTCCCTGGGATGCAGGGAAGGGGAGCAGGTGATGGAAACCCAAGCCGGGCTCCAGCTGCCCAGCTGCTATAAATAACACCCTGATGGCTCTCAGGGAAAGCCAGGGGAACAAACACAGCATTGCTCTGGAAGCAGGGCACGAGTGCACCGACACACACGTGGGGCAGGGCACGTCAAGGACCAGGCAAATCCAGACCCTGGGAAATTCATCCCAGCTCTTGGGCAGGCTGAGGAGAACAGTAATCCTTGTGTTTTTCAGGGAACCTCTGAAAGATGGGGCCTCTGCTCAGCCCTTGTGAGACTTCAGCTGGAGAACCACACGCAGCTCTGGAGCCCTCAGCAGAAGACACGGACCTGTCAGAGGAGGTTCAGAGATGCTCCAAGGGCTGGAGTCTTTTTGCTCTGGTGTCCAGCCTGGAGAAGAGAAGGCTCCAGGGAGACCTCAGATCCCCTTCCAGGGCCTAAAGGAAGCTTTAAGGAAAGAGGAAGAGAAGAAAGCTTTTAAAAAAGAGGAAAAGTAGCTTTTTTCACAGGCAGGTGGTGAGGCCCTGGCACGGGCTGCCCAGAGAAGCTGTGGCTGCCCCTGGATCCCTGAAAGTGTGCAAGGCCAGGCTGGATGATGCTTGGAGCAACCTGGAATAGTGGAAGGTGTCCCTGCTCATGGCAGGGATTGGAACTGGATGATCTTGAAGGTCCCTTCCAACCTAAATTATTCTGTCATTCCATAATCCTAACCTGGCTCTACAAATTATTTAACTCCTTTGCATCCCCAACCAAGGGAACAGATTCAGTATTTCCTGCCTGTGGAAAATTGCTGAGAAACCCAAGGAGGGAGGTACCTTCAAACCTTGAATTGTGATTGTTCCAGGCCACCCTCACATCCACCTGCTCACAGCAGCCATGGCAAACACTGACCAAGCTACAAATCAGGGAAGGGAGAGTGTGAATTTTGCAGCTTCCAACTTCTCATGTGCCTCCTGCCCAGCCCATCCCCAACATGCCTGCAAGGTTCAGCATTGCTCCCATTTGAAAAAAAAGTCTCCCCACGTAATTTAAAAATACCCCACTCTCATGCCAGCAATACCTCTCTGCCACGCCACACTGGCTCTGTATTTATAGCCATGATTTCTTCATGCCACACCCCCCTGCATTGCCCCCAACAGCACATCCAGTCCCATGAAAAGGGGTTTTGTGGTTTTAACCGGCAGTGGTGAACACCATTTCTGCCCAGGAATGAGTTCCCAGCCCCACAGCCACGTCATCCCTGAATTTCCCCACGCTTGCTCCTCAGCAGCAATGACAAGGCAAAGTCTCCCGAGGGTAAACACAAAGCTACAACCACTTCCATTTGAGTCATAATTGAAAATCAATAGGATTGGTAGTTGGAATGCTCATGTGCTTAAAGCAAAGGTCTGGGAGTCAGCAGCAGCAGTGATTTCTTCTCCCAGCCATGACCATAAGGAGAGGTTGGTTTGGTTTTTTTTTTAGTTCTCTCAGCTTGTAAGCCAGCACCAATAAAATGGAGATAATCCAGTGTTGGGTTGGAATGCACCAGAGCTTCAAAAGTGCTGAGGCAGGGAGGTGCTGGGACACGCTCACAGAGGAGTTATTTTTAAATATATTGAAGTGAGAGGCAGCGAGGGATGCCGAGCCTCCCTCTTTTCATTTTTTTAGGACCATCAAAGAAAACTCTGCATCAGCAATCCCTGCTCCACCTGATTGATGCCAAGGAGCTGCAGTGCCAGGACACCCAAACTCAGATCAGCACCCCAGAGCTGACTTAGGGGGAACCACAGAGAAAATATCCTAATCTGGAAGGGACCCACAAGGATCATCCAGTCCAGTTCCCGGCCCCAAAAAGGACCACACAAAAAATCCCAGCCTGTACATCCCTGAGAGCATTGCCCAAACATTCCTGGAGCTCTAGCAGCTGTTCAGTGTCTAAACATCCTCTGGCTGAAGAACCTTTTCCTGATATCCAGCCCAAACCTCTCCTGTCACAGAGGCAGCCCTTCCTTGCTATCAAAATAATGGACCTTTTTACACTCCCTGACCTCTGCCACCCGGAGCCCCAGGAATGGCACTGCCTCTTTATGGATATTGCCAGCAAGCTCTGGAAAGCAGGGACTCATTTCACTAACAGGGTGAAAGACCATCGTGGAGGTGAAGGGGCAGGAAGGTGTAATTACTGATTCATCCTAAGTCAGGGTCCGTGACAAGAGGAGAGGATAAAGGTGCCACCAGCTACATTGTCTGTAAATCAATCAATCAATCAAAAATCAACCTGTTTCCCTCTTATCTCTCTCTCTCCCTCCTCAGCTGCAGAGAATTCCACCATGCACTGCTCCACATCAGCCACCAAGGAAAACAGGTTTTTATCCAAAAAAACCCAGGTTTTTATCCACTGCTCCACTGGCAGCAGAGCTATCCCAGATCAGGAGGATTTGCTGCAAACGTGACACGTTGTCCCTCTGCCACGGGAACTGCTGTCCTGGTAAGAGCCCTTTGTTAAAACAGCAGGGAGAACATCTCATTTCTCTGTTACAGTCCAAGCAGCACAACTCCTGTGGCACCCAGCTGTGAAGGTTTTCACCCAATTACAGAAAACCACCTAAACCCACGAAGAAGAAGGTGAAGAAGAAAGACTCAGACAATGCTCAAAGCCCTCTGTCTTAACTCATATGTATTATTATATAATAAAAAACCCAAAACCTAAGTTTCCAGAATTCCAGC
This sequence comes from Sinosuthora webbiana, assembly GCA_013397395.1. Lineage (NCBI taxonomy): Eukaryota > Metazoa > Chordata > Aves > Passeriformes > Sylviidae > Sinosuthora > Sinosuthora webbiana. The sequence goes on from VXBN01015239.1 coordinate 35,065, forward strand.
ACCCAGGGTTCTTGCTGTGCTGCCTGAGCTGCTTCACATCTGTCCTTCAGCTCCAGAAAAGCTGCCCAGCTCCCACCCAAGTCCAAACTTCTGCCAGCCCGGATCAGTAACACAAACCTTGTGCTCCCAGGCACGGGAACCCTCCTTTTCCCCAGCACAGCTCAGAGGTGTCATTAAGAATCCAATCAATGTGACGTCATGGGTGTAATTGAATTATGTGTATGCTCAGCAGACCCTTTTCCACTTGGTATCCCCATTGGCTAATGTTGAATTATGATGGATCATACACAGGGATATATGAAACATGCATGAATAACCCAAGCATGCATTTTTAATGATACGATCCTGATAACTTCCCCCTCCTAACAAAATCAAAATGAATTAAACACAAGTAGCTGTCAGTGGCATTAAAGAAAAATAGGGGGGGGAAAAAAACCCTCATCATTTAAATGGCAACACGAAATGTTCCCTGAACTGCAGGGTGACTGGGACCGTATGTTGTAATGATACCAATTAACATATCTATCTATATTTAAAGTTTCCAGGGCAAGAAGAAAGAGCAGCTTGGGCGATATTCAGGGTAGGGAAAGAAAGGTGAGGATAATGGATGCCTGGGACTGAATAGGGCTGAAATGAATGGGGTAATTCAGATGAATGGTCTGACAATGGCTGGATAATCCCCCAGAAGAGCACGGTTCCCCAGATATAGGACAGAGCTTGCAGGCTTGTGACATTCATTAAAATAAAATAAGGGTGAAACCTGCAAATCCAACAGTCAAAAATGATCCAAGTCAGGCAGAGGCCACTGGACTCCGGGGGTCTGGCTTGAGACTCTGCAGTGGCTGAGTTAATGGGAACATCCCAGAGAAATGGTTTGGCTGCAGTGGCTTTGCTTTGCAGATTTTTTGAGGTCACTTCCACACCTGTATTCCCTGATTTAACTAATCAGGATCGAAGAAGAGGGAATCACTTGCAGGAATGCTCTGGCATCTTGGATTTGCACTCTGAACTATGACTGAGCCTCCTCCAGCTCCAGTCAAGAGCCATCTGCCCATCCCTGGACATGTCCAAGGCCAGGCTGGATGAGGCTTGGAGCACCTGGGATAGTGGGAGATGTTCCTGCCCACAGCAGGGGATTGGAACTGGACGATTTTAACATCCAACCCAAACCACTCCATGATTCCATGGCAAGGAGGCAACACGGCCCCAGGTCTGTGTGTCTGCCTCTATCACAGCCACCCAGATAATCCTTTGCCTTCTACCACAGCAATTTATCAATATCAATTGCCTAACAAGCTCTCATGAACATTCTGCCCAGGGTTACAGCTCCAACTACCTGGGCTAACACCGTTCTGAGTTCTGAATCCCTGGAAAAAAAATGGGTGGCAGCTCTGCCAAAAAAAAATCCAATTTTTAAAGGTAAGTCCTTGGGGACTTCTGGACTTCTAAAGATTTGGAGTCATAAAGAAGAAAAATTTGTTCCCACTCTGCAGATCAGGCATTTCTGTGTGTTCAGTGGAAAGCAGACATTTCTGTCTCGTTGCAGATTTAGGATAAAGCAGTGTCACAGACCTTGTTCCTAATTGCAGACTGGCTGGACACGGTGGCAGAGGATGGAGCTGCCAGAGATCCCAGGATACATCTAATAACAAGCTCATTAGCTCCAACATCAACCCCCCCTGCTCCTCAAAAACTGACCCAGGGCCCTCTCAGGATTTGTGCTGGAGCGGCAAATCTCCTGGAAACCTGTGGAGGGGAAGTCAATACACTTCATAACAGATGAGTGAAGGGCCTTGCTTTGCAACTGATAGTGAGTTAAACAAATAAATGAGAGATGTTTATCTCCTCTGAGTGCGTGTCTGCTGTGCCTCACCTGCCTTTTAACGAGAATTTGGCACACCAAGCACCATCAGCACATTCTGAAGATGTTGGGACCAAGGGTAAAACACAATTCAGGGTGGAAACAGGGTCAGGGAAGGGAAAAGCCGCCTCTTCCCTGAGTGCAGCAGAATAACTTGATAAGGACAACTTCTGTGATTAAGGGAATCATTTTGCTGTCAGCCCAGGAACCTTGAGGTTTATTCCTGTTGTGTAGCTTGGTGCAAGTCCAGAGTTTCTGTTGTGATGGAGTCACCCCTGCAGCATGTCAGGAAGGGAATTTTGTGACTTTCCCCTTAAGGACTGGAGTTATTTATACAGAAAATAGGCAGATATCTCCAAGGGGTGGCAGAAATGATGCTTTGAACTCCACTGACTGCACACACAAGGACATCCTGGCTAGGAGGTGATGTGAACCACTCTCCAAATTAAATATCTCCCCCTTTTCCAGGTAAATCCACTTTAGCTCAGAGCCTGAATGGTTTTGCTCTCTCTGCAACTCCGAGACAGTCCCTCTTCCACACCTGTCAGCAGAGCTGGGAGGATAAATACATTTATTGATTTGATCTGCTGGGCAGCCAAATCCTACAGCTGGAGAATCAGAGTGGCACCTTTAACAGCATCCACAGCACCCAACAGAGACAACCACAGTTTGGTTGGAGCACCAAAACTTCACTTCCCTTCACAGTAGAGATTTTTTTAGGGAACTGATATTTATCAAGAGAGGAGGACTGGGAAAAGACACTTTGATTTCTAAGAATCCACACAATCTAAAATGTCAGCATTTCTGATGCAGCAAGATCTCGGTGCCCAAAGTGACATCTGAGTTTTCCTGACCGTGGCTTTGAGTCTGTGAGAGAGTGGAAGCACCATCCCTCGAAGGGATCATTGGTGACCAGAGCTGGGAACAGCTCTTCACTGACAAATCATGCCTTAAAAAGAGCATTACTGATTTACACCAAAAAACCTCAAAGTGAGGTGGGTTTTTTTCCCCTTTCTTCTTTACACCGACTTCTCTCTTGTATGTAAATGCAAAATCATGGCATAATTTAGAGACAAGGGGTTTTTTTCAGTCTAAAGGGAACCATTTCATCTTCTGTGGAGAAAACCTGAATGACAAAGTGCTTCAGCTTTGTTAAATTTCAAAACTAAAGTCACTTCATAAAAAGCTGCTCAAAGATGGCACATCGCTGGGAGATATTTAAATGCAGACAGCAGGTTTTTAACTGTTCCAGGGAAACCTTCCTGTTGAGCAGAACGGGGGCCACGGGGTTAAAACGCAGCCATCATAACCTTTATTGCTTCATTTTTTTGCGAAGCCATTAACCACAGGAGGACCCCAGATGTGCCACAGCTCCGGCAGCTGGAGTGAAATTCAATCCCCACATCAGAACCTAATTTATGACCAACCTTGTTGGGAGGGGGCAAGGAAATCAGGGATACACAGGGAGCTGGGGAAAGCCACGTGTTGACAGAGCTCAGCCCAAGCCTTTGCACAAACACCCACGTGGGAGGAGCCCCCGCTCCCATCAGGGAATTTTTTTGCACGATGGAAATTTTTTGCATCTGAAAGCGGCAGAACCCCAACGCCACCCAGCTCTGAACTCCGGGTTCAGCTGCCTGGGAAGCATCAAGATGAAATCAAAGGGTGGCTGTGCTCAGGACAGGCTCATTGCAAGTGACAACCCATTCCCTGAAGAGCTCAGGGAAGAGCAGAGCGGGGATGGGGAGAGGGGAGTGATTTGCCCGAGGTCACGCTGCAATCAAGCAACAGAGCCAGGAATAGATCAAGGCTTTCCTGCCCTGCCATGATGTCACACCGGGTTTTTTCTGACCACCCCTGATGCTCTCCACAGCACCCCCAACTCAAGCTGGCCTTTCCCATCCACTCCCTTCTACAGAACTTGCTCTTCTCCACACTTCCCCCCCTTTCAGGGTGTCCTGTTTTAGGGCAAATTTGGGAGAAAAATCTCAGAATAGGGTCCCCACTGGAGAACAAACCCAAACAGCCGCTCCCCCCGAGCCGGTCCGGGAAAGAACTTCCTC
>VXBN01015241.1:0-40211 GCA_013397395.1 Sinosuthora webbiana
AAGAAAGAAAGAAAGAAAGTTATGATTTTGACTGAATATTGATAACGGAGTTCCATTGAACAGGGAGGTTGGAAGGTTGGACCAGAGGACTTACTGTGGCCCCTTCCAATCTTACCCATTCTGTGATAAGAGGATTTTGAAATATTCCAGCCAACATTCAGGGCTTGCCCATAAAAGACTACATGACTTAATATCACATCTATGCTTGCCATGTGTGCATGAATCTAAGCCTTATGTCTTCTTTCTCACTACGCTAGAAGAATGCATTAAATAATTTCAGGATCATTGGAAGAAAGCAGAGGTGGAGGAGCCAAAACTTCTGTTTCTGTCTCAAATTAACATTGTTTCTGTTCTTTGACTTCATGCAGGTGAAAAGGCACTTTTAGACAGCCAAAAATTTCTCAATTTCTCTGAATTATGAATAAAACCACACTGGCTGTGAAGGGGGAAATAAACACACATTGGCAAGGACCACACAAGACTAAGACAGCAAATATTGCAAGAGAACAATCCCCCCCAGCTCCCTCCATGATGTCCTGTCCTGTTCATGCCGTAGATGCCAGCACACAGAGTGACAAACACACTATTGTAACTCTCCCATGATGGAGGTTCTCCCTCTGTTTTGAAAATCCTTGCATGATAAACATCATGGGTGACAAGCACCCCACCAGTGACCCCTGCAGAACTCCATCCCCAAGGTTAAAAAAACATCCTTTCGTAATTATGGGGTGAGAATGATCTGGTAAACAGCCATCAGTCCCTCCAGCATCTTGCTCAGCAGATCTTTACCTTCCATAGTGAAGGTACCTCACAAATCCAGAGCCACTGGCTGGTTTGGTGATGGCTTGATCTGCTCATGTGCTGACCACAAAATAATGTAGCACTCACACAGGCAAAAAGGAAAATCTCTGAAGTGGTTAAGCATAGAGCAACCAAGAAATACATTTAAATGAACATGGTAATAAACCACAGGAGATTTAAGGGCTGCTAAAACCAAAGATCTGAAATCTGGAGAGTGCTGGTCACAAATGCAAAGCAATGACCTTGCAGACCAGACACGGGGGGTCATAGCTCAACAATATGATGCAAAAGAATCATGAGAAAGAAGAACTTAATGAAGTAATAATAGGAGCAGTGGCAAAACCCCTGAATTCTCTGAGCCAAAATGGGAAATTTACTCCCATACATTCAAATTTCTAAAAAAATATACATGGAAGTAACTAAGCCATGCTCATAGCTTGAAGAGTGAAGGCTTCTTAGGCAGGAAACAAGTTGGACTCCCCTCCAAGAGAACATTTGAACCTCTCCACCTCAAACAAGGTCTTGAGGGAAGCCCAACCTGTAGAGTCTCTGTTTCTGCTTGCCTTAATATTAGATCCATTTCAAAAACATTCACGGGTCAAATGCAGAGCAGCACCCAATCATAAGAGTATAATTCCAGTTCTTCTGTCTGTACATAAATCCAAACTTCAACAAAATCTGGTGGAGCCACATACTTAACTTTTGTCCATCTCTGAACAGACAAAATCTCCAGGATAGAAAAAAAATGCATGTTCAGGGTCTGGAGTGTGTCCACAGCTCCAGAAATGAGGAGAAAACCTCTCTGTGTCCAAGGGGATCTGGATGTTTGTCAGTAGGAGAAAAAATATGAAATTCCAAAATGTGAGTTTTTTAAACTCGTTTTAGGCTGAAACATGAATGGCAATAAACTAATGGAACAACTAAACACAGGTTTGTTGTTTTAAAAAAGAGCAACAAAACTGTTTAATCAGAGCTTTTGCACATAAACTCTGTTCCCACAGAAGAGAACCGGTTTGTTGAAAGCCAAGCAAGTACCAAACCAAAAGTCTGGATTATGACAAGAGGTCTCACTGAATAACTTGTCAAAGCTGATCAGATCAGCACTGTTCTTTCACACAGACAGTGCAGACCCCAGATAAGGCCTGAAATATTCACAAAAGGACCCAGCACCTGCAGGTAGCCAATACAGAGTCATTCACATGGACACAACTTATTTTCTCCTGGTGGGGACATCAGGTCCCTGGTAATCTTCCCACTTCCACCGTGGCTTTCTGAGTCATTCCTGGTGTGCACGGGCCCATCTTTGGCCAACTGTTACAAATAACGTGGCTGTACAAGGGTAACAGAAGGAATCTGGCCAGAGGCAACTGAATAAAACATGACTTCAGACAGAGTCCCTCTTGGTTTTGCATTGTCAAGCGTCCAAGGCTACAGCTTGTAGCTGCATGAGGTGCATAGCTGAGATAAACAACCACTGGTGACATTTCAGGCCAGCTGAGGTAATAAATGAACATTGACCTCCATCACTATCTCAGATGAGTGGAAAACATTGGTCAATTAGCAGCAAGTTTCCACGAGCTGACTTAGGATAACAGACCATGCCCTGCTTTTTCTGTGTTTTCATTCTGAGCTTTGAATAGCTTTTTGTCACAGAAAACCTTTAAACCAGAGAGCACACACAGAGCTCCAAGGCATCAGAGCTAGAATTTGGGTCAGGAATGCTCTGACCTTGATACAGGACAGATATGGGGGCTGCAGATTACCTTTTTTTTTTTTTTTTTCCATGCCACAACGAATTCTCCATGACTTGGAAGAGAGGAAGTAGTGATAAGCAATGTTTACATGTGTGTAAATCTCTTTAATATGAGGACATGCCCAGGGACTGGCACCATTGTCTGACCCAGCACAGACCAGATCCAGAGGTGCTGGAGGGACCATTACAAGGCAATTTTCCCTGAGGGATTTAATGCACTTCTTGATGGAGCTTGCCTAAACCAACCTCCCTTAAAGTCAGCACATCCTCTGGCTCTGCAGAGCAGGGTTGACCAGAGGAAAACCCTGTTGATGTTCACCTGCTGCAGGTCTGCACAACAGCTCTGACAGTGGAAGACAAAACCTGAGTTCATCCAGATGGAGCCAGAGGGACAAAAAGGCAGCATTTGTCAACAGGGCTGCAAACAGTAGATCAGATACTGGGGTAGCAATGGGAGTCCTTAGGTACAAAGACACCCTTGAGGTGAAAGAACCAGGCTAAAGAAATCTGGTCCAAAAGGATCTTTAAAGATGTGGCCCTGCAGACATCAAACAGTGATGGAGTTTGTCTTTAGGTTTATGGGTTAGACAAGAGTTTCACAACATGGCTGTGCTCAATTCCCTCTTACCTGGTCTGCATAAAACATTATTTCTGCAATGGTGGGCCAAAGTGGAGTCTGTGCCTGTCTGCTCTAAACTCCTTCAAAGAAGGGAATATTTCCTGCAGGTCCAGGCTTTCTTTTCATTTTGAAGTCAGAGAAACGTGAGTTTCTTTGGCAAAGTTTCCTGGTTTGCCTTGCCGGAGTTGGAGTAACCAAAGCAAATGAATCAGGAGCAAGATGAGTAAGTCCATATCTATCCAGTTGATAACCATCTTACAAAGCTCTTCGAGGGCAAAAAAGTACATTCTCCTGCATTGAATCAGGACATCATAACTGAGAAGTGTTCCAAGTTAAACACATTCAAAAACTGTTTGACTCATGTTTCACATTTAATTCTAGATCTCTAAAAAAGTTTACAATAGCAAAGCTTGCCTGGACTAAACAACAGAACTGCATGAGGCACGTGGCATTAGCTCAGGCTTCTCTGGCCAGCTTTCTAAATGAAGTGTTTGGAAAGAAGAGAAACACACAGATTTGGAAGTGGAATGGATAAGAGATTTAGTTTCTCCTTTTATAACAGAGTCCTGGGCAAATCTGAAGGAGCCTGCAAAGCTTCAACAAGACATGCCTTAAAAGCAGCAGCAGCTCTGTCCACATAGGCTGGAATTATTAAAAGCAGGGCAAAAGAGAAAGATTCAACACAGTGCTGGAGAGCTGCCGAGAAGCCCACATTTGTGATGTAGTGTTTGGACTCAAATCATGTTAACAGGGCAAAATAAATCTGCAGAAAGCAAGAAAGTCTGAATAGAGCGGACGTAGCCAAGGTCCAAAACTGGTCACAAATTCAAGTGGTGGGTAGTTCAAAAGGGAAGTATTTGAAACTCCAATTCTGTGTAGCAAAAAGCTGGCTCTGCTGCCATGCTCGGGGTTTACTTTGAAGGTCACACATGCATTGGGGTACCAAGGGAGCAAAATCTGAGTGATCAGATCTGAGGCAGAGCAAAGAGCACCATAAAGACTCCATTTCCCTCACAGGTTCTACAATGGGCAGCTCAGTTACTGGCAGTGAGGATGTTATTCCTAATGTAAATATTTCGCTTTCAGCACAGCTGAGCTGGGAGGGATTATAACCAGTAATGAATGAACTTCCAAATACCTCTCCAAGCCAAAAACCCCAGTGATGGCATGCAGAGCTGAATCCTTTCAATCATCCAGAAAGAGATGGAGAGGATTTTGCATGGCTCTTAGTAATTACTACCTCCAAAACTGCCAGAGATGCCTTTTCCCACCCGTCTTGGTCAAGGCAATTATTCTTCCAGGTCCTCACTCTTGGCCCACACCTCCATTGTCAAGTCAATGGAAGAATGACAACATCCACCAGCTGCCTGGACAACATCCAGCCTGGATTATTACAATGAGCTTGCATGAGAAACGGGATTAGAAAAGCAGGGAAAGTCTGCTGATAAAGCTGCCCCGTTTGTTTTGGTTCAAGATATTGAAGTTGTTGGGTAAATATCTGTGGTACGTGGGAGACTTCCCTGCACCCTGAACAGCTCCACGGGGTTTGATCAGTTTCTGCTTTATTGCAAAATCAGAGAGCTGGAGGTCAGACTCTGTGAAGATTTTCTGGGTTTAGCTTTTGTACCATTTTCTCCTTGAAACAGAAGAAATTATTCCTAGGAATTGCCTGCAATGTGGTCAGGATGGAAAGTTCTTTGTGCAGGACATTGCTGTTTAATTTAACACACATCATAACGTTCCCATTCCTCGTAATAACAGAAGTTAGCATCCATACTATTCAAATATGGTCCAACCAGATGGGTTTGGGTATTTACAAGTCTAGCAGTGAAATATTCAATGCAGCAATTGCTTATATCACATCCATTTTGTTAAAAGACACCCTGGAGTATTACTCTGAAAACTAAAAGGACCACCCTGTGCTGAAATTGCAGGATATCACTGGACTGTGCAAACTGACTTGGGCCTGAGGAATTTATGAATGAAATTGCAGAGCGTGGCTGTCCATCCTGCAGTGTGCAGAGAGGGAGATCCCTCCCTGTGAGCACTGCACGTTCACCTGCCCACTGGGTTCATGCAGGATCACACCCAAGGGCTCAGCCAGTGCTGGTGTGTCTCTGGAAATCTCACACCAATGGATCTGAGGTGAGCAGTCCACTCAGGCCTCTCTGGAAGGTGACAAATGACACAGCAGCAGAGAACCTGTTGCTGTCATAGTATGACCACCTCTCTGGCCTTGTGACCATCTCCTTGGTCTGATTTCAAAACCTTTGTGGTGTTGATATCACTGATGTCACACCCAGGAAGAACCTGAGCTCAGGAACTCCTCTTTTCTATTCTGTTTGGCTTCTCCCTCTTATTTGCTTGCAGGCTCTTAGCAAAACAAATTCTGAGGAGCAAATTTTGTGTGGTTAGATGTGAAAAAAAGACACAACATAAGAGAAATTAGTTTTGAAGAAAACCATAGTGCTTGGCTGACCAAGAACCCTCCCACAGCTCACAGTACTCTGTGAGATAACAGAGATAGTTTCTACTGTCTTCCAAAACAAGGTATTTTCTGATCTCCATGATCCTGTGACTGATGTGTCTTCTGTTCCCACGCAATTAAAGCTTTTAATCCTTTCCTTCAGCCTTGGTTTTGGATACAAGGCAGGTGAAAAACCAAAACTGTGATTATAAACTCTTCCCTGTTCTGGGCAGAATAATGGCTGCACAAAACACAATCCCAAGTGCCAAGCAAAATGGCTAAGGTTAGTGTTATTTGTCATTACAAGTGCAGAAGGAATACTAACAGCCAGAAGCTCTGTGCAGGGATGTGAAATCCTTTTTTTTTTTTCCATTTTTTCTGTTTTCATAACTACAAATAATATTTTTCAATTGCTGGATCAACCCAAAAGCTGTGGCAAAGCAGCTTTGAAAGGCTTCAGAGCCTGCTCCTGCAGCAGAGAGACAGGGATTTGTGAGCAGCTCCACACACCAACTTTGACCATTCCTGTGGATCCTGGGCCAGGCCCTGACCTCATTCAGATCCAGATAAATCCACAGCCCTTTCAGTGGGGCTGTGGGGATGTGAGATCAGCCTTTGGCTGGTTGTGCTGGCTGAGCTGTGGCAGGTGGGCACTTGCCAAAAGAGCTCTGTAACGGATGGTGTAAACACCAGGATTGCTCACAGCCATTATGTAACCTGCTGCTTCAGAGAGGGGTTTACAGAAGGCTCTGGTCTCCATGGTTCCCTCTGTGCCATCACAGGGATCCTGTGTCAGGTCCACCCTTGCTGAGCACAGGTGGGGTTGTTTTTGGAATTTCACATGGACACTCCGTCTCCTTGCAGAAAGGGCAGTGCAGAATTCACACAAACAACGAGCCCAGAATGAAGCAGGCCTGGGCTAAGCTCTTACTCTTTCCAGCTCCTCACCTCGTGCCTACTCATCCCTCCTGGCCGGCATGGAGCTGCAGGGTTTGGGAAGAGCAATCAGCTCTGTGCTCTCTGGAGTCAGCTCAGCTCAGCCTGGGACAGCAAGGGAGAAAATGCCTCATGGAAAATAGAGACAAAATAAATGTTCAGGCCACCGGGCACACAGGTCAGCAGGAAGTGAAAGGAATGAGAGTGGGGAGGGTAATTCTTGATTGTGGCCTCAACAGCCTCCCCTGTTCATCCCCCACATCAGCAAATTCCTAAATACCCAATCCATGCATACCTGCTCTCCCTCCCATCCATACACATCCTTACCCCCACTCCAGTCTTCTTCCCTCCCAGTTCCTGTCCCATTAAGCCACGGCTGGTGACAATAACTATAAAAATAGCCCAAATTAAGGAAAACAATATTCTGTTCTGAAAGAAAACTGCCCACAATCCACAGTTTAGTCTGATCTCCCACTCTTTTGCATGCTTTAAGAAACATGGCCATGCTGTAACACACTAAAAGATTTATTTCTAATATGAAACCCATATTTAGTATTGGTTTGGCAGTGGTAGGAAGGAAACCACAGGCAGCTGGCATGGATTAAGTGTTAGTTGCTTGATAAACCTGGTGTTGTCAGAACTTCCAACTTCCCTGCTGAATCTGCTGCTATCCAGAGCTAAATATTTGAGAAGGGTGCCTTTGGATGAGCAGGGCTTTGTTCTTAACATCTTAGCTGCAGGGATACCAGCAAGAGATATATGTTTGCACACATAAAATTTCTATTAAAAACAAGAACTGTCTGTAGCTTCTCTAACATTCTCTCTGTCAGCTCCCTGGGAACAGCTTTAGATGCACCAGCAGTATCCTTCTGGATCCTTCCAAATTATGAATATTACAAACACAGTAGCTCACTGTTTCCTGGAATAGCTTCACCATCTGAAATTTCCACTGTTTCGAGTTAGAGGATTCTGAGTCCTTTTCCTCTGAGTGCCAGAGCCTGTTTATTGACTAATATTCAACTGTTCTCTAAGGGAAATGGAAAAAAAACCCTCAGGTTTATGATGCTGCCACCTGAATGACTGCAGTGCTTAACACAGTGCAAAATCTGAATTAGATATTCCAAATTACTGAATTCACTTCCAGTGACTCACTGGAAGTATTGGGGCTTTAAAATCTTCATTTGGTAGTAAAAGACTGGCACCCAAGTGTTTCCACAAGGCTGACATGGGAGGCTTTTGAACATAGGCCAAACAAATTAATCTTGGAATTTGAAATAACATCCATAAGGATTTTTTCCTATTTGTTCAGTTCTAGTCACCGCCTCTTACTGACATACCTTCTGACTTGAAGGAGAAGTGAAGACTCTTTAAAATGTCTCACAATTATTCATTTATGAAGTGTGGGACAAGAACACTGAAAATTGAGATTAGTGCCTTAAAAATGTCAGTGCAGGTGTCTTGACATTCTCCATTCTCTACCGTGTGCCCCAGGAACAGGGGTTTGCTCTCCCTCCACTCCATGGAGGACTGTTCCCTCTGCCTTGGAAACTCCAAGCACTCAGGTGTCAGGACACTCAATCCTTCTGCAACTCCCAAAGAAATTATTCCGTGTACAGACCAACCAAAACTAATAACCACCATATTCCCAAGACTTGCCTTTTGTTACCTACAGCTCACATGGTTTTAAGCGTTTTCCTGTAACTTGCAGTTCCACAAACCTTTAATTCCAAAAGCACCACAGGATCCCTTGATTCCAGGAGATGGTGCTTTAAGGGGAAAAAAAACTCCAGAAGCAGCAAGGAGATCCAAACCATTCCCAGTAGCACTGGGGTGTGTCCTTTACATTTCACAGCACCATCAGGGATTTATGTGCCCTTCTCCAACGAAGGGATAAAGCAGATTTTCCTTGGACAAAGTCACCTCTGACAGCCATTTGCCACAAAGCAAAGATGATTAAGCAAAACCATCTTAGGGGCTGACTCCTAACAGGGCACCCCGTTTGCTTGCCATGGGAGGAACATGTCAGAAAACAGGCTTATGCTGAGCAAGTAATCTTGGATTTCACAGCTCTAAATGCAATTTTATGCCAGGTTTTTGTCACCCAGCCTCCCATTAAAGCTCAGATATTAACAGTGTCAGATGCCAGGCGACCTCCCACGACCCCTTGAAAAGTGGCTGCCACTGAGCAAACAGTCTGCTTTTCTTGGCAGCCTTACAAAGTGATTCCCAGGAGAATGGGGCTGCTTTGAGCCCATCCACAGCAGCTCCAGTTCACCAAAGGCCAGCGAGGAATCCTCCACACAGCACTAATTTTGCACAGGAACCTATAAAAGGAGCATGAACTGAGCACAGCTTGGTTATAAAGCCTCTTGCAGCCTGGCTTCTGTGCGTGGACAAGACTTCACCCACCCCCAGCTGCCAAGGCAGCCCAGAGGAGGTTGGTTCTGAGGGCATCCCTTGGTTCTTCAGGTGTGTTTCCAGCAGTGAAGTCACTGCACCAATTCCTCCTGCAATTATTTCGGCCTCTGGCTCACTTTCCCCACACACCCCCCTCCAAATGCCACTAAATGAGAAGTGAAAAATAGGGCTTGGAGAGCACACTTAACATAAGTAAAGAGATTAAGGGGTTTATCTGTCAACACTGGATTCCAGATGTTTTTAAATTAAAAGAAAAAACAGGAGACTAAGAGAGATGTTAATTATAAGCTCTTTTCTTCCCTTTAAAATGTATTAAAATATTGCTTAAAATACCTAACTTTTTCTGTAGGTTTTGGAGAGGGTTTAAAAAAAATATCAGCATACATTTCAGACTAAACTTCAGTGTCTGCACTGAAGCTCAAATACACTTCTCCTGGTACATAACATCAGAGTTTCTTTGCATAACCAACATTCACAGAGGAGTTATTTCATAGAAATCTCTGTGTATTGCTTCACCTGTGCCAAAGCTCAGGCTCAGAAAGATTTTGAATTTCAGTGGTTTTCACCCTTGACTCTCAATTCCCTTCCCTAGCCCACTTCTAGGAGCAATGAAATTATGGACCTACAGCAATCTCCTGTGTCACAGTGAATAAGTTTAAAAAAAAAATCTGGAAAGGGGATGGGACTAATCTAAAAACAAGCAAATCCTAAGAGTGGTTAAATTCAGAATTAAACCCATTATAAATAAGGGAGCCAGCCCCTTCTGTTTTACCCATCTTCCAGGTGGAGGACATCTATTTTAATGTTCCTTGGGGCTGTACCAGTGGCTTCTGGGACTTAATTGATCAGTTCGTTCCGAACTCTTACTGCCAGTTTCTCCAAGAGGAAATCTTTATTCATGTCCCATGTCTAATACAGACTCTGCTCCTGTAGGCCTCATATCCTCTGAAAGGCAAAACAGAAGACAGGAGTGAAAAGTTCCTTCACTGGGATTTCCTCGTGGAGGAATCCCTGTGTCAGGCCCATCAGATGGCACTTACCATATTCCTCTTGGATGTGAGTGCCACCCATCAACCTGATAAAAACGGTGGGAAAAGCTTGTGCCAAGTGAGCATTTCATAGCTGAAAGGATCTGATGCTGCAGCACTGGGGCAGATGGTTTTGGATAAAAATTAAAGGGCTCAGACCAGTGAGTTCTTCTAGCACAGCAATTCCACTGAGACTGGGTGTTCTGCAAGAGCAATCATTAATTCCATGACAATACCATACAACTTTGAGCAGCTAATGACCTGATACAAAACAGCTGAGAAGTTAATGTGTTTGGGGTTTTTTTTATTGCAATAATTAATTTCAACAGGAAAGAGCCCATTTTATTTGCTAACTCTAGACTTGGATGTTAATCCCCAAATTTAGGGTGTGTAAAGAGAGATAAAAGCTGATTCATTATAACATTCTGCAGAGATTATATGGAAGACAAAGACATAACCCCTGATGTATGTTCCCTATGAAGGCATGCCTTGAAAAATGTTGGGATTTCTCACAGGATTTTAAGATGTTTTCTAAATATCTACTCACACGAGTCAAACCTGTCACCCAGTGCTCTTGTTGGCTCTGTTAGTTGTTCCAGAATCACAAATTCTTGGAAAACTTAATATTCTGAGTCCTTTCCTCTTAGCTTTGGATCTCCTTCCTGGTGCCATATTCTTTTCCACAAATCAGGTGACTCTACCCTTCTCCTTGACCACGGACAGTTATTGAGTTTCTCCATGAGCAGCAGCACACTCAAAGGTTTGATCAAAAAAATCTGATCAGCAGAAGTGGTGAGAGGTGACTGCAGAGAGCCCCCAAACCAGGTGACACAACAGCACCTGCCCTGGAAGAAGGGATGGCAACACCAAGGGCACTTCCCAGGAAGTCCTAAGCAATTCACAGATATTCCAGAATTCAGGATTCATTCTCTCAAGGAGGAGCTCCATTTGCAGAAGACGATCAATGTCTCTTCTTACTGCTGATGGTATCCCAGAGTAAACCTGCAACATCCCTCATCTGTTCCTTAACTGAGTATCTTTAACTGGGCCAAAATCCATCTTCCTTTTTCCACAAAGCCAGCTGACATCTTGAGTTCATATGAGGCATACTGTGTTTTCTCTGGCATATCCCTGAGCCTTACTTCATTATTTTATATTTATGTGACAGCAAAAAAAAAAGCACTTATGCCATATGGATGCGTTGGGGCAGGAAAAAGCAACCAAAGTCTGGTGAAATCAATGGAGTTAACTGGAATACAGCACTGTGTATGAAGCTGTGCATCACTCTAGGAAGATGAACTCACAGTGAAGACTCAGAGCTGTGCAAACTGCTTTATGAGGAGCTTTGGATGGAGTACAAGCACCCCTTTGTGTGTTCTCATGCCTGATAAATCTGTAAGTGGATCTGCCTCTCACACATGTACAGCTGGAAGAGCGCTCAGTTTTTAAATCTTCACTCATTACAAAGCATGGTGATCCTCCTTGCGATCCCTAAACACGTCCATATGCTACAACAATTTCAAACTGAACTGAAGGAAGATCTTATTCTCCTCAAGAGCTCAGGCTAGAATGAGAAATGGGAGGATCTGTTTGAGAGTGATGCCTCAAGTTCAAGCCAAATCAATGTGTTGGCTCCTGCCCTTTTTAGCCAGATGCACTAAAACAAAACCAAACCAAAAGCTGGAACCACGTCCCCTGGACAAAGCACATCCTGTGGGCTGGAGGCACAGCACATCTGGGGGCCTCATGTTGCTGCTGAGCAATGCATGACCCGGGGGACACTGCCATTTTGTGCTTAACAAGTCTCCAGGGGGAAAGCTGACATTTGAAAGGGACCAAAAAGCTTCTTCATGTGATGCCAAGGCACCCTCTCCTGTTTCACTGGAAAGTGGGAGCATGTGAACTGCACAGACATGAGCTCATGTAGCTGTGCCGAGGCACAGCCTCCCAGCCTCAGTGCCAAAAGCCTGTGCCAAGACACGTGGCACCTCACAGCACCTTTTCATTTTCTACTTCTGTCCTGCCCAGATTTCCATCAACTTGTGGATTGAAATATCAGTCAAGGGAGAGGGACAATCAGAGAAGCTTCACAGTCACTGCTTGGGACTAGTTCATTAGTCTCAAAAACTCATGGTGAACACAAATGAACTCATTAACTCCTTTTTTAAATCAAGAATTTCCCTGAAAGCCATTCTTTGCAATCTACTCACCAAAGAGGTAACAGGTGTTTCTGGAACACTTCCAGGGATGATGACTCCATCACTTCCCAGGGAAGCCCGTTCCAGTGCCCCACCACCCTTTCAGTGAAGAAATTAAATTGCCTGAGGCTAAAAGCAGAAAAATACCTGTCTCCTCAATACCTAAGGGCAGGCACACAGAGACTGTGTGGGGATGATCCATTAACACCAGAATAACTTCACATCTTCCTTAAAACTAGCTTGTGTATCTTTGGGAGTGTTCTAGATCACTGAGACCCTTCTTTCCATCTCCTCACAGTGGAAAACATCCAAGCAGATGTTTAGACCTGGATTTTGCTTACAGTTTGTGGCACCCACGTAGAGTGACCTAATTACTACCATGACCCCTTCAAGAAGGCTGCCTTGGCTGCTTGCATGGAGAACTGAAAAACTTTCTGGAGCAGAGAGATCATCCCCAAGACCAGCTAAAGTTGTTTTCTGTCCTTGCCACTTCCAGATGAAGCGCTGCTGAGAAGAGGTTTCACTTTTTAAAAGGAAACATGTTCTCAGCATGGTTTTTATAAATGAAACCACATCACTCCTTCAAAAGACGACAAAGGAACTCGCATGCATGATTGATGAAATATCCAAACACTCTTACAGGGGAAAATGTAACAAGCACCCGGGCAGATCATAAGCAACATGTCCCAGAACAAGGCCTGACAAACAGCACACAGCAGTGATTCACATTTAGAACTTGACAGTGAATATTTACTTAATACGTGTTTATTTTAATTGGAAATAAAGGAAAGTCGGTGATGAGTCTTTAGGTACTGGTACAGGCATTTTCAAGTGTCACACAGGCCGTGGCAGGCTAATTATTATTTGGTGTAAGGCATGGGAGCCCCCTGGATGTGACTGTGGAAGAAGAGAGCCATTGCTTTGGTTACAAAACTCGTTTTGAGGAGACAATCAGGTTTCAGCAGTGCTGTGCAGACTCCCTGTGGCTCACTGGCCTGTGTGTCACAGTCAAAGCTGCGAGGTGCTTTGTTCCATGCAAGGGTGGGAGGCTGCCAATCTTAAAAAAGATAATTTGTTATTATTTGCAAAGCAAAAATTGCTTTGTGCTCGCTGGGCGTGCCAAAGCCTTGATCAAAATGATGTCCCTTTCATGGGGACAAAAACATATGTTCACATTATCCCAAAAAGAAACAAGGGGGCATGGGGGAGAATGGGGAGGGAACCTTTTTATCTTGGTTTAGTATGAAAATACCATGCATGGCTGCCAGTTGTTTATCGGCTTTTCCAGATCAACAGTATGTTCTTCCTTAAGGCTTTTCATTGAAGAGCTTTCTGTTAATCTAACTTGTATTAAATAACCAAAACCAAATGGGGAACAGTCTCAGGCTCGGCACTTGTCACATGGCACTGCTGTTTAAGGAGCTTTTTTGGTCACCAACTCACAGCAAGAGTGTTCTGGAGAATCTAATTCATAAATTCTCACTGGGTTTGCTTTGAGATACTTCCCATGTGATTCCCTTTTTCTTTTTTTCCTGTGCCAGAGGAAGAAGCACAATTTTTGCTTGGATCAGTCATGTCCACTTCTCCACTGGGTAGTCCTGCTGCTGGCCCCCTCTTTACATGGTTGGTCCCTTCTTTACATTGCATGCCCAAATAAGTGAATAAAAACTCAAAAAAATATAACAGGGAGGATTTCAAGTCATGCCAAGAAAATCTGATCTTGAGAGAAGAAACACCAGGGAGAGAGAGAGAGGTCAGAGAGAGGTCGGGGACCTCTCTTCCAGCAGTGGAGTCAGGGAAAACAGCTAAGCAAAGAAAAACAAGGTGTCCTTATCTCCTGAAAAACACACCTATCCCTCAGCTTCAGAAGATCTTTGGTGAACAGACACCATGAGGGAAAAAACAGTGGTTTGCAGAGGGAGAGGAGTGAATCAAAACACGGTTTTAACAACTCTCTCCTCTGTCCCAGTGAAGGCAGAAAACACCAAATACAAACACACAGGACGTATCCCAGTGGGGGATAGGACAGAAAAGCACACAGGATATCAGCCTGTGTGCCTGTGATCACAGGGGCTCTGTCAATCATTAAGGCAAAGTGTCTGGTATTCCTTCCTGCCCAGGTGAGTTCTCACACTGCACCGTGGCAGGTCTTTGCAGATGGATGAGCCCTAAATGGCCACAGGCAAAGGAAGTCATCCCTGCTGTTAAACTGATGCTGAGATGGGGCAGGATAAGGCTGTGGAGGGCTGGCATTTGGAGTGACAACAGCAATCAGGGCACTAAAAAAGGAGAAAGCCATCAGTCATCTCTGTTTCCCTCCTAACATCATCCTCCAGGTGGTCCCGAGCTTTAGGCACCTTTATAATTTAAGGGTCTCTGGTGTGTGTTCTTTTATACTCCCCGTCCTTCTGGCAGGGGCTTCACCTGATAACAGCCACAGATAACACGGGCAAGGCACCTCCAGGTCCTGCCAACACCTGCTCTGCTCAGGGAGGTGTCAGAGCTCCAGGCAGGGCACTGTCAGCACTTGCAGGGCTGAGCCCTGACACTTTGCTCTCAGCCACACAAATTTTGAGTCCTGTGACCACTTCCAAGGTGCTGAACTTTGCTGCTATAAATTTACATTTACTCACCAAACCTACCCCACTGTATTCTGATCAGCCAGCAGTGCAGCAGTCCAGCAACATTATACATTTTAAATCATCATATAACATTTATATGAGGTTTGAAACTGTCCATAGTTTCAATACCCCCTCATGTATTTTGCCAAAATGGTTAATTGAGAAAAAGATTTTCCAGGCACAATATCTACCTCCTGACAAAAATTACTGGAAGTTGCCAGTGTCCAATTATCTGAAAGAAACAAACCACGCTGAATTACAGCAAGTGAGGAAGTTAGTTCATGTTTTCAGCTCCTTTTATCTTTATCACCAGAGCTGTGGCTTTTTTGTCCTTACAAGCTGTCTGTCAGCAGTCCTCCAACAGAGGGCACTCCCTCAAATTTCAATTAAATATCCTTTTTCTTGAGAGAATTTGAAATACACTATTTAAAAATAAATAGCCAAAGAAATATTTAGAGTGAGTGCAATTGAAATGAGCTCGCATAAAATAAGGATGATGGAGAGACAAGTGTTTTAAAAAGGAAGATTGACCACATGTCTTAGAAAACAGATGGAAGCCAAAGGACCTGCAGTTCTTACTCTGCATTTCTCACTCCCCCCTGCCTTCCCCAGTGTTTCTATGCCCAAGTACTTGCTAGCAGAGTGAAGAGCTTTCTTTGGGCCTTCTTCAGCTTTGGACTTGGCTCTCAGTCTGCTGGTGAGAATATGAGCAACCATATTCTGAGTTATGAGCAACTCCTACTTAGGACAGAAATTGTAGCAAGTCTTAACTGTGGGACAGTTCAAAATGTTGAAAGACAGTTATTTCTCTATCATTTTATCAGCCACCAGCATGGAGGGGAAATGTGAAAGTCTCCATAAGGAACAGGATGAATGGACACTTCATAACCCTGATTTCCAGCTGAAGTCACTACAGTAGATAAACAGTAGATAAACCCAAGTAGATATACCCAAGTTAATAATGTGATTTTTCCAGCAGAGCAATAATCCAACTCCTTTAGCATCAGGTGTAGGCACAGCTTTCATTTCTCCTCATGGGAACTGAGGGAAAGATAGACTAAATGGATCTTTGCCCTCTGTCCCTGTATAAGGCTATAAAAAGAAGTATCAGAGAAGGATGAGCAATAAAGCTGTTGAACAACGCCAGCAAAGGATGCCCAGTTAAGAAATGTTTCTTACCCTAGAAGTAGCCTGAAATTATCCCATCAAATCGTGAGGGGTGGACAATATGAGGACAGTGATCAGAGGCCCTTTTAGACCCTGTCTGTGGTTCCTGCACCTTTGCTGCCACAGCACCACTGCATGCAGGTGTCAGCTCTCAGCCTGCAGGGAGGGGTGGTGAGCAGCACAGGGGGAGTTTACACATCCCCTCCCTCCCAGCCCAGTCCAGAGATGCTATTTTCTTACTCCAGGCACTCACTGCTCTGATAGACAACGGATGGAACCCCACAAAAATTCTGGATGGTGGCTGGTATTCTGGCCTTCATTCCTGCAGCCCTTCTGGGCAGATCATCAGCCTTATCTTTGAGCTTCCTGCCTCATGTCACAGCCCTACTGTTATTCAAACACAGTTTTGTATTTAATTTAATTTCCTTGTTTTTGTTTAGCTTTGATAAAGGAAAGGAAATCTTTTTCTAATCAGCTCAGAACAAGACCATTGACTCAAGACCAAGTTCAGTGAGCTATCAGGGGCAGCAGGATACTGATGGCTAATGCAAAAGTCTGAGAAGGAGTCATGGGAACAAAAGCCACTGGAGGGAGAACAACTTGTCCTTTGGATCCATAAGGAGGAAGTGGGATGTGGAGAACAGTTCTGAGCTGAAAAGCCTCTGCAAGAGGGGCAGAGCTTGAGCAAAGAGCCAGGATGAGCTGAGAGGGGAATCACAAAATGCAGTGAGCTGAGCTTTTTGTGCAGGTACATAGGTATGAAAATGTTTGTGTATGTACTTAATACATACACGTGTGATAAATGCATAAACACATGTGATAGTGGGGGTTTATTTTTGCCAGGCAAGAATTACCTACACAATCACATCAAGAAATTTAACACAAAGTATTTTTGGAGTTGGAAAATGTCCCCATTATCTCCCCCAAGATGTTGTCACATATTCTCAGGGCTCAAACAATCACTTAATGATAATTTGGTTGCACGTCAGTGTAGAATAAAAACGGTTGAGAAATTGAAAATATTAAGGGGTCATCTCTACCAATCTAGGTCAGAACCTAGAGTTTGAATGTGGCAGAGAACTGTGAATACCTTCAGACCTGACAAACAGCCATATATGACAGGGCCTCATCCACAAGTGTTTCCAGGAGCCTCAGAGAACTTTGGCTCATATCCCAGAATCCCTGCAATTTTCAGGCTAGCTAAGGACAGAAGTTCTCCTACAAGTGAACTGCATAAAGAGTAAGTCCAAGTCATAAAAATATTGTGCTAGCAGTTGGGAAGGTTAGAATACAAATGCAAGTGGAGGAACAGATTTAGGTCAAACAGTCATATCAGAATTACCCCAGTGTGGTGCATTTACAGCTCCTTATCTCCAGCTGAGACATCTTTTTCATGTAAGAATTCACATGAAAACCAAAGCTGCAGCCATCAGAACCCTCCTAATAATCATCAACCATACTTCCAGCCAAATTGCTTCCTTTCACAGTTCTTGGTTCAGAAGTTTTAACTCTTTTAAATCATCCCAAGCAGATTTGCCCTCATTTTCTCATCTCCATTGATGTATAATATTTGGGTTAAGTCTACCTTCTGACCTACTCCATGCAAAATTCCCGTTGCACTTTAACTGCATCAAATCTGCCAGTATTGATGTTATGAAACACTGTTATGACATCCTCCTTTTAATGCAGTGCTAGTTACTTATTTACTAGCTCTACAGGCCCAAAAATTCCCTGGCTCTTTCCATAGTTTGCTAAGATTGTCAAGGGCATTTTTTTTTTCCATTAGGGCATGTTTTTCTCCATTGTTACTAATTCACATTAAGGGCCCTTGGTCATGCTCAGTCATGCTGTGTCTTTGATCAGCACCCAGGTCAAATACCATGAGAACAGCCTTTCAAGAAATGTTTGGCTGTTCTGTCTTCCATCATCCTAAATGCTGGCTCTGCCAACACACTGGCCAGGAATTTCATTACCTTGACTATATTAGGTTCTTTACAGACTTCAAGCTCATCTTTATTAAATCTTCTCCACACATTTTCCCCTACGTTCTCCAAAAACCTATCCCAGGGCTTTGTTCAAGTTATTTAATGACCACTCTTCCATCTAAGTAGAGATCCAACAACTCGAAGCCCTGCAGCTTGGTTTCTCTTACTCTTTTGGACCTAAATGTTACCTGCAGAAAAAGTAACATCATTATCACTCTTCACAAGCCTTGGTTTCCTCTGAGGTGTTCAAAACCTTTAATGTGAACATAGAGCATTTCTTGACTCCCAGAAAAGCATTCCTAAGATGATCTTAAGCTAACAACTGGGCTTTACTGCCAAATTTAAGCACTGTTTGGAGTTTGGTTTTTTATTTGCAGTACCTTCTGGTCTACAGCTCTCTTCTGAGCTGTATTTCTTCTCTCTCATGACAGTTAACTCACCACAATGGTCAAAAAAGGAAATGTAAACCATTCAAATTCACACCATTCTGAGAATTTCACAATGACTGTATTAATCCCAACCAGTCACATTAGAAGTTACAGGAATGGTACTTAAGCATCTCTCTGACTTAACCCTTCACTGAGGTCAAACAGAGCAGAATGTTTGCCATTACAATCAATTTGTATTTGCCCCTTTCTAATTAGTTTTTCAAGCTGTGCCAGACCCCTTTTCTGCTGGAAGTCAATTTGTGACAAATAAACAAGATTTCTTATACCTCCCTAAAAGCTAGAGGGAAAACATACACACAGATGTCTATAGAGACAGAGATAGAGATATATAGATACAGAGATATAGATATAGAGATAGATATTCTGATCACATTCCTGTCCTCTTCTGAGCTCTAGATGGATGAAGTCTCTCCTCCCTGTGAGCAAAAATAGGGTTTTTTATAAAGCAGTTTGGACATATTAGGCTGTACAAAGAAGGGAAAATGCTGCAACATTTCTTCCATTCTGGTTTCTCCCTCCTAGAGAACTGGGCATATTCACTCGGAATTTATTCAAGCTTCCAAACCAAATCACTTTCAAAAGCCTCTGAGTCTGTGTAGGCCCTCCTGTTTTCAATAATGCAGCAGGAATACTATCAGCCCCTGGTGCTTTATTGGTCCTGAGAATTGTAATTGTCTCTCAAAGCTCCTCAAAATGTGGTATTTCTACAAAACAGCTGAGCTGCCTGGATTACAGCCAGTGTCTCTTTTTTTCCACCTCACTGTTGAAGAGACCACAGTATTTGCTCGATTTCTTTATTTCTTTAAAGTTACACTGTGATTTCCACTTTCATCCTTAGTCCTGCTCACTCATTACTCCACACATGGATATTCTTGTAAAGTGCATTCACATTACTAACATCTCTCTTCTCCCCTGTCATCTCTATTGAGTTTTATTATCTGACATGTCATTTAACTTGTCCTCCACCTGTACTGTAATTTTCAGCACAAGGTGCCTTCTCAGATAAACAGTTGTCTCTGTAACAGCCCTCTCAGCCCCTATACACAAAGTTTCAGCTGTGAGTTCCCCCTCTATGTCTCTAAAATAAAATTTCTCCTTCACTATCAACAGGTTTCTAAAACCTCAGACCTGATCTCAGCTAAGATCAGCAACATCTGGGGTTTCTGGACATGTCCATTATTTTTGTCTTGTCTGATGGGCTCAGAGATTTTGTTGTATTGTTTGCTTCTTTGAGGTCATACACTGAGCAACAGTCTCGAGACCCTTTGGATATAACCTTGTCCTTTGAATAAATAAACGTCAGACTGACTGACATCAGCTCCGTTTAATCTTACAAATGTTCTACTGGTCTTCTGTTAAATATTGCTCAAATAACTCATCTCTAGTATTTAACAACATTAGAAGATCACCTAGGATTCTTGCAAATTCCACATAGGATGCAGTTTTAATTTCATCAGGAGGCAATTATTTCTAATGTAAGTTCACCAAAATCATTATTAACAACAACAACAACAACAACAACAACAACAACAACAACAACAACAACAACAACAACAAAAAAAAGAGACATTCACTCTTCATTCATTCTTCTTGATAGCTTCAAAACCAAGAACTTCTGAATCCTGTCCCTCATGACAAAAACTTTATCCATTTCATACCTTTGAGGCTTTTCAACCCAGGGTATTTCTGAATTTTGCACTGTGGTTTTTTTGCAATGACAGGATGCTGTGAAGGTCCACCCCTTTGTCTTAACACCTCTTGCCTGCATTATAAAAATCAGTTGGAGATACTAATTTTTCAAACAATCAAGGCAATGTGGGAGACTTACTTATTTCATACGATTTGGAGGCTTTCTGGCCACATCAGCTCAGAAGTTCTGTGCTTCCAAGTCCCTGTCCTCTCCCTGAGGTCCTCTATCCACAGACCTGACTTACTGGGGATTTGTTTGAAGGTTTTTTCCAGTGTCTAACTGAGCTTTATTTGTCCTTTGTCCTACAAAATATCTGACTAATGAAACACTTCTAGCCCCATCTCTCCTACCAACATTGTCCTTGCAGTCACAAAAGCACCTTTCAGAGCATCACAGATATGCAATGCATCTTTAAGGAGTTTGATGCCAAGTGTTTGTGAAAGCCAACCCAGATACAGGCTGAAATGCAAAGTGTTTGAGCCAAGGCTCACAAAATGTCTGAACATCAAATAGGCTGGAGCAAGAAAGTGACAACCTTGATCCAAAGATATTTTCACACCATTCTCCTTGGATGCCAGAAATACACCAAGATTCCTTTATTCTCCCTCAGTGGAAAAGGCACAGGTCTGCACGAGTATCCCACAAGGAAGAGAGGGGATGCTTCAGAACACTTCATACATTAATCTGGGTTTAGAAACACCATGACAATGAACAACCAGTGCATGCCTATAGCATAGTGCTCAGCTGAATGCAAGCAGGTCAGTTCATTTCAGTATCATAATAGATCCTTTAGTGATCATGGCTGAAGTAGCTTTTGATGACTCACAGGACAAATTCCTACAGTTTCAGGGACAGTTTAATCCTGACATTGAGAAGTTCAAAACATTAGTTTTCAACCTGTCCATTTTCTTAGTACGATCATGTTTTGACCAATGAGAAACATATGAAATCCTACAGTTTATTTCCTTTTCTTTATGGGATTATTATGTTTTTTGCTGTCCTGGTGCTTCAAATAAGACAACTTGTGTGAACCTTGTTTGGAAAGAGAGACCATGTGCTTACACATCCCAGGAGTCCAAATTGTTCTGATGTTACACTTAAGGTTCTTCATTAAAAACAGCTGAACACAAATGCAAGGGATTAACTTCTTTGTTCCTTAATTATTTGATCAGTATCTGTGTATAGCTGAGATCATTTAAATGGGGGAAAGGCAGTAATTTTTTTAAATGCTAAAAATGTTTTAAAGTCTAAATTCATGTAAGCAGGGATGATTACAAACTGGTTTGAATCACTTCTATTTATAGTTGGTGGCACCTCTTAGTTCCTGAGTTTTGGGAAAGCAGCACTTACCGCAAGAGGACAGTGCCCTCAAAATGTTCAAAACACTCTAAAAATACAGTTCTCTGAGATCCTTACGCTGAGGAAAAGCTCCAGAACAACGATTTTCAATTGTGTATTTCGCCTGAAAAAGACTGGGCAAGACCCTTTGAACACTTCCTCCCTTTTCATCAAGATACGAAGCAGAATTATTATCTGACCTATTTGTACAAAAACAATAGAAAGGGAGCAATTCTTTGCTCTCCTCCAAAAAAGGCAGCCTGGGATCCCAGCACAGCCAAGGGGTAACTCACAGTGATCTCATCAGCTGAACTGCACTGAGGCTTTCCCTGCCAAGAGTAATTCTCTGCAGAGGGACTTCCTGCACAGATAAGGGTAGAGGAGCCCACTGAGCACGTTGTTGTTCCAAAGACTAACTGGTGAAACTCATGGATGCTGAACAGCTCCTGGAGAGCAGCTCAAGAGCAGCAGGCAGCTGGAGGGAGAGAGCTTCAGAGTTGGCACCTCAAGATTTTGTTCTGAGCCCGTGCAACAAATTCACAATTTTTCCCTTCTCAGGGAATTTTTTTTTATCTTGCAAATCCATCTCTCTGATACATGATGAGAGCTTCTATGGACAGGCTTGGGAAAGATAGGCCATGATGAAGTAATTATTGAGATTTTAATGTTGGTACAATCTTTCCTATATATTTTTAAGGGTGCCCAAGCAGGGCTGTATAATGAAAAATTGACTTACAAAAGTGCCATTCAAGAGGTCTGTATTCACAGTTGTGATCAATGTTAAGCCCTTGACAAAGACAGAACTGAAATTCTGTGGATGCTTTGTGCCTAGAGCCAGTAGTTTTCTTTAAAAGTTGTTTTTGTTTAGAAGAGTAGCCAGGAACGAAAAGGAGGCTGAGAAAAGTTGCAGTAATTGCTTGACTAGAGAAGTGGGTTTTTTCTTCTAGAAAGTTCCTAAACAACATTTTCATGAAGAACTGTACTGTCTATTAAAAGTTTAACAGGACTTCAGACAGCAATTACAAATGCCTATAAGGGTTCACTATCTCCCTAGATTTAAGGGATTCTGGGACACTTCTTGCTCTTTTCAAGTTTCCATCCCCAAGCTTGCTAAGGATGGCTTTGTCCTTCCCAAAGCCCCCTCTCTGTCAAGACAGCCAGCCTCCATTTGCTTCTGCAAGCATCATTTTCCTATTAGAAATGATGTTTTTATTACTCTCCTATCACGCTGAGCAGGGGGGGGATATTCCTTCTCCAGCAGCTGCAGTGCAAAACCTCTTGCCCTGTGGGGATTTGGCAAACCAGTTGCAAACCCAGTGGAGCAGGGAGCGAGAGCTGCAGAGAGGATGTCTTGACTGTAATAGCCCACAGATCGCTCCATTCCTGCAGAACTAAAACCAGCCCACTGTTTTGCTTTTTAAGAGACAATAGGCCTCTTTCTCCCCTCCTCCCAAACAGGCCAGGCACAATAGGCTCCAAAATGAAAACCTTTTGTGAGTGCATATTACTTGGTTTCAAGCTGCCTGGAGTATAATGATGATTTTTTCAGCTCCTTGCAGCAGCTGCCAGCGTTTCTGTGCAAGGAGATGGGAGTACTCTGTGTGTGTAGTTTGCCATTATTTTTAATTTATTTATTAAAAAAAAAAATCTTTCAAAAGGCTGTTTAGGAAATTGCTGCCAGCCCTCCTGGTAACCCCAATGCGTTTTCCTTATGGAAGGAAGTTCAGCAAGGAAAGCCACCACTTAGATTTAGAGAACACTGACCTATTCTGTGCTACAACAGAAACTTGCAAAGCCCAGGGAGAACTCTGGAGAAAGAATGAGGAGTGGGGAAAAAACCTCTCAGAAACAACGGAAAGGCTCTTCTCAGACTCATACAAGAAATATTGTTATCCAGAAAAGAGTAAAACTCACAATTGATTTGTCTCCCTCTCAACCTTTTTTCCCCATCTCAGTCCTCTTCCAAGAGAGGAGCTCCTGGAACTGACCTTTTCTGCATTCCTTGGCTGGGATTATACTATGTGTAAGCACTGATGTAGCTGCAGGTATCTGGCTACATAAGTGGTTCTGCAAGGCTTAAATTACTTTTTTGGGGGTAAGGA
The DNA here is from genome assembly GCA_013397395.1 of Sinosuthora webbiana. NCBI lineage: Eukaryota > Metazoa > Chordata > Aves > Passeriformes > Sylviidae > Sinosuthora > Sinosuthora webbiana. Next base: position 23,573 of record VXBN01015241.1, read on the forward strand.
GAGAAATGTCAGTCCTCTTTTGACATCTTCAGTAAGTACTAGCTAGTAAAGAAATAAAATACAGTGGTTTTCTTTTGCTGTTGCTTATTTTTGCTTAAGTTTGGGGTTTTTTTTTCATTGTACCACATTTTTTATAGAGATTTTTCTAATAAATGAATTGCTTCACTCCCAGACAGAGCACAACAGAGCAGGGACTTCACTGACTCACTTTTCTGCCATGCCAGGTGTGATTTTGGTTTCTGGCACATGAATCCTTAGTCAGAGGATTTGTTCAGGTTGCTGACCACTGAACCCAAGGGCTGCCACTCAACCATATCTGCAAAGGCTGAATAAGAATCCCTCAGTATTCAATACTTTTGAATAAATTGTCTCACTTGACTGCAAAAAAAAACTTTACAGCAAAACTAATACCATACTTAGAGCATGGAATAGAGATCAGAATTCTGCCTTGAGGTGAGGCTGACCCAGGCTGATGATGGAGTGCACCTCTAGAAAACACACAGCTGCATTTTTTTGGCACTAAAACTTATGGTTTGCCCTGCAAATACGGTTTATAAACCTGTTGCCTCAATTTGGCGTATGAAAGTGAAGCAAAACTGGTTCAATCTGGGGAAAGGAAGAAGAAGCTTGCAAAGGACTTTTAGTTCTAGGTTCATCCTGCTTGGAGAGGAGAAAGGAGAGAATGCAAACCCAGAGTGTTGCAGTGCCCCATCTTTCACAGCAAGAATGGGATCTGAGTGTGTTCTGGCTCAGGGCACTGCAGTCAGACTCTCTCAACCTTGTCAGGTCCCAGCCTGTGGTGGTTTTTAGCTCCAGCTTATCCCCAGCAGCCATTCCCAGTGTTGGCAAGCAAGGGAGCAGGGCTGCCACTATTCACTGTCACAGCCTCAGCCAGGGGCCTCCTGCCTTGTGATTGCTGATTTCAGTTCATTTCTCTGATTTACAGTTTCCTGATTTGCAGGTTGTTAAAACACTTGTAAAATACACCGGTCTGGAAAACGTTCCTAAATAATTATGTTGATGACTAAAAATCAGGCTGAAAGGGCTTTAATTCATAGCAGCTTATACAATGAGGGAGATTTAGGGAGAGCTTTTATTCTTGACTCATATTTTTAGTGTTTCATTCATGTTCATATCCTGTACTGCAGACCCCAAAGAGAGTTTATATGGCTAAACTCTCATTCTACACTCAGGAACTAGTTCATTCTCTGGAAAAGCTTTCTTAGGCAAGTAACTTTTTCTGTCTGAAGGTTAGTGCTGTGTTTATGTCCTGGATGGCTTGTGAGGAATTAGAGTATTTTCCCCTTTGGAAGGGGACTGTGGGAATTGGAAGGTTGGTGTTTAAATAGGGTGTCTTAGCACCAGTGAGAAACTGAGGTGGAGAGGTGCCCCGTTTAATTATGCAAATAAAGGTCACACACAAATAAAGGCTGTGCTCAGGGGTTTATGCACTACAGCCTGACACATCCTGGACCTGCAAATGTGCAAGACACAGCCAAGACTACTTTGAGTTTTACCTTTGGTGTTGAGAGGGGAGAGATCTGTTGCCATTAGCCAGGCTAATGTTTAGGCCTGCAATGGTGTCATCTCGAGTTTCTTATTTAACCAACCCCAGCTGTGTGAAATCCTTCCTGCAGTGGAGCTGGGAGTTGGAATTAACCATCAAACCTCTCAAAATGTATGACTGATTGGCTCTATTGTAAGGTCTGGTTAGGACCATTTTGACATGCCTTCTGCTGGAAAATGTCTTCGTTAAAACTCTTCAGAAATGCATCTGTTCCTTAATAGCAAGACAACCCAGAATATCCTTAGAGAGGCCTGGCCAGGATGGAAGATGGGCTTTACCACATCCCAGGGGAATAAGTTCAGGCTATTGTGAGCTGTTTCTGGTTTTGTAATGACTCCCAGCAGGGGGAAAGCTTGAGATTCACAATTTTTCCCCAACAAGATAAACATTCTCTGCTCAACTCTGTTTGCAAGCCTTACGTTATTTAAAGGCCTCAAAGAAGTTGACACAAGAACGTGACCACATTGAAACCAACATCTGAGGTGGGATGGAGCAGTTTCTGCATTAAGGGAGTGTGGATTACAGGGGTTTGCCCATGAGGTGCAAGTAACAAACATCTTCATGCAGCTTTGCTGGCCAAGGATGTTTGTGAGCTCCCATCAAGTGCACAGCGCTGCCCCAAGGTGCCAGGGGCTCAGGTGGGAGTTCACTCTTTTGGAGAGAAACAGAACTTCTGGAAGCCTTGCTAATACAGAATTCCTAAAAGTTTGGAACTTGCTCAGCAGCTTAATGTATTGACAGAAGCTTTTAAAAAATTAAAAGAAAAAGGCCTCGGTTAGTCAGTGCAGGTGCCTGGTCTGCCAAGAGGCAGCTCTGAGGGAGGAGCTGATTTCAGCTGAAACCAATTACCATGATGAGTGAAGCAAGGAGAGCAGTGAAAACACTGTCTCCTGGTGTATTGGAAAGTTAGGTGTGCCCAACATCTGCTTTTGTCAGGATGGAGCCAAGTGACCTGCTATGACTCGCCAGACTCCTCTCTGCAGGATGGAGCATCCTCCTTGTCCTGATCCCAGGAAACATTTCTCAGGCAACTTTTGCTTTGTTTCATCCTTCTACTTCTCATCACACCTCCTTGTGCACAAAAAGGACCTGCTAGAATACTGTGTTAGCCAGCAGCTTGGAAAATGGCACCTTGAAGGGATGTCCTTTAGCACTGTATTCCCTTACTGAGAAAAAAATATTTCATCTACTAGAGGAGATGATGACGCAAAGAAGAAACAACATCTTGATCAAAAGTTTTCGTTGGATTTTAGAATATAAGACAGTAAAATGGTGGAAGGTGACCTAGTCTTGAGAATGGAGAAAGGAATTGGCATATCATGGCCTCATGATCATTATGGTTACAGAATGGAAGAGAAGAGCAAGAGCTTAGCATTAACTCAAGGTGAATTTGCAAACTAGATGCACAAATTTCCAAGGGACAGGCATGTAATATGTGATATTTGTAGTGCCTAATAAACTGATCTACTCAAACACTCTGAGATCAGCAAATTCTGCCCTCTCCTTTAGCAACTTCCACAGCAGCAAAGAGTTTAATTTGCAATTTTCTCCTGGTGTCAGTTTAATTTACTGTTATCTCCTTGTGTGAAGGGGTGAGAGTATGGAACCAATCAGTTTAAAGGATGTAAGGTGAGGGTTTTGCCAGTGAAGAAGAGAAGTCTACTCCAGTCTACCACAACTTTTGCCACTTATATCCCTTAAGGGAGCCCTTAAGGAACTCCCAAGGATACAGCACAGATGGAGGTAGAGAGTTTTTTTAAGCCATTTCCACTTTGTTAATAACATGTGTGAATATTGGATTTTATTATTTCCTCTTTGATTTTATTACTATTGCAGATTATTTAAGAAGCAAACTGAAAAAGTCATTTATTGCCTGGGTTTGTTTTGTTTTTTAAACCTGTTACACTTTAAAGCATCGTGAAGAGTTCCAGATCATGCTCATAACAACAAGAATGCTTTATGAATTAAAAGAACTTGAATGCAAGTCTGAACACCACTATAAATGCAGGGGTGGGAGTCCATGTGGAGCTGTAAGGTTCAAGAACCCAGTGAAATTTTGCTGTAACTCCTGACTGAAGCACCTCAAGGGTCTGCCAGCTTTGCTACAACTTCCTGACCTGTCCAAATGACCTTTCATAACTGGACTGATGATCCCCTGATAAAAAGATATCAGGATAATATCTTCCTGATACTTTGGGTCCTGCTAGAAAACAGATGTTCTTGGAGTACCTGACAGTCTCACTTTGAACACTGCAGGATATAGATATCAGAGAACACAGAAATAAGAAACCTTTTTTTTGTTTTGTTTTTTTTAATTGCACCTGATCATTCTCAAGCCATGACACTGGGGACTAAGATTTGGGCAAGGATCCAAACTGGCTCTTCCTCATGAAATCCATCCTCCTGTTCCCACATGCACATTAAGGTGAGCATTAAATCTGATGTTTCAGTTTCAAATCTCAATTCCCTTGCTTAGGTTCTGAGCCAAACATTTCCTGAGGGAGAGACAGGCACAGAGGATGAGAACCCTTCTTCCAGGGTACAGTAAATGTGTGATGAAATTACAGATCATACAGAGTGGTTCTGGCTGTTTTGTCCAAGACACCAGCTAATTAAGCTGCAATGTGTCCCCACCTTGACCAAGTTCATGGTTTTTGTACAGCAATCTTCATTCAATACTGCCAAAGTGCAGGTGGCACCATGACCTAAAACTAAATGCCTATGCCACCTGCATTTCAGACAGCCATTTCTTCAGGTCACAGACTAGGTCTGGTTAAGTCACCCTTTTTCTTCTCTGGTGGCTCTCTGGTTTAATTTAAACCAAAGAGTTTAGGTTCAAAATTTACTATAAATATTTAAGCACTTCTTCTCCATGCCATGCTCCTCCAAATAACCCTGTTGAGCTTTTCCACCCAGAGGCAACTGCATTTGACTTTTTACATGATGTTTGACGACTTAAAATGCACATTTTGTGCTGGTTTTCCAGTACAGTGGCTGCTAAGCCAGCTTTTTGTGACTTCAAGGATCATCTTATCAATGGAAGAAAAAAAAAGGACAGTTAAGTACACAAATCATATTAACTTCAGGTAATTGTATTTTGAATAATTGTGAAACAGTCAATCAAACAGATTGCACCTGTTTAAGATTAGTTAATATTCTTTAAAAAGATTATTCTTAAAACATTATGCTTCTGGACCTGAAAGAAGTGTTAATCCACAGGCATTCATATCTCTGCCACTGACCACTACAAAATGAACTGAACACACAATCCAAACAAGGATTGGATTTGCCAGTCAGGTAAAGTGGCAGTAAAATTCTGAAGTAAAAGTACTTCCAATGTGTCAGGCCACTCCTGCGATGGGAATTCTGCATAAATCATGGCAGTGCTCTGTGTCAAATATTCTGTAGGAATAAAAGCCAAACTAAGTAGTAAGTGACTTAAATAAGGCTACTGGCTTGCTTCAAATTATTCCAAATTAAGTCATTTTTGAACTTAAAACCTTTGGCGTAAAATAAACCAGAGAGCCATCAGGGAAGAAAAACTTGAGTGCCATGAAAAGTGAGCTCTGAGCTTCATGGAGATGATTCATTTTCCCCTTTTCCTTTCCATCCTTTCAGGGGGGCAGCCAAATCCATCCCTTACCTGGCCTTTCTTTACCCTGAAGCTCAGAGTAATGGGAGGAACAGAGGAGCTGATGTGGCAGGATGTTTGTAGAAGGTTCTGCTGTGAGTGTCCCGTGAAAAAAATATACATATATATATATTTATACAGGTATAGTGTAGTGATAGAGAACCTGGGCCTAAACAATGTGTCTGGGTGGTATTAATATGGGATTTGCACGAAATTACATCTTTCCATTTCTTCTGAGCTGGGGCTGGAGAGATCCCTCACACACACATCCACACACATCCACATAACCCTCTCAGAGTATGGCACCAACATCTGAAGCCCCCATGACTCCAATTTTCGCTGTTGATGCTCACTTTCATCACATCCAATATTTGCCCTGAACTGACTGCTCCTAAGAACGTCACTCTTCACAACGTGTGTGGATATTAATCCTCAAAAAGAGGAACTTAAATGGCAGAGTGTACCCTTCAGGCTAACGCAGGGGAGGTGATGCCCTGTCTGCTTTTAATTAGAGCCAGCTTGTTTAATGAGGTAATGCTCTGTTGTGCTGGGTTATCTCCTGCAAGACAGGGCAGCAGGCGAGCTGCTGGGGAGGGACACTTGAAAAACATCACAGGCAGGCTGTTTAATGTTAGCACCATCATTCATCACCCGGGCTCTTTGCAGAGCCTGACAGACGGAGCACGTCCTGTGGGGACTCCATCAGCCTCTGGCGTGCTGCTCCACGCAATTTAGCCAGATGTATCAAAGCAGCAGGAGAGACCCTGCTATTTGGACAGCATTTACAGCATCCTGGGCAAACAGTCAGGAAATGTTCAATAATGTGCCTTGCACAAGTGTGGCAAGAAGCAGATTCTTAGAGCGACGGGTTGCCAAGAGAAATCCTGGCAGTGCCTCGCTCCAGCTTTTAGTCACATGCTGGCTTTGTTGTTATTGTTTGAGGGCTTATTTTCGTAAGGGCTCTCCGAGTCTGAGGTTTCCAAAGGCCGGATTTAAGGTGTCTTGAACACACCCATCTGGTTCCTGATCAAGAGGATGGATGTGAGCAGCAGGATCCCTGGAGTGCTCCTGGATCTGGGCACGGGGCCTGCTGGAGGGCTGGGGCTCCCCCCCCCAGCAGGCAGAGCAGGGCAGAGCTGAATTCTGCAGCAGCCCAAATACTCTTCTCCCCATGCAAAAGGGATCAGTGGTGTTTGGGCAGTCACAGAGCAAATGCCAGTACAGACAGAGAACTTAGTGGGGCCTCTGGCCACGTCTCTAGGCTACAGAATCCAGTCTGGTGTGCTGACAGCCCCTGCTCTGGAATCTAAGAAGGGTTCTGCAGAGTATAGTTCAAGTACACCTAACTGTTTGACATTGAAATAATAATAATTCCCAAATTCTGCCGTATGGACCTCTTCCAGAAAACTTGAATATACCCACGGACCTGTCTTTGGTGTTCAGTGTGGAATATTGTGTCTGTGGGATCTCTCCATCAGTTACACAGCTGGAGGATTGCTCCCTCGGGAGAACATGGAATAGGGACAGCAGATACTCTGGGGAAAACAGGTTTCTACTCTTTCTGCTCCAAGTCCTGCTGCCCAGACAGGTGGCCACTGCCACCAGCTGCCAGAGAAACCCCTGCCATGATTTGTGTGGGTGCTGAAAGCAGATGGGGTTTGTGGCACTGGTGTTTTGCTATTTTAAGTCTACAGCTTCTTTGCCAGCAAAGGAAGAAAAGAGTGTGGTTAATGCACTGCCCCATGGGCTGCTGGCAGATGATGTTTAACTTCTAGAGGGGGAAAAGTTCCAGTGGGCCTGGAAAAAGAATAGTTGTGGTGAGTATTTTCAGCCTTAAGGCTAAAGCCTCATTAAACTCCCAACACAGAAGCAAAGCTGTCTCTTGCACCATTTTTTAAAATTATTATTATTGTTATTAGTATTATTATTAGCAAAGCTCTACCCAAAAGCACTTTTCTGAGGAGACCCCCCACTCCTGGCTCTCCCAGGAGCCAGAAAGCACCTGGGGTGAGGGACAGACACACAACCCAGACACCTCCCCATGTGCTCTGGTGTCAGCTTCACCTGTGAATTCAGCTTTGGCTCAGGGCTGGTGCATAAAGATGTAAAATCCATCTGGGCCTTGCAGTCTTGGAAAGCTCTTTGATGGTGTTTCCAGCAACAGAAATGTAGCTTGTGCAGAGCCTCGCATCCTGTTGCTAATAAGTCTGCTTTTACACCACTCTGCTACACTTATTAACTTTCATTTACATATTTTTCCAATAACCTTTTAAACAAGTGACTAGATGACCATAAATCCTGGAGAGTGAGGAGTGCAGGGTATGTTGGAAGAACAAGTGCTTGGGGCTCAGTTTAACCCTTTGAGTCCCCACCAGAAAAGCCAGGGCCAGAGCAGCAGCGCCCTGCCCTGTGCCCAGCAGAGAAGGTTGGCAGGGAAGGGTGAATGCTTCAAAAGGAACAGAATTTCTTCTTGTGCTATCCCAAAACAAAATACAAAAATCTGGTGCTGCTGCCAAACCCCAAAATGTAAATTAATGCAGAATAGGGGATTTGAAATGTTTCGCTACCAAGTACTCGCCGTGGTTCTGCATCGATGTTCAGCTGTTGGTGAAATCCCATCCAGGATTTAGCAACCAGGTTCACTAAACCAAAAGGCCTTCCTTAATTGATGATATATGATGAGGCAAAGAAAATCTGGTATGGCTTTTTAAGGCAGGACAGAATAGGGATGGCTGGGTGGAGTGTGTCAAACAACAGTGCTATCCAGAGCCACAGATTCCTATGACAAAATGGGGGATTATTGGGGTGGGAGGGCACCACCCCTGAATTTCTAGGTTTGAGTTCTTCCCCCCTATAACCCCTGGAATTCAGCCTCCTCACTGAGCGAATCGGTGACAGCTTGAAAAATTGTCCAATATATATTATTATTTTTTATACATATATACACATAGTTGCTTCCAATTACCCAGGAATAACTGTTTCCTCTACTGAGCCAGCTGCAGAGATGGCTGAACAATCTGTCTGTTCAAACACGCTTCAGTCAACTTTCTCTAGCTGATTTGGCAAGAATTTTTTCTTCCTACGACTGGACCTCCTCCAGTAACAACTTAGACAGCCTTTTGACTCTGGGTCATGGCTGCATGACACTGGATCCTTTCATTTGTCTCTCTGCAAGTAATGATGGGAAAGCCAAAGCACTGCCATGCCTCTGGTTCAATTCTCTGTGCCACACATCCAGGTGTCAGCTGGTTTTACACCGCCAAGCAGGATGGATTATCTCAAAAACAGGGATTTGGATTGGCGCTCAGAGGTTCAAGCCCTGGCACACGTCCTGGATAATCACCCATTTTTTGCATCTGCATGTATGGAAGTAACCTCTCACCTCAAAAGGTTCCTGTAAGGGATGATGTCCTGTTGTGGCTGGAGGGCTCAGTGTAATGATGAGCATCAGGGGAAAGAAATCTCAGTTCCAGGCAACCAGGAAAGGTCTGGGAAAAGATCTGCCAGCAGCAGCGAGGGTGAGCAGGAAGGGACAGTGCTGTCACCAGCCTGTCCCACCTTTCCCAGCCCCACCCTCTTGTGACAGTTCTACTTAGGCTGTGGCTGTAAAGGCTATGAAAAATGCTAGGCAGGTAACAGCACATGCATTTTACATGTGCAAATTTACCCTGCTCTCTCTAAAACTTCAGCTTGGAATGACAACCATTCATAAATATTTCACATGCCCCAATTGAGAGGGGCTAGAAGAAAATGTGGCCTTGATTAGCAACTGTTAATCAATTTCCCTTTCAATTAAATCTTGTTGTTCCAAATACAGAGTGAGACCACTCAGTCTGTAATGTTCCCAAACCTTATGTTGCTGCCTGGCATGAGGAAACCAGACCCCAAGCCTCCAAGGCTGTCATCCCAGGAACTTTCACAAACAGTGAAATGCTGTTTTGACAAAATCAGCACTTTTCTGCAGCCATTTCCCTGAAGATTTAGGGCAATCTGCTGGGACTGAGTTTGATAAGGGCCCCTGATCTTGGCAATGCAGCTTAATCTCCAAAAGCTGGATTTCAGCACTACCTAATCACATCGGGCTCCTTTGCCTTTGCCAATCCATTATGTTGCTGCAGGCTTCAAAGATTTTGGTGGCATAATGACATCTTCAGACCTACCTTTCTGTATTTCCAAAATTCCCATCCAATCCCACGTGCCAAAGCATATCATATTATTTTAATTGCCAGCTCGCTACTTTAGGGGCACCTTCCTTCATAACTTCTACTGTGCTTGTAATGATGAGATCTCTTGCAGATGCAGTTAATCAAAAAGATTACAATCACTCCAGAAACACCTGCATTAGAAATAAGTCTGGCTTTTATTACTATGAATTCCTATTGCTGACAAGCTCTGGGAGGAGAGAATGGGGGAAAACCCAAGATCCCCTTGCACAGCTGGAATATAAATGCGAAATTTTCTTTCCATTTATTTTTCTTCTGTAAATGGTTTAGCTGCTATTGATCAAGATTACCACCAAATAAAAATCAGAATCTACTAGCTTGTGGTGCTTTGTATAACACACTCATAAAACAAATTTATTCCTTCACCACTGGAACAGGCCATACTTCTTGCTAGGATATGTGCAGAGCTGGAAATAGTGTTCATCGTCAAGGCTCAGCAAACAGACATTCAGGAGCAGGAAGGATCCTGTATTGGGATTCCACATTGCACATGGAAGACAAAACACTTTAGTTGTTCCCACAGCCTGCATCCTCTTTACCCTTAATAAATTAAGGATAAATATAAAAGAGGTCATTAATTGTGATGGATAGGTACAACAGGAAGCAGAGAAGTCAGAAGTATTAAGGGAGCAGAACAAAGATGGGTAATTCACTGGAGACTAAAAAGGCATTCTTAAATCTGTTGAAAACTCTTCAATTAATATCCCCATTACTGTGAATCTCTTCTCTCTAACTGTTGGGTAGGTGCCAGCACTGTTTTTCTGAGAAATATGAAGTTTTCAACCTTTACCCTACAGTGATAAAGGTGACACAGTATTTCAAAATTCCAAGGTTCAGATAATCAAAGATCTTGGGATCCTGAAAACTGGCAAAACAAGAAATAAAATGTACTGGAAGTGGAAGGACATCCATGTCCACCAAAGACAGAATGGCAACAGTCTAAGAAACAGCTCAAGGCACATTTATTAAGGAATACTAATTTATTGAAGTCTGCAATAGTCCCAGCCTCTGGACACAGAACTTTTTAAAAATTAAATATTGCATTTAAAAGCCATAGAGGATGTTCAGAATTTTTGTAGTTTTTTTTAAGTAGCTGCTAAGTGCTGCTTCTACAGTGATCTACTAGCACAGGAAAAAGAAACATCAAAGTGTCCCCCTGTTTTTTAAGACTGAATTCTCACTGCACACGGAGTCAGGATGAAATGGTTCAAATCCACCACACCCTGCTCTGCCTCACTGAATAACAGCTCAAACCCAATATATGCTCAAAGGAATGATTTAGTGGGGATAGTCTGTCCCACTGCTTCTGCAAGAGCTACAGGAAAGAATCTCTAATACAAAAGCAGAAAATGTAGCCCCTTTACTGGCTCTTGATAACAATAATTTATTTTACCTTCTCTAGGTTCTTAGCTACCTTTTCAGATTCATAAACCTTCAGAGGCTGTGCTGGCACAGTTACTGACTGGTTATAAATGGATGTATTTGCCGTGCATATCCATGTAACTTCATTTAAATAGCCTGGAATTGGTAGTAGACAACTAAGAAAAGTAATGGCCCTATCAGAGAAGATGCTCCATTAATAACAACAAGGTGACACCTCATATTTTGAGCAGAAGAAATATTTAGGGCCAGATCCAGCAAACCACTTAGCTACCTACAGTTCAAACTGGATGTGTTACAGATATCAGAATCCAAGAAGACAAGACACAAACTCCATGTAACCTGACAGTTTCTGAATTTTGCATTAAAGACACACCAAGTGAAATATGCATAGAGTTTTAAGACCATTGGAAAACAAGGTAATGCCTTCTGTGACAAGAATAATGTTCCTTCTGGTCCTGGCAGCTTCAACAGGAGAGCTGAAGAATCCCCTTCCCTCATCCTAAGTGTTGTCTTCCAGTATGAAATTGGAAGAGGTGGATCAGAAGGGCTAAAGGAGGATTAAAGAAGGTTTAACCCTGGGCAAAAGAAGGTTTAAAGTGTACTTCTCCCACTTCATCAGGTTTTATCCCTGTGGTCTGCTGCAGGGGAGGCTGTCCCTGCTGTGACCCCCTGGCTGCCTTTAGGAGCAGGCCTGGCCAAAGGAGCAGAGCAGCACCACGGCCCTGCAGGACACTTTGGGCTGTGGAGCACAACCTCAGCAGGCTGGTTAAATCCAGCCTGCAGGAACCTTGAGTAATCTGAGGTGACAAGAGGGGAAATACTTCAGACACCCTTTCCTCTTTGCCTTTTCTCCTGGCAGCCTTTCAGAGCCCTCAGCAAGCTGGCTGAGGTCAGTGCTGGGGCTGAGTGACCAGCTCTTCACTCAGTGCCCAACACACGTTAGAAATGGCAACACGGGGGTACTCACTACATTGATAAGTGTTCAGCTGTCACAAATAACCACTCATCCACTCACAACCAAGCTCCATTTCTTCCTTCCAGAGCACTGTCAAGGTTGCATTACTGAGGGGTGTCTAAAGACGGGCTGCAGGAGCAGAAGGACTTTGCCTAACAGGACGTAGGAGGGCACTGAAGTAACAAGTCGTTGCTGACTTCAGTGTACTTATGTCAGACTTAGCCTGTGGTTAAATATACAAGTCCTCTGCCCTTTAAGGCTTAAAATAAATTTGCCTCAAACTACTGCATTGGCTTAGGTTACAAGATAAATTATGAAAAATAAGTTGGCCTCAAAGCATAGTTTTGCTTAGCTGCTCTGGGCATGAACCGTTTCACTTGGCCTCTGTTTTCCAGACCACCTATCTCCCTCACCAGGAGGATGAAGAGAAAATAATCAAGAGGGGCTGGAGCCTATTTAGACACCTGGTCAGCTCCTTGCAAAGGGCTCCTTCTCGGGTAGAAGACAGAAGATCCACCACAGAGGAAAAACAAAGCCTGCTAATGGCTGATCATGGTGCTGATTCATTGCTCAGATGATGCTGGACACAAAGAACCGGGTTCATGGGTTTGACCAGGAGCGTGGTCAGGATCTGTGCCTCCCTTTTCCCTCTCTCCTCCTCCTCCTCTCTTCCTCTGCCTATCACCTTGCCTTCTCCCTCATCTTTACTACTACATTTATGTAAGGGCTGAACACACACAGAGTCTACAACTCTCATCACACCAATCATTTGACAGTGATGATCCCAGCACCCTTTATGAGATCTGTAACCAATTACAGCTGAAATCAATATGAATCCATCAATATAAGCTCTTAAGCTTTACAACCATGGAACAATGACAGGCACAGCCTACATCTTTTCTAATAACACAATCTAGCTGACTCAAAAGGGGAACTGTATTAAAATACAGTACTGCTACAGTATGTCATATATAAAATGTCATATATAACATGTCATATATAACAAGAGGGAGCAAACAAACTACAAAGACATCTTTGTAAAGGCATCATTGCACTGCTATTGAGCAGTGCCTTTCAACAGCAAATCAAGCACCAGTTCCCTTAAATGTACTTAGCTACTGAATTTCTGCGTTTCTAATTTCTATTCCCAATATTGGCCTAGACTGTGCTGCCTTCCCAAGCTTTATGACAGCTCTGCAAAGGTGATCCACTTCTTCTGATCTCATCAGCAACTCTCAGTGGCTGCCTTGCTGCTGCCTCTGTTGGCCAGTCCAGGAAACTCTGAAGCAGCAGACAGGGCTGACTGCACCTCAGTCACATTTCATGTGTGCCCTGCGCTGGGTTCATGCCTAGACTTGAACTATGAAAAAAAAAGAAAAATTAAAAAAGAATTTATGATCTCATGAACCTTGAGAGCAGAGGCCCTTGAGCATCTTGTGAATGACAGCAGCACTCTTAAGTCTGGATCCCAGCCCATGTTTTCCATCCAAGAGGACTGAGAGATGTTTGGAATTACATAGTGAGGAATCTAAACTAAACCAGGTGTCTTCTCAGTTTTGCCAAAAAAATAGTTTGACACATACTAGCTTATAAATAGATGATTCTGCCAGATCAAACAATGATATATTACACTGACCACTCAAACAGCCCAACAATGAAGCAATTTTCATGAGGATGCGATACTTTTTTTTACTTTTTTAAATTGAAAATAATAAACAGATTGGTTTGTATTATCGTGAAAAATGTGCTAAAGGGTAAGGTCTGTGAAGAAAAATCTGACAAGTCATAGGTCATAAAAGTTTCAGTTCAAGCTTGTTCATATTATAGTGAAATAAATTATTGCTGAAAACTCCTTTCAAAGAGTTCCTTTTTGATTGGGTCTTGGTTTCAAGATGAGCAAGCGCTTTAAATGTGAGCTATTTCCATTGTTTGTGAGCAATAAACATCAGGCCGAATAGAAAAGCAGAGACCAGAAGTTTTTCCCAGTGGTATAAAAGAAAAGCTGAACAGTGTTCCCTTCCAACCACAGAACACCCTTTAGCCTTTATCTAACTGTGATTATCCAGAGCACCTGTCCACACACGGGCACCTGGACAGGCTTTTCATATGAGGCTTTTCTTTCTCCTACAGGTACAACCCATAAACCCAGCTGGAACCTGGGAAAACTCAATCCTGATGTGACTAACTCCAGCACAACCTGACTCCATTTCTAAGATTTAATTACTGGAACTGTTTGCCATTTGATTCTCATTTTGTTCATTTTAGAATGAGACTGTTTTAATCATGATGAGCAGGGTCTCACTCGGGACAAAAGAGATTTTGAGGGCAGATGTGATGTAGAACAGTGTAGCTGCAGAGGACCAAAGAGTGTCTTGCAGAGATGGTGTCTGCAGCAGAATTACTCAGTGTAAATGATTCATGGAGAAACCTCTTTTTGGTGATAGGTTCTGGAGAGATGCCTGGACACAGTGATAAGGAGCTGACAGGGAACCAGCCATGCTCAAATGCCTTTCAGTTCATCTAAAGCTGCAGAGACAATCTCCTCCCACATTTAAGTCTTTGGGACCCTTCCAGTCATGTCTTTCCCTTCTGACAGTCTTCCAGCTCCCTGGGACTTTCTGGCCCTTCTTAGCATCCTCTTTTGTCTTCTTCTGCTCCCCTAAGGACAGTCCTGTTCTTTTTTCAGCTCATTCCACTTCTACACAGGAAGTTCCTGGGGAAGAGGCCGCAGGTGGAGCAGCCTGTGCTGGGACAAGCTGCCATCAGTTGTCCCTTGTCCTCACTCAGGACTCACTGGACCCTTTCAGAACAAGGTTTAGACCTTTTGTAATCCAACACAGCAGACTCAGCTCTCCCCCAGTGTTAGTTTCTAGCAGAGCTCTGTGCTCCAGCATGTGAGAGTGCTCTAACACATATCACAGATTTTTCCAGGCTCCACCGCAGTGTCAGGCTTAATGAAACACTTAATTATCAGACCACAGAACTCGGGATTCCCCAACCAGACAAATGCATCAGGGCCTGGCTGTGCAATCCTTCCTCTGCCCAACACTTGCTCCTGGGGACAGGTAAAACCAACAGGCTGAGAAACAAAGAGGCTGCATGGCTATGGATAGGGAATGAGCTCATGGGGGTAACTTGTTCTGCCAGCCTAAGGAAAGCCTGGTTACAGGATCCAAAGAGCTACTTGGCACCTGGGAGGCAAGGGACTAAATCAGAGGCCAGACACCTAAACATTAGTCCAAGAGTGAGAACAGGAAATACCAAAATCACTGCATTCCTTGCCTAGAAAAGGTGGATCTGGCTGGAAGGGGAGAGTCTGGTGCAATGGGACACAAGCAAAGGATGGAGACAATAAGACACCCCTGAAACGACCCTGCTGGAACTTTGTGGTTTTGTCCCTGTTTCTGCTTTCAGAGCAGCTCAATTAAGTCCTTCCAGCCTTACCCTAGCTCTGAGATATGGGACCAGCACTCTGAATTCTCAGGTACCACAAAAATTTGCATCTTCTGGGCCAAAGAACAAACACCTCCAACTGCAGTGGCAGCATGAAGGTTTCACAGTGCCCACATCACAGAGAAGCCTTTGGGCTTTTGCAGCACAGATCATTTGTTTTGTACTGAGCACAACAATTCACCCAGGAGTCGTTTCTCCCTCCCAGCCTCCCAGGCACAAAATATTCACCAGCTCCCTTTTCCATTAGAAAGTTAAGATCTACCTGCAAAATATAAGAACTCCACAGCATGACAAGCATGCAGAGTAAGAGAAAGAGAGCTCATGTCTGTCACCACTGTCTGTAAATCTCTTTGGTAGCTGGGAAGTTGTGAGGTGGCAGGTTTTCAGTACTGATCAACTGCTATCTGACAGGGATTGTGGGGCTCTCTGGGTTTTTTGGGGGCTTTTTTTGTCAAATCTGTAAAGCCACTGAAACAATAGTTCTGGTTATAAGAACTCTTTCAGGGTGGAGTGTAAAACAAGAAACCATTGCTGGAGAGTATCTGGTGTTGATCACAAAGAGAATAAGTACTATTTGCCCAGAGAAAACAAGATTTTTCCACTAACCTCTTATTTTGCTTTCTCAGCACTTTTTCCTGTTTTCTCTAGTCTGCAGCCCTTCTCTAGCCAGAAAATTCAATATCTTGTGAGATCTAGAGAGAACAAAGTGAGCGTTAGACAGACAAACAAGGAAGGGGTCAATTATTGTATTAAAATCCCCAAGTGCATTGTTCTAGCACAAATTTCACATTTGCTTGTGCATGCTTTTAACTGATTCCTTACTTTGTACCTTATAAATGGGCACCAGATGCCAGAGAGAATGATCAAAATTGCAGTGAAACTCGAGATCAAATAAGCTTTCCCCTAAACTAAACCTATTTTTAAAATAACCTACATGCTTCCCCCTCCAAAGATTTAACAAGGAAAAGAGCCTTTCTCCCCAATCTGTCACCTTAAGAACTGTGCACACAAGTTGCAAAATCTCAAAAGACTTTGTGACTCCCTCCCAATCACTCCCCTCTTGAGGCACTGGAAGGACTGGAATTATCCTTGTCTCAAACCCACGAATCAGCTTTCCTTTCCCAAACACAAACATCCAACAGCTGTAAAAATGGCATCCAATCAACTGCTGACTCTGCCAGTTCTGCAGTGTTCCTGCTCACGTCCATCTGTCTCCTCCTGCCACGCTGCAGCACATCAGAGAGTGCTGAGGAGGTAGGGCAGAAGTCAACTTGCTACCCATGTGTGTGGGCCAGTAGCCAAGTGATTGCACTTTACAAGCTGGCCACAGATCCACCTTTCATGTCGAAACATGGGGAGAATTAGGCAACTTTTTAAATTAAATAATTCTTCAATCGATGTTCTTCTGTTGTTTGCTTTTTTTTTTT
>VXBN01015243.1:0-66835 GCA_013397395.1 Sinosuthora webbiana
CATTTAAAGAAATGTTTTATGAGTTAGCCCTGTGCTCTTGGCTGAATGCCAAGCACCCAGCCGTATTTTGCTTTTCTTTCTCCTAATTGTCTTTTTTATTAAACTTTTTAAATTTTACCAAGGAAGTGAACCTTGTTTTTCGCAGGCTGCCCCAGAGGTGAAGAAAAGCCTCTCCTCCATCCCTCCCCATCCATCAGGGCCAAGCTGCCATGACCGCGCGCTCCCCGAGCCCGCCCCCACAGCGCCCCCTGCAGTTGTGGAGGAATCATTGCACCTGCCGAAGTGAACCTTGTTTTTCGCAGGCTGCCCCAGAGGTGAAGAAAAGCCTCTCCTCCATCCCTCCCCATCCATCAGGGCCAAGCTGCCATGACCGCGCGCTCCCCGAGCCCGCCCCCACAGCGCCCCCTGCAGTTGTGGAGGAATCATTGCACCTGCCCCGCCCACCGGGAGCCACCAGCGCCCCTGCTGGCTGTGCAAGGAACTGCACCAAGGGGAAAGTGCTTAAAGGGCAGGGAAGAGACTGCTCACTGGGTTTTCTGGGGTTATTTTCTTCTTCTTTGTTGTCGTTGCTGTTGTCGTTGTTGCCGTTATTGTTGTTTGCTTGCCTTGTTATACAAACTAATTAACAACTGTTATTCCTTTCCCCGTATCTTTGCCTGAAAGCCCCTTAATTTCAAAGTTATGGTTTACATAGTTATAATACGTTATAGCTTTGAAATTAAGGGAGGGGGGGTCATGTTCTCCATCCCAAGGGAGGTTCCTGCCTTCCTTGGCAGACACCTGTCTCTCAGACCAAGACAGAGCCCCCATTCCCCGGCAGCCGCCATCCACTCCAGAGGTGCTCTAGTTTCTCATAGCTGAGAAAGTTTAGATTTCCAGGTTGAGATGGGAGTGTACAGCCTACCTGCATGTTGCTCTCCCACTGCGCCTTGCCCTCCAGCAGGGAGTCCAGAACAGCCCTGCTTGGTTCCTCGGCTGCAGCATCATTCCCGCTCACCACATAGTAGGATGATCGCACCCTCTTGAAAAACTCAACATCAACATTCTTGCTATTGCTGTGGTTGGGAATGTACACCAGATCCAAATACACTGGAGGTCCTGGAGGCACTGCTGTAGATTTTGCCACTTTAGTATTCGCAGGTCCTTTGGAAACCAAACAAAAGAATATATCACAGGCTGGTTAAAAGCATGCATTTATTAATTACTGTTATAATCACTGAGGTAAGATGTATCCAATTATGGAATTACCCTAGGTATAATGACATGTTACAGCTTTGTTGTACCCCAGTTATGACTGTAATGGGAGGTAAAACCTGAAAAACTGGAACTATGTGATACAATAGAAAATCACTACCGTGTAACAAAAATTTGGCTGAACCTTTTCCAGTAATATATTAGTATTATGCAACAATTACTATGCAGGGCTGTGATTACTGAATTACCATTCAGTAAATGGTGGTGTTATTTTCCTGATGAAGAAGTGCCGCTTTCTGAAAGTCTAGGGTATAAATGATTATAAAATCTAGTATCACACAGGAAGCCATGAAAATTTAAAGAGTCCTGAGGTACATAGCAAGACATGATAGCAATTGATATGCTCAGGCTTCCTCACAGATGCATCAGGAAGCTACTACATGTGGCCACAAAGAGGGTCAAGGAGGAACTTGAAAGGAGAAAGCTGGAAAGCAATTCAGGGAACAGAGTCAAGTATTTGTCTGCCTGCTGTATCCTTATTTGCATACACAAATTAGCTACTCATTGCAAAAAGTAGGGGGGAGCATTTCTTTGCTGCTGTACATCATAGATATAGTACTTGTTCTAAGAAGAAGAGCTTCAGTCCAAATCAAGTGCAAAATGTAAACACATTAAAAATATTACACAAAAAATTGCATCTTTTGCTCTAAAATGAATCATGGCATAAACTAAAAATCTGGCTTCAGCCAGTAATTTAACCCAGATCAACGTTCATGGTTTATTAGCTTTCTCCTGTTTATAAACCTTGGTAAACAATTATCTGAGCAATAAAATCAATTTAGGGTCAAACAGTGTAGGGGCAGCAAACTCCCTTACAGTTGTCTAGCATCTCCTGGCACTTACCATAGGGCAAAATGCCAAATGAAGTGATTAGATTTCCTGATTTAGAGAGTTTCTGCTATTGTTTTTGTTACAAAATATTTTCTGATCTTTGATGATAAAAAAAATCCCTGATGTCTTTTTTTTAATTGTGCACACCGGCACTAATTAAGATACTTGTTGCTACATTCTTACAATTTTATGTCATTACTAATTATTCCAGCACACACCTGAGAAGTGTGCCTAATGACTTTAATGTACAGCTGAAGTGCTGCAGAAATGCACAACATGAATAACTACACTGCTGCTTTGAAATGCCTCTTTTAACAAAGAGATGCAAACGATGGTGTGAGAAAGGAACAGTGGACTACCAAAAGTGGCGACACAAAGGTCAGTTGAATGCTGGTTTGCTTGTGCTGAATCCTAGAAATGCTCCTTGTACAGAAACTTTCAACAAAACACCAGATCTCACAGCAGAAAAAAATCAAAGTATCCCCCAAACAGCCCCTAACAAGGTCTGCCGGAAACAACAGATTAGTGCAATACGTGCTTCAGTAATCTAATTCATATTTTACTGCTACTTAGAACATACAGCAGATGTTCAAAATGACATTAACTTTCTGTATGTTTAGTCATCACTGATGGCATAAGACTGGATTATGTGATGTACATGCTTAGTTCACTCAAAAAGCTTTTACTAATGTTAAATATTTTTAAATGCTGCTTCTAAAATCAATCCAGCGAAGTAATAAGAACATCCAAAGAGAGATAGCGACTTTGCTTCCCACAATATTAAATTGTATTAATTTATGTTAAAGAGAATTTATCTACTTATTTCTCACAATGAATAAAGGAGTTCACTTTGCCACTGATTTTACTTCACCTACAAAAGTGGTACTTTAAATTCTATAAGGTGGTTAACTGTTCAGACAGCTTGTATTAAATTATTTCTATTTTATGTACTCTCTGGGCAAACTGACATCAATTATCTCAGATTATAGAAGTAAAACTAGTGAATTTCATGCATTTAAATGTGGCATTTTCATGCTGGATTTATACTTAAAACCTGAACTTTCTTTGAGGATATGCCACAAGCCACACTCTCAGCTGATGTAACGGCAAACTAACTACACTGCACCAGCTAAGAAAATCATAACACTAGGGCATTGCTATTTGTCTTTACCTGTGGTTGCAGTCTTTGCCGACTTGGATGTTGTTGTATTTGCTGCATTCTTGGTGTCCTTATCTTTCTCTTCCACTTGAGACTTTACTTCTGGATTAGAGATATTTTTGGTTGCCTTCTCCACAGATTCCTTCTTTTTTGGAGAAGCTGTTCTGGAGATTTTGTCCAAAGATTCTTTTGTAGCCGGCTTTGGTGAAGCCACTTGTTTCGATTTACCATCGCTTTTCTTAACAGGAGAAGACGACTTGGTCTTCGTACCCTGCTTTTTTGTCTTCGTCTTTTCTTTGAGGTCCTTCTTCAAAGGCTTACCTAAGTTCTGTTCAACTGGCAGAGCCTCTGGATCAACCATGGTGACGTCAGGGTGCCTGGGGGAAGGGCTGCGGTCCTGCATCGGGACAGGTGGTGGGTCGATGTGTTTGTAGGTAATCGTCTTGTCCGTTGGAATGGTTTCCGACTCATCTTCTGAGTCAATGTTAGCATCTGCAGTGATGGAAGGGCATTCCTCGGTCTCTGGGGGAACATCTGAATCGGTCTGAGACGGGGCAGACTCGCTGACAGAGGTGGGAGGGGTTTCGTCACACTGCCGCCCTTGCTGCTTTCCCCCAGAGGGAGGCTGAGCCCCCCCGGACTGAGTTAGTGGCTTCTCTTGATCTTGAGACTGTTCTTCACTCACAAACCACTCGAGGGGATTTGGGTTGATAAACGAGGGTGAAAGCTCAGTTTTGGGATGTTTATACTCACAAGAGGACACAAGGCATAAGTCAACATCCTGGCGGGATTCTGCTAACGATTTACTTGGAGTAAAATGTGCACTTGCTTCATAGGAATAGCTGGCAGCTTCGGGTGACCTCCCACTGGCGGCTCTCCCGGTTGTCTCAAACGAGTAATCTGTGGCTTCAGGTGAACTGGAGGCTTTCCCAGTTGTCTCATAGGAGTAACTCATGGCCTCTGATGACCTGGTGGTCCTCCCAATGGTCTCATAGCAGTAGCCAACAGCTTCTGGCGACTTAGAGGTTTTCCTCGTTGTCTCATAGGAGTAATCCATAGTATCGGGTGATCTGGTAGCTTTCCCAGTTAACTCATAGGAATAATCTGTGGCTTCAGGTGATTTGGTCTTCCCAGTTGTCTCATAGGAATAATCTGTGGCCCCTGGTGACCTGGTGGTTTTCCCTGTTATCTGATAAGAATAATCTGTGACCTCAGATGAACTCATATTTTTTGCAATTATGTCATATGAATAGTCTGTGCCCTCAGGTGACCTAGTAGCACTCCTGGTTATCTCATAGGAATAATCTGTGGTCTCAGGAGACCTAGTAGTTTTTCTGCTTGTCTCATAGGAAAAATCCATGGCTTGAGGTGATCTAGTAGATTTTCCAGCTGCCTCATAAGAATAGCTGATACTGTCTGGTGATCTAGTAGTTTTCTCTCTGGCCTCATATGAATAACTAAGTTCTTCTGGTGACCTGCTGCTTTTCTCTGAATCTTCTTTATCTGGGCTGAGTAAAGGTTCTGGACTGTGCTTTGATAGGGGTTCCTGATAACCAAAGGCTTTGACAGAAGACACTTGCTGTGACAACAAAGATGCATGGCTAGCTGACACCGCTTCTGTGATTGCAGGAGGTGAATCTGGAAAAGTAGGAGAGTACAGGGGAGAAGATTCCCTTGGAGTTAATGGAGATAGGTCAGATTTTGGTGACAGCTTTTCTCCTAGGCTCTGCACCTTTTCTGAGGTAAAAGAAGAATGCAGTGACATCTCTCTGGGTGGAACACCACCTGAAAAGGTTTCGTCTGGCAGTGGTGAAGCTACCTGGGAAGGCGTATGAGCTGATGAAGTTGACGATGAAGCTTCAATCTGAGAAACTGAAATAATTTCTGAAATGTCTTTGTCTTGAGAGTAAGATGACTGTTCCACAGGTGAAATCTTCCGTGCAAAAGGAGACTCCTGTATATCTGAAGGGCTATAATCCACTTCCGTTGGCCCGTTTTCAGATATATGGTGTATACTACTGCCTACAGCAGGATACTCTGGAGACTGCCTGCTAAAATCCATTGCTAAAGACTGCTCAGGTGACTCCCGACCATATTCCACTGACATAGCTGACTGCTCAGGAGATCTGTGATCAAGCACCGGCGTTCTTGATTTTGCAGTTTTAGGTGAGAAGTCTGGTGGAGAAATTGACATAGGCCTTGGGCACTCTTCTTTAGACGGAGACATTTCTGTTTCCTGAAAAGTCGTTGGTGTTTGTACAACTGACACTGAGAGGGAATCATCAACTTCGGTAGAGTGGGGAGAACCAACCTCAGCATGCAAAGAAGGAGATACATCGTCAGTAGTTGGTTCTGGAAATGAACTAGTGGCAACAGATGCTGTAGAGACAGAAGCTACTCCTTCTATATGGGAATAGGTGTCCTCTGCAACAACCTCATCAACGGGAGTTGCAGACTTGTCAGAGACAGTGCCTTCAGAAATTGACATTTTGGTATCTTCTTTCAAAGAACCAAACTGACTGATATCTACTTGAGTCGGTGAGAGATCGCCTGCTAACTTCCGCTCATCCAAGACCAGTGAAGACTGGGAGCTGCTGGGTTCTGTGTCCTCCATTTTCCTTTCCAGGCTGAAGCCTTCCTTAATTGCCATAAATTCCATGCTTTTTTCATCTTGTTTTTCCTGGAAGAGGCCCACAGAGCTGGCTTCAGAACCTGGGCTCATCTGAACAGGTGATTTGTCTTTTTCAGGTTTCCCCTCAGAAGGACTTCCATAATCTCTTGTGGGAGACTTTAAATCAGCACTCAAAAATGTATCATAAGTGGTCTCTGAACCTATCAGTGGTGGACTCCGTAGAGGTGAGAGAACCTTTTCAATAGGAGATTCTGAATCTGGCACAGGCTCATCCATAGGGCTTATTCTGCATTTTGCAGACTCATCTTTGTCTTCACTGAACTCAAAGCTAACAGGAGCTTCTGTCGACTTTTCACTGGTTTCAGAGGGAAGCTGACTGGACTTTTCATCAGTGGGAGACTGATAATAAGGTGTGTGGCCAGCACTACCAGCAGCAGACTGTGAGGGAGATGCTACTTCTAATGTTTTATCTTCAGGGCTTGCACAGTGCTCTTCAGCAACTTCTTGGTGTACATCAGGCAATTTAGCAGTGGGGACAGACTCAGAAGGAGCCTTGATCTCATTGGGAGTGAGTGAAAAGTTCACACTGCGTTCACCCAGTGGTGTTTTGGCAACAGGAGATGGAGGGGACAAACTGTCAACTGGGCTCTTTGCTGAGCTATGTTTTCCACCATCTTCTTGATAGGGTTCTTTGATTTCTAGTTTGTCAGTGCCCTGGATTTCACTTTCTCTTTGCCGGTATGCATCTTGGAATGCAGATTTGCAGAATTTGTCTTCCTCCAATGAAGAAGGTGGTGAGATGGTGGAAGCTGAGGCGTTATAATCCTTACCTTCTGTGGCCTCTGTTTTGGATCCTTCAGATACTCCATTAAAAGCATCTGGGAGTGGAGAAAGTTTAGCTCTGCTGAACTCCTGAGAGTACAGTGATGTCTCATATTTGGTGATGTTCACATATTCCTGAGAGGGTGATTCGCTTTCCTCATTGTTAGTTTCATCACTCATGACGTCTCGGGGTGTCGACATTTCATCCATTGGAGTTGGTTCACTGGATATTTCAATGGTGGATTGTGTGTAACCTGAAGTAGCAGTGAATTCCTCAGGTTGATCTTCCCTGTTTTCTTCATCAGAAACAGTGGCTTCACTTTCTGAACCGCCAGGCAGTGTCTCGTCGTGGATAGAAGAAGCTGGCTCAATCACTGGAGACTGAGACTCTGAGCATTTAGTTGGTGTAATTATGAGTAAGCCATACTTATCCTCAGCTTCACCAGACTCTGCAGCTTTGTCTACCACAGCCATCACATAGTCTTCTTCGGCTTCTGTTTTTTCAGTTTCCTCTTCATCTCTGATGTCTTCTGCTTTGTCTTCCTCATCTTCTTCGGTCTCTTCAGTTTCTGCCTTTTCTATTGCTTCTTCCCTGTCTTCTTCAGCTCGTTCATCGGATGCCTCATAATCTGCCTTTTCAATATACTTTTCATCTTTAATGTTGGCATCTACTTGAGTCATTACTTTTTCTGCAATTTTTCTTGATTCTTCCATAAACGGTTTTGTGGCATCCAGTCGTGCTTTTTCTACTTCATTTTCATCTCGTTCTTCGGCTTCTTCTGTCTCTGCCTTTTCTTCATAGTCCGCTTCAGATGATTCTTCCAAGCCAGTTCCTTCATCTTCAAACTTTTCATTGTCGTCAACCTTGTGTTTCTCCACAGGTTCCAATTCTTCAGGCGTCTGTTCACACTCACCCTCGGCCTCTGTGGTAGTTATGCCCTCATCAGATGACTCAGCAGGTCCTTCATTATCCAGTTTTTCTTTCTGTACTTCAAAGGCGTCTTTTTGTACTGTGCCGGTGAGTTTCAGATCATCCTTTATAAGCGCAACTTGAGATTTTGTTTCTTTTATTGTTTCCACTTCTTCAGCTTTTAACTCCTCAAAATCCTTTGTTAAGTCCTCTGGTGAGGACATAAGGGATCTCTCTGCTTCAAGCTCCTTTCCGCCGGCTGTAATTTCTGCGGCTGCCACAGTCGCGGCTCCAACTGCTGCAAGGGCAGCTGGTGCTCCACTGACCTTGAGGTCCTTCTTCACACTTTTAACTTTTCCTTTTTCCTTTGGCTTTCCAGCAGGTACTGCTTCTTTTTTAGCAGGTTCCTCCTTCTTTTGTGGTTTAGGCTTTGCTGCCGGCTTTTTGGCTTCATTTGAAGGAGTAGCTGTCTTCTTTGTTTCTTTAGGAACCTTCTTGATGTCCTTTTTGGCATCTTTGTCTTCCTTCTTGATTTCCTTCTTCTCTTCCTTTTTAGCTTCTTTTTTAGCTTCTTTTGTTGAAACTTCTTTCTTGATTTCCTTCTTAGTTTCCTTCTTCTCTTCCTTTTTCACCTCCTTTTTAACTTCTTTCTTGATCTCTTCTTTTTTTGGTTTTTCCTCTTTTTTGATGGGTGTTTTCTCCTCTCTTTTAGAAACCTCTTTCTTTGGCTTTTCTTTGTCCTCTTTCTTTTCTTCAGGTTTCGCTTTGACTTCCTTTTTCACTGTCTTCTCCTTTGACATTTTCGGTTTTACATCTGTACCTTGCTTTTCAGCAACTTCAGATTTCACTAGTTGTTCTTCCTTACTTGCTACGTCTTTTTCCACCACTATTGGTTTGGTCTCTACTTTTGCTGGTTTTTCTTTTTTAACTGGAACTTTTTCTTTGCTTTCCAGCTTCTGAGGCTTTTCTGGTACTGGACTGGGCTTCACAGGCTCTGGTGTTTCTTCTTTAGATTCCTTTCTGACAGGCTTATTTGGTGGTGTCTTTGCAGCAGGCTTCAGACTCTCCTTGCTATCTGTTCGTTGTTTCAATTTTGCTTGTTTCACAGCTGGACTAGCAATGTTCCCAGTTAGGTCTTTTTGTGTAACCATTGGCTGTTTAAGGAAGTCCAAGTGTTTGAGTTTTTCTAGTCCCTCTAGAATATTGTACTGGGTGCTGTTTCCAGGAAAGAGAACTCGGATTATTTTTTCTGCAGGATTAGCTGGATGCCACACAATCAGGGATGAGACAGAGGTGAAGTAGGATAATGGAATGTCTAGCTCTTGGCCATTTGGTAGCAGGAATTCGGCTTTATCTCTGTTAGTACCACTCCACTGCTGCATGAAATATTGCATCTCTTTGCTATTTTTGACAGGATTAAGCACGTACATCTCAAGTTTGCCAACTCCCATTTTCTGAAATAAAATGATAGGGTCAATGGTATTTCCTGTATTTCTGAAGAGAGGTTCTGGTTTCATAGACAACTTATTTAAATACTGGAGAGTAAAACAAGCTTCTTCTACACTCCTTTTTGCTCTAAAATTAGGATCCAGGTTCTTCAGATTTTCAGGTACATTAAGGAACACAACTCCTAAATCTGGTGAGATCAGGTTTTTCATCCAGTCACTGTTGGTAGTAGACCCTTGAGACTGTTCCTCTTCTAGTTCAGCTATCTTTCGCTGGAGCATGCTATTGATCCCTGGCAGATTGTCATCTCCAATGTGAGTGAGCAGAATGGAATCTACCCTGTCCAAGTGCCGGATGAGTTTCCAAAAACAGGATTTTCTTTCGGATCCTCCATTGATGAGCATATTGAATCCATTCACTGCGAACAATGCCGAGTCTCCTCTTCCCCCTGGGAAAATGTAACAGCAGGGTTTGGAGAGCTTCAAGAAACCTCCTGAGGTTGGAGGTTCCAAAATATCAAAAGGTGATGGCACTTCTACTGATTCTGACAGGTACTCTGTGAATTCAGAGAGTCCTTCCATCTCGGGCAGTATGGAAGCTGAGTTGAGTTTAATGTTAATAAAGTCTTGAAGGTTGTGTCTGTCAAGGCTGGAATTTTTCCATTCTCCTTCCTCAGGGCAGAAAAGAGTTAAGCTGGCTTTGTTGGCAGGGTGTGTGGTGCTCAACAATTCACCAATCTAGGGTTATAAAACAAAAACACAAGAAGATGCACACAAATTCATTTTTTTAAAAATGACAATTAATGTCAACATGTAATATTTCCTGATCAGACAGGCAAAACCTTTTTCATTTGGTTCTGCACTGGTGAGTCCCCATCCTAGATGCTGAAGTAACCTGGTATCACAATTAGTTTACTGCCATATTTTTCAAAATACAAAGATATTTTTTTATTTTTCTTATTTCTGGTCAGTACTGCCCAAAGAACAACAGGATACAAGGTTGCCCCTTTCCCTCCTCCATACTTTATAGAAGGAAGGTACTAATTATCATACTGAGAGGGTATGAGGACTGTGGAGATAATGCAGCCTGAGCTGCCACTGTGTGACTACTGTGGGCTCATAAGTCTCCCTGCTGGTCCAGTCCATCCGGAAGAGACAGACAAGTATTTAAAGGACAAAGTAAAAGCTCTTAACAGGCAGAGAGCCACTGCAACAGAGGAGGAGGTCAGCATCCTCCCATGGGCAGCTGCCATCTTTTCTCATTCTCTCTGTGGTGGACAGATTCCACCACACCACTGTTTGTGCAGGTCTTTCTGTGGGCTGGCTCCTGAAAAGCCAGTATTGCTCCCAGATTTATCAAGACTGGCTGCAGGAGAGTTTTTTCAGAACAGTGACCCACATGAGATGATGGAACTCAGAATCCTGTGAGGAGGAAGCAAAGCAGTAAGCAGGACTAAAATCCTGAACTTAGACCTCTTCAAAGACTACTTTTGGAGGAATCCTATGGTTTAGGGTTCTAGAAAATACAGGGGTCCAAGGGAGTTGTTCAGTATTCAAACATCCTTCCTTCAAGCTCAAAACCAATGTCCAGACCCAGGAGCAACAAATCAGTCAAAGGGGTCAGGAGACCTGCATGGAGAAGCAGGGAGGTTCTAGTAAATCTCAAATGGAAGAAAGAAATCCATGGGATGTGGGAAAAGGCACAGACCACATGGAAGGACTATATGAACATTGTCAGAACATGCAGGGATGTAACAAGGAAGGTCAAGGCCCACCTAGAAATGAGTCTGGTAAGGGCTATCAGGGACAACAAGAAGGAGTTCTACAAGTACATCAGCAGCAAAAGAAAGATTAAGGAGCATGTGGGGTCACTGATAAATCAGATTGGTGTCCTGGTCACGGAAGACTTAGAGAAGGTGGAATTACTGAATGCCTTCTTTGCTTCAGTTTTTACTGCTGAGGCCAGCCCTCAGACCTTGGAGATAAGGGAGGCTGGGGAAAGGAAGACTTTTCTTGGTTGTAGGGTTGCATTGGAGATCAGCTGGGCAGACTTAACACCCATGAATACGTGGATCCTGATGAGATGCACCCACAGGTGCTGAGGTAGCTGGCAGATGTTGCTAAGGCACTCTTTGAAAAATCATGGAGAAAAGGAGAGGTGGATGATGACTGATGACTGCAGGAAAGTCAGTGTTACTGACAGTGTTACTCCTGTCTTCAAGAAGGGCAAGAAAAAGGACCCAGGAAACTACTGGCCAGTCAGCCTCACTTCCACCCCCTGAAAGGTGATGGAACAGATCATTCTGGAGGTCATCACCAAGCCAATAAAAGAAAAGAAGGTCAGCAGGAGCAGTCAGCAAGGGCTCCCCAAGGGGAAATCATGCTGACCAACCTGACAGCCTTCTATGGGTCAGTGAGGGGAGAGCAGTGAATGTTGTCTGCCTCCACCTCAGCAAGGCTCTGGACACCATCTCCCATAACATCCTCAGAAGAAAGCTCAGGAGATGTGGGTTATGGGAACGGACAGTGGGGTGGATGAAGGACTGATGGCAGAGCTCAGAGAGCTGTGATTAGCCGAGGAGAATCCAGTCATGCTCAAACTGTTTATCAACAACCTGGATGAGGGGATGGAATGGACCCTGAGAAAGTTTGCTGTGGCTGATACACCTGAAGGCTGGGCTGCCTTTCAGCATGACCTCGAAAAGGCTGGACAACTGGGTGTAGAGAATGAAGTTCAACAAAGGCAAATACAGGGTTCTGCACCTGGGGAGGTGCAACCCCCAGTACCAGTAACAGGCTGGGGGCTGAACTGCTGGGAAGCAGCTCTGCAGAGAACGACCTGAGAATCTGGGCGGATGACAAGTTGATTGTACGCCAGCAATGGGCCCCATGGCCAAGAAGGTCAGTTGTGTCCCTAGGAGATACCATTCCTGAAAAGCCAGCACCACTCCTTCCATCAGGAAGAGTGTAGCCAGCAGGTTGAGGGAGATGATCTCTACTCAGCCTTAGATAGACCACATCTGGGGTGCTGTGGTCAGTTCTGGTCTCCACAGATCACGAAAGACAAAGAGCTACAGAGGGTCCAGCAGAAGCCACAGAGATGATGAGGGGACTGGAACATCTCTTTTGGGAGGGGAGAACGTGGGAGCTGGGCCTGTTTAGTCCAGAGAAGTCTGAGAGGGGTTCTTGTCAATACATATTAAATATCTCAAAGGCAGGTGTCAAGAGGATGGTGTCAGACTCTTTTCAGTGGTGGCCAGTGACAGGACAAGGAGCAATGGCCAAAAGTTAAAACACAAGTTCCACTGCAAAATGAGGAAGAACTTCTTTATGTTGAGGATGGCAGAGCACTGGAACGGGCTGCCCAGATACTCAAAATCCACCTGGACCTGTTCCTGTGTCAGCTGCTCTGGGTGACCTTGCCCTGGCAGGGGGTTTGGACTGGATAATCTCCATAGGTCCCTTCTAACCCTGATGTTTCTGTGAACCTGTGATTAAGAAATTAGTTAATACTTCGAAAATGGAAACAGCTGTAAGGTTTTTTGGGCTTCTCTCTCCAAGGAAGACACTGAGGTGCTTGAGCATGTCAAGAGAAAGGCCAAAGAGCTGGTGAAGAGCCTGAAGCACACGTCTGACAAGGAGGGGCTGAGGTTGTTCAGCCTGGAAAAAAACAGGCTCTGGGGGATCCTATTGCTCTCTGCAAATGCCTGAAAGGAGGCTGTAGCCAGCTGGGGGCTTGGTCTCCTCTCACAAGTAACAAATGACAAAAGGATGACAAGAAATGGTCTCAAGCTGCACCAGAGGAAGCTGAGATTGGGTATGAGGGAAAACTTCTTCCCCAAAAGGGTGGTCAAACACAGAACTAGGCTGCCCAGGGAAGTGGTTGAGTCACCATCCCTGCAGGTATTTAAGATGTGTAGATGTGGTGGCGCTTGGGGGCATAGTTTGGTGTTGAATTTGGCAGTGTTGGTTACCCATCAAGTTGGACTTGATGATCTTTGAGATCTTTTCCAACCCAAACAATTCTGTGAATTTGTCTTTTCCTTAACAATTCTATTAATCTGTGATTCTAAGTTTTGCACTTCTGAGATTCCATGGCCCAGAGCCAAAGAAAGATAAAGAAAAAAATATAGAGAGTTAAAAATGCTCTTGTCAGTAGTTTGATTTAAAATTCTTGGACCACAAAATTTGAAATCTAGAGTAATTCCATTAATTTTGGCAGTATTAGTTAACAGTCTAGTACCAACTAGTACCAAAACCAACTGCTGCAATAAAGGCACAGAAAACACGAATTCCCATGCCATAGTACGAAGATCTGTTTTCTATTTCAGGGTTCTGAACTAAAAAACAGTATTTAATGGTCCCAGATAAGTAGACAAACATGAAAAAGTGTGACATATTTTACCTTATCTCAGTTCCACAGATACTTTCATTTGACTTTATTTAACTGACAATTTAGTTAAATGTAGCTAATTTCTGTTCTATTTACCCTTATCAAAGGGACCACCAAACTTCTATAAAGAAGTAATTCAGATGTAAAATGTCAATGGAAAACATGCCAGCACATCATCATGCAAAATACCATAACCTCCTCTGCAGAGACTCAGTTGTCAGTTCAAGCTTTAAGAACAGTTTTCATAAGGATGACATAGATAACACTACAGCTGAATAATTGGAAATTCTTGGACCACAAGCTGTATCAACAGAGGAAATGAATGTATAAAAGATTAATGATGTTTGATTGTGTTAGATCTCTTTGGGCCTCTCTGTGTGTAGGTCTCGCTTTTTTCTTTATGTTATGTAACTTATTTTCAGCATTTACCAAACATAGAACTCAACAAAGATGCAGTGGCTGTTATAAAAAAAACCAAAACAAACCAGTCCAACCAAGAGATAAATAAAGCCCAAAATAAATATTTTCTACCTTCCTGTATCATTGTTACTGAGTATCTAAACCATTTGACAGGAGTATAAATAAATCTCACCCATACGTTAGACATGACCCTGTCTGAATGACAGCAAATGAAAAAACTAAGCAGAAAGAATAAATGGAGAAAAGGTTAAAAGATAAGGACAATAGAAAAAACAAGTGCTGTTGTTTATTGCAGAATTAGGAAAAGAGAGGCAGCAGGGATGACAGCTTTGAAATGGATTTAGAATCTCAAGAGTACTCCTCATGACATGTCTCTGATCAGGGTTGAAAACACATTATTAGGAAAAGCCAAATGTAATAAAAAATCATTTCTTCTGAATAAATAAATCCAAATCTGTTTCATACGTAAGGAAATAAAACTGGAGTACTGACTGTTTCTCATAAAGGGCTGATTTTCTGTCTAGATTAAAAAAATTCATGTGGTAACATACTGGGCTAATGATAATACTGTGTCAAGGTTTGGGGTGAGTTGTCTCCAGTTTATATAATACCATATTTGGATTTCTGCTTCATACTTCTAAATTCTGATTTTTTTTGCTCCTTAACGTTGGCATGCATAATGCAGACAGTGTTAAGGCACTGGAAGCCCAGGCTAACAAAAAAAATAAAGAAAGTTTATTCCAGGCATAGATTGTAACTGTTGGGAATAGCAAATTCAGTCACGCCTCAGAAAAAAAGTATCAATGGATTTGAATTTCAAGTGGTGACAATGGGGATAGCCAGTATCACAATAGAAAGATGTATCCACTCCTTCTCTTCCCCAAATTCAAAACCATCGTGTCAACTAAGAGATATACCTGCAAACCTGAATGTCTTTTTAAACACTGAGAGACATCTGTTGAGGAGCGCCTAAGTTTTAAAGGTGTCACAGCCACTGAAGACAAACAGTAAGTTGGCTGCTCAGAGAAAACACAATTATTATTTCCTACCCTGAATCACAAAGGTGCAAAAAAAGATTTTCCTGTTCTAGCTGTTGTTGCAGAAGCAGGGGAATGGGACATTTTACACCTTCCCACACAGGAAAAACTGGAAGTCCAGTTTTGAGGCATTGCCTGAAGAGAGTTCTGCATGCTAGAGATGGATTTCTGAATTAGACTTTATACAAGTATATCCCAAAGTTTATTTGCAAGCACATTTCTTGACCTTAGTTCAGGTTTGGCCCAGTGAAGTAATAGTGGGCAGAGGCCAGAAACACTTACTCCCACCTTACATGGTTATGGAATCACAGAATTGTTTAGGTTGCCGAAGACTCCTAAGATCATTGAGTCCAACTGTAAATCTGGCACTGCCAAGTCCACCAAGATCAGGACAGCACAGTAATTCTTTCATCTCATCACCACACAGAAAACTGTGAAGATTCTGGCTTCTTCTTTCCCTTGCCAAGGTCGGGATTAATACATGGGAAACGTAGGTTTCAAGTTCAGACTTGGATGTTTATTTTTTCTTACCTATTTACAGACTCACGAGCAGTGAGCTCTAACTAGCAAGTTAGAGAAACGAGGCAAAATGGAGTACCTCTGACTCTTTCCAAGGGCATTTAAGTGCTAATTACCCAATAACGAGGTGATAACACCTATATTATTTATGTTTCTGACCCAGTAAAAACCACCCAAGGCCAGCAATGCGGACCTTTTTCACCCAATTACAGAAAACCACCCAAACCCAGGAAGAAGAAGGTGAAGAAGAAGGACTCAGACAACACCCAAAATCCTCCATCTTAACTCACATGTATTACTATATACTAAAATCTTAACTCTAAGTTTTTCACCCTGTGAGATCACACAATACTATTCAAACCACACACCCACACCCCAGTGCTGTCACTCAGTCTCAGGAGCCAGTTCCACGACCTCAAGTCAAATGTGCTGCTTGCCTGAGGCTCAGCACCTTTTAGCACAGAAAGCCTGAAACTGTCAGCCTCCAGGGTTCCAACAGAAAACCACTAACCACTTTTTCTAGACCTTTCTTTTCCTATTTTTTTTTTTTATAATTTTTTAAGAAATTTTGCACACACGAACTGCGGCATGGCAAGCGTGATCTTTCTCTGGTTTTGTGAAAGCTGGCAGACACACTGAGACCCCGAGGCTTCAGAAACAACAGGCTGGAAGCCAACACTTGCTGAGAGCCATGCCAGCTGGCTGGTGACCACACTGCCAGCCACAGAGATGAGCCAAACGAGCCTTACTCACAGCCCATGGGGCTGTGAACACCCTGAACACCCACCACTGCAGCAATCCCACAGCACCTGCAGCCCATGGCCAACCCCCATCCTTCCACTTGCCAAGCAATAATTTTGTTTCCTAATGGTAATGGGTAGCGTTTGCCCCTAGTTTTGCATGCAGTCATAAAGTAATTATGTGTTGCTAGTTAGACAGAGGCATAAGGAACTTGAGTTTGTAAAAGTAACTCAGAAGTTCCAGTGAATCTTGAGTGCCAGGACTGTCTCAGAGAGCAGGAATCAAAGCTCTTTCCCCAACCATTTGCTGAACAAAGAGGCTTTGAGGATAGATCATATGGATACAGTAAGGTCACACAAACTATGCTATTTCAGTGCTGAGCTTTCCTATCTCAATCTACTGACATGCTCCTAATTAACAGTGGAAACTAAATTCGTATGGATGCAGCCATACAGTTTATTTAAATATACACTTTACATGGCAGCCAAATTAAGTATGACAGCCTGTTTACTATGGATTTCTGCCCTATGGGAGCCTTCAGACACAGTACATTAAGGAAGAGAGCAAAGTAACAAGTAATGAAACAAATGGCATTAAATACTGGTATATTTCATGCTTATCTTTTTTGGTATGTAAAACCTACAAGCTTTAAAGATTTACTGGCTGTATTTTAGACACTACCATAAAAAAGTTAAGCAGGTAGACAGTGTAAAAAATAGTTATTCTAACAGCCACCCTCTGTCTTATTAATGCCACTTGCTAATTAGCCTCAGAACAAGAACCTGGTGTCAAGTTCAATTCGGCTCCTTTGTATGTGCACCTTAGATTAACAACCTGTTTATTTTAAACGCAGCAACCTTAGATTAACAACCTGTGTGTTTTAAACACAGCCCTATCTCCTTCCATGTTGAGGGTTCTCTGATTTTCTCTTCCCGAAAGCTGTAATTCAATTTCCCAAATTATTATTTAATTATTTTGTTAGGCAATTTACATGACATCTAAAGTGAAATAAATGCATGTTTTTGCAAGAAGGCCTATAATGAAGAGTAAAGACCAGCAGCACCAGGCTGCCTCTGGTAACTCTAACAAGACAGAGAGCCACTTTTAGTCTTCTAGGAATCTCTGCCAGCACGGAACGTTGCCTGGAAGACACTTTGCTGAACATACCTCCTGATCTGTGAAGATCTCAATGAAGTTCTGGAAGGAGAAGGATCCTGACTGAAGAATGAGTTCTCCTGTGTTTTCAAAGCACTGTCCAGTTAGAACGAGGAGCTTGTGCCTTGCAGCATCTGTGATCATTAAACGCACCTAGAATGAAGAAGAGAGGCACATCAATAAGGGGAGTAATGACATGTTTCAGCACAAGGTTATCTCTCCTAATTTAAAACCAGTCTCTGGAACAGGACTGCCAAGGCATTATGGAGTTATAGTGCTGTTTACAAAAGACAATGAGAAAGGGGAAAACACGAAAAGAAAGGAGGGGGAAGATGCAATTAGAAAGAAGGTCTGAAGAATAAACCACATTAATGAAAAAAACAGCGAGGAGCAGGACAGAATACAACTTGAATGAAGAAATCATTTTTTTTAACAACGAACTTACTCATAGTATAGTTCTTGGTATACTTTTACAGAATTGTATCAGGACAACCTTGGTAAACTATGTAAGAGCACATGCTTGTTACTTTACTTGACCCTCACTACAGCTCCTAAATATTCTTGTTTACCTCTCCCAAGGGGGAGATTTACGTGCATGCTAAGAGAAGCCATATATTCTAAATTTAGGAACAAAACCAAACAAAACCTGTGTAAGATTCTATACTGTTGAGTAAATGCTCTGCAAATACTTTAAAAGTCTTACCCAACACTGAAAAACCAATTCAGTCTATGGTAAGCTATGAATTTCAAATGCACTAATTCCTCTATTAAGGAAGAATTAAATCAAACCAGAACAGTGATTCTAAAACAAGGCTATCCACATATTAAACTAATTGAGCAGATGAGCAGAGTCCATCTGGGACAACTCCACACAATATTGCATCCAAGCTCCATCTCCATGGAGATGACACAATCAACTCAGCTCTCCTAGCAAGATATTGTTTCCAAGGGTTATATTGATTGTTAAGCAATCAATTTTTCTAAATAACTCTTGTGAATGCCAGGAGGCTGAGCCAGGAAGGCTTAACCTGAATCTCTGCTGAACAACTCACGTTTCCAGTACAATTGGAAAATACACACTGGAGAGTATGTACCTCAAAGAAGATCCCAACTCTACCAGGTCTTCACTGTTATTTTATTAAATAAGTGACCCTGATGCTGAGCAGCAGAAAGTCCCTTTAATTAAATGTTGGACCAATGCTGGTCTGCCACTAATTGCACTAAACAATGATAAATTCAGAAATATCATGTATGAAGTGTATGTATTTTTATTTCAGACAAAAATATAGATAAGTGCAAACATTTGTCTGATCTGCATTACTTAAATCTTCTCTGTTTTTATTCTATTAAACCCATATCAAAACTGGCTTCCTCTTCTAAGTTTTCTTTTGTTGCTGCCAGCAGTGCTCATCAGTCTGACAACTTTTGTGTAAACTCATCAGGTTTTCCATTAAAACTACTTCCTGACTTGTGAATCACTTGTGAATCACTGACATGTGGCTGTCACATAATTCCCCTTCAACCTATTTTATTAATTGACAAAAAAGTACATTCTGTAGAGTTAGCAAACTATGCCAAGAAAGTAAGTAAATAAATATTTGCAGATTACACATCATAATGTGTACACACGGAAGACTTTAAGAGAAACAGAAATTCTGTGTCTGGGTACAAATAAGATTTTTTGAAGGACTACCAGGAATTTGTCTCCTGATTTAAAGACCACTCAGATTTAGAAGAAATACTGCAAGGTGATGATTCCATTCAGTTTAACTGTTGGTTAAAGTTCAAAATTGGTTGAAGGAGTGCACAAGAAGATGTAGGCTCAATCAAAACAGAGTTTAGGATGGAGTATTAACAGAGGCCAGCACATCAGTGGTTTCCCAAACCTATGGTACAGTCATAAGAACATTAAAGCAATGGAGTGGGGACTTCCTAGAAAGGAAGTAAATGTTCAGCAGGGTTTTCTTCAGGAAACAACAATCTCTCCCCCTTTGGGCCTCTTTCTCATGGGAGGTGTTTGGCATGACAGGAGCTTTGGGCACAATCATGAGTGGACTACACCAAGTAAGGCTATTTATTAACAGCCAGGTTACCAGGTATGTTGTATTTCTTTCTCTTTTTTGTTTGTTTGGCTTGGGTTTTTTTGTTTTTGTTTTTTTTCCTGCTGTTTTACCTTGGTTTGTTTTTTGTTTCTTTGTGCATTTTGGGTTTTTCCTGAGTAAACAGACTCCAGTTCCTTTTCTGATGAAGTCAGAGCTTCATGGTATATCTCTGTCTCCCCTAGATGCACCCTGGAAATCTCCAATATATGAAATTGAGTTTTCTATTTGCCATAGTGAATGGAGGACGTCTACTTCAAGGTTTGATTTAATTCTGACACCTCTTTCTGATTGTCTCTTCCTGAATTGTGTCTATTCAGAGCCTTGCTTAGCCAGCCAAGTTAAATCTCATCTGTCTGACTGTGACCAGTTTGGCAGGATGAAAGCCAAGTCAAGATCGCCTCCCAGAGTCTTGTGAGATGAAATTTACAGTAACTTAGCCAAACATCTTCCAGAGCTAAAGCAGTAAGCCCAGGGTTCAGAAATCATTAACGGGTGTCAGATCATGTTCTTCCATGCAGTCATCCATCAAAAGAATGACAAGTAAGAGAAACAGCATTTCCCTGCATTTGTCAGTTTTTCATCTCTTCCACCCCTTCACACATGCACACACTTGGTGGCTTTTTACCCAGAATGAATGCACAGATCTGCACAGACCCCCTTGTCCTTACCAAACACCTCTAATGGCTTGTAATGAGATTTTCATGCATCATATTTTTGTGAGTTCCCATTGACTAAGGTGGCTTTTAAACTCCTACAAGTTCAAAATTTCATTTGTTTTGGAGTCCTTTCTTCTGCTTGTGTTCAACATCATTTAACAATTGACAGCAATACAGTTTTTTCACCAGTGACCACCAGCAGAACCCCTTTATTTCCCAGAAGAAATGAGACTGTGGCTGTGCTTCCCAGCACAGACCAGCAAGGCAATTATCCCTATTATTTCAACCTTCAGTCTCACTAGCTAAATAAATCAATTTTGTCTTTGAGCAACACAATCAGTTCTTTGACTCTACTGAGTTCATAGGGACTTGGCAGTCCTCTTGTGGGCACTCTCCAGGGTTCACTAATCATGTCACATGCTTTTTGAAGGACAGATAGATCAACCTAGAGTCACCACTACAGAGCTGGTAACTCCTCTCAGAGCCAAATTTGTCCCTGGGCACCTTCAGACACTTTCATCATAAGCAAAATAGGCATTTAGAGCTACCAAACAATGGCAAAGCAAAAGAAAAGCAGAGGCAGCTTAACCACAGCTGCCTCCACTCCATCAAGAAGAGCATTTGATGCACTATGAGAAAAGGAATGCTGGGATCAGAGGCGTGTTTCTTTCCTATGCTTCTGACAATTTGTCAGGAGTCTGGGAAACCAGGGATAAGATCAAGGGATGGGTGACATTTTTCATTATATTTAATCCAAATATATTCTTTCATTCACAGTCAGGACCTGCTCTCAGTGTCTGCTAAGACTTTGAAAAATAATATTTTAGTTTGCCAGTCTCTAAGCTGGCAGGCAGTGACTGATGCTCCATAATCACCTCAACTACACCTGCTTCAGTGCCCTCATCATGTCCACTTAATGGAGCTTTTATGACATGTCCAACAAAGTATTTCCTGCTTACCTCAGTACTGACTGCTTCATCTGAGGGATTGATGAGGACTACAGTTTCTAAGACATCACTTCTGTGGTGAAGAATCTTCTGACCTGCAGAGAGGAAAAAAGAAAAATTTAACCATCAGGGTATAAACCAGGACTTTCCATGAGTTGGCTGAAGGAGTGGCCCCAACTCACTTTGGTCTCACAGAGCTGGGGCACATAAGGGAGCAACCATCATCAGCTGAGCATCTGGCCCTGACAAACCAAGTGAAAACTAGAACCCACGCTGCCAAAATGCTCCCTTCAGCTTTCCACTGGAATTAACATTGGGACACTGCAAAAAATTCCCTGTGGGGATGGTTAGTCACTTGCCATGCTGCCTTACTTTATCTCACTCCTGCTTACAAAGCTGTAGCAAGCAAAGTCAAGCAACAAGAGTGACAGGACACACAAATAACATCTAGATCCTGAATTAGTAAAGTCTGGGCAAGTTTGGAGCAGCCTCGCTACTGGCTCTCGTACTTAGTCTATCTCTGTATTTAATAGTGATACTCATCTGACGGGGAGTAAATGCCAGAAAAACAAAACAGGACTGTTGATTTTTTATTTTTTTTTCCCCCTTATGTTAATTGGCAAGTTCTTATCAGGGTCTCTTTCTGTGAGAACTGCAGTGAGATTAATTAGCATTGGATTGTCATTCAGAAATCCAGACTGGTAATTAGTCTAAAAAGCCAGAAGAGCTGTCCCTTCTGAGCAAACTGCTTGGCGCAATATTAATCAATTAAAATAATTAATTAGGCTTAAAAGGGAGTACGGGACACAGACCTATTTGCCAACTCAGAAAACCTCCCCTGTAAAGAGACGTAAATTAACGAGGCTGAGGACAGTCAGGCTGAAAGGAGCTCCACATGCCTGAGAGCATCGTGTGAGAGGGAGGGCAGCCAGCCATTCCCACAGTGTCCCTGGCTGGGGCAGGCTCAGGGCTGCCCTTCCTGCCCTGATGCCTTAAGTTTTAGCTTTTATGCTCTTCACATTCTGTGCTGCCCAGGGGTGCAGTTCTGAGCCTCAGATTAAGTGCTGGTGAGCTCTCTTCACAGAGTAGGGAGACAAAACAAATCCTTTTTCCTGCTGGAGACCAAGGACAACTTTCAGGCCCAAAAGCACAAACAGTGGTGGGCTGAAGGGAGGAACAAGAAGGATGGGACCTCACAACCTGAAGCTGTAACTGGACAATTAAACCCCAATATGCAAATGGACAAAAACTTATAAAAATGTAAGACCTTGTCACCAGTCAGCCATTTTGTGACAACTCTAAATCAACCCTGGGTGTAGCCCTGGTCAGGCTCTTGTCTTGCCCAAGGTGTATCCTAAAGGCCTTTCAATAAATACCCACTTTATTCTCTAGCTCTGTCCAGTCTCTGTTCCAAGTGAGTCTTCCCAAGGCATCAGTGATGCCCTCTTCCTTCCTCACCGACATGCCTGCACCAGCCCTGCCTCCTCCTTCCTCCTCCTCGCCCCCTGAGCTCCCACTGTGCTGCCTCTGCTGCTGTTGCTCTGGGGAATCTCTACATTTATATCATGTGAGCTCACAATCAAATCACAGAAAGTGATGGAGAAGGAAAATCATGTTCTCAAGTAAAATGTGAGATAGGGCTGAAGTCTATTCTCTTGTGCATGGCAGTGGCTAGAAACTTAGGGAAAACACCTACTTAGTTTGAAGAAACCTAGTTTTCTTAATATATATTCTTTCTGCTGTACTTCCTTGCAAGAAGGTTACAGACAGATTATATATTACAAAAGGGGATGAGGGCAAGTCTCACTCCCTCTGCAACATCCAGTTCTGATATTACCCTTTATTCCATTTATTTTTAAAACTTTGCTTCCTTAAGTATCAGAAATGCACATATAAAGCCACAGTCAATAAAAAATCCAGATGGCTCTGTTACCACAGACTCCTTCAGAAGATGTTCTGTGCTTTGATATCTTAGTTGTTTGTCAGATTCCCCTTAAATTAAGAGTTTAGGCGGAGTTTATT
This sequence comes from Sinosuthora webbiana, assembly GCA_013397395.1. NCBI lineage: Eukaryota > Metazoa > Chordata > Aves > Passeriformes > Sylviidae > Sinosuthora > Sinosuthora webbiana. The sequence goes on from VXBN01015243.1 coordinate 23,046, forward strand.
GAATCTTATCATTAAGGAAATGAAAGGAACCATCAGCCTTTAGTGGACACTGAAACTTCTTGCTTAATAATTGGTGATACTAACATACTTTGCTTCAGGCTAGACTAAGCCTCATATATCATTAGACATAAACACATTAAACAGAGGTAGAAAAAGAAATGCAATTAGCCACATGCCAAGTCAGACAAAGATGCACAGCTTTCCTTGGGCTCAAGGCACACACTTTGGGCTTGACTGAAGCTGCTCCAAGCCCGTGTAGCTGGGAAGGATTTGACCTGAGGAGCCACAACTCCTGCAGACCAACAGCCAGTGATGGTTCCTTACATCCTACCACCCTGCTCCAGTGGTTGTGTGGGTTCATGGAGCCCGAGGGTGATCTCCAGAGGCAGGCAGGTTCTCTGCACCCTGGGCATGGTGCCCACTCAGAGATGCATCTGTCACTGCCTCCCTCCTCAACCCCTTGGCACAAACACGTTACTGATTCCCCTGCAGGGTGGGGACCCAGCACTGGCAGGGTGTGAGTCACTCCCATCCCATGGAACACCTGGGAAGTCTGCAGCTCCTTGCTGATGCCAGCAACACGGTCCCATCTCACTGCTTGAGAAATAGGGAAGGCTTCGGAAAAAAAAAACTACTGGCAATTTTTTTAAGAGTAACGCGGGCTTGCTGCCCAGATTGATATCCTGAGATGCTCAGCTGGAATTAAGGAAAGTCTCCCATGGGAACAGTTTTATCAGACAGAAATTAACTATCACAGTGTGGGAGCAGAAAGCAGCAACAGCACCTCATAAACTGGCAAGAGACTGTGACTTACTAAATTACAGATGGGAGTGGGAGAACCTGAGACTTGTGTACATCTGGGGTTGCTTTACTGGATTTTTGCAGCCTCTCTCTACATGTGATAGATCATTTCTGTGATTTGACAGAGGAAGAAACTTCCACATTGCGTGGAACTGGTTGGGTGCATAGATTTTACCTTCTTATAGTTCCTAAGAAGCAAGTCAAAGCCCTTTCTAAAGACTTTAATATATAAATATTATTTGTGTCTGGAAGAAATCCAAGTATCTGCTCCTCTTTTGACTTTATTAATTAAAGCTTCAAATTAAAAACTGATATGAGCAAAGCGTCTGGCAGCTGTTTGATTCAGAACAAGAACAGAGAGAGGTAAACAGCATGTGAAAATTGCTTAAAATTGCACTCATCAACCCAGCTTCAAAGGCCACAGGATCCTAATGTCCCCCTACTCATCCAAATATCAATGGCATTTATTGTGTGATTCTTGAGATGGGGATGGTGTTAGTCACATCTCCTCGAAAAGTGACAGAACAGTTTTTCTTGACTTACACAGTCAGTTTTTCAGGCCAATCAAGCAGCATGAACATGAGTCACTTTTAACAGCGACCACGTTAAATTTGTGCAAACACAAAATGCAGATGAATGGCAAGGGGAAGAAATCAAGTCCTCATTCAAGTTTTGTTTAACCCAGCATCATTACTGACACACTTTTTCCTGGGCATGCCTGTGCAACCCAGCCCACAGGTGTGCCTGTTGTAGCAGGCACCTCAATAGAGGGGTACCTGTATCTGCAATAAGAAGAAAGTGATTTGCAGGCCTGATGGAGAAATGTCTAATATCCAGGCACTGGACTACAAGAACAGGACTTCAGAAAGCTCCTTCCAGGACAGGTCTGAAAGCCCTGCAGGTGATGCCAGGGACAAGACTGCTACATTCAGTCCTGTAACTAGCTGACACAATGGGGTGTGCATAACACAGGCACAACTTCATTTGTGCCAGAGAAGATCCTGTTATTCCAGGTAGATTATTAACTTGCTCCCTATCAATACAATTCCTACACAAAGTAAACACTGAAGGCAAATCCTTCCCGTGGTCACTCTTGGCAAGAAAGGGTGAGAGGAGTATTCTCCCTGGAAGCATGCCTTCTCCCTGAAAATGCCAACTGTTTGACACCTGACCTGGCCTTCACACATATTCCTCTGGGAACTTTAAACACATCTCTCATTTCCCATTGTAAGGAACTTCAAAGTCTCATTTCACTGCCAGGAGACGTGACGGCCGCGTTGCGTCAGCCACCACCGTGCTGGGTGGTATTTACAGATGGCACAGCTTGCAAGCCTGGCTAATGAAACTTCCCACACACCATGAATATGCAATGACCTCCTGCAGCTAGAAACCCTCAGTGCTCTGCGCTTGTGAGCAGCTTCAATGCCCGGGTCCCCCCGCAGCTGCCTCTGGTCTTGTGGAGGAATTTCCAGACACTGAGGGGAGAAATCCTGCAAAAACGAACCATAAAACATCCATCCCTAAAGTTCTAAGGGATGCTTAGGCTCTTGAAAGACAGTATGGGAGCTTGTCAGCCACTGTGCTGGGAAGCAATAACTGGTGTTCAAGAATCATCTCAACTACAATCTGTTTCAGATTTATCATGTCTGGTGAAGGTTACTGGAAGGTTATCATATCCCTTGCACATGATACATTGAAAGCAATAAATCCCTTTGGGGAAAAAAAAAAAAAAAGGGTTTTTGCATAGCCAAGAGTAGTCTAATAACTCATACATTTTAAGTAACTTCAAACTGCTCACTATTTCATCTGCTATTTCTAGTGTGGACTTAAAATTTTTCCTCCAAAACCAGGTGTGTTAAGTTTGGGGTCTTTGTGGTTGCTCTGTATTATCAACAGAGTCCTCAGAGTCTGGAGGACTGTCATCTGATGGTTGCTATGTCTTGTACTAACTGAATAAATCTACTTTTCCTTCTTTTCAATACAAATATCAATGGGTATAAATCGTCAAATAATACCGTAATAATGACCAGCTCCAAATATCCTGTCTGCCTGGAGGCACTACATTGCAACAACAATTACAGACCATAGAGAAAAGAACAAGATCCCCTTTTATAGCAGACTATCAATTATCTGATGAAATCTTGCATAAATGATGTGGAGCACTCCAACCTCTTCACCTTCTTTGTTGAGAATGGGATACCAGACCATGCTAAGCCTCCTGCTGAACTAGACTGCAAGCTGGAGAAAAAGGTAAGTGTCCAGCATTCAGCAAGGCAGTGACTTTACAGAGTCACCAAAGCAAATTCTGGTCTTCTAAAACTCCAGAGTTCTGTATCTGCAAGTAAGAAAAAAAATGATTTGCAGGCCTGATGGAGAAATGTCTAATATCCAGGCACTGGACTACAAGAACAGGACTTCAGAAAGCTCCTTCCAGGACAGGTCTGAAAGCCCTGCAGGTGATGCCAGGGACAAGACTGCTACATTCAGTCCTGTAACTAGCTGACACAATGGGGTGTGCATAACACAGGCACAACTTCATTTATGCCAGAGAAGATGAATTCACTGCCTCTGGGGCTCAATTCAGCCCAATGGCTTCTTAAATTTAGGCTGTCTGCAAGGAAGGTATAATAATTTTTTTTCCAGCAATAACTCCTATATATGTATGAATATCAGAATATTTTACACATTTCTAGGTGAAAGTAAAATCCTGCTAGGATGCCAAGCTGGCGTGACAGCTGTGAACAAATCTAATGACGAGTTAACATTGCTGAGCCCTCTGATGGACACAAAGGTTTGGAAGAATGACACCACTAACTGCAAAGTGTGACTATTTCCCTTGCCATCATTTAAACCTGCTTGCTCTGGACGTGATGGTAGGTTCATACTCATATCCAATGTTACATGCTTTTTATAGGGAATTATGTGTTATCTCTGCAAATTTAGGTTAATCTTTCTTGCACCTGATCAGCTGGAATACTGAGCTGTGTTGTGACTCTCCAGAAAGCATAAATATCTAGTTTATTTTCTCCCTCTTCTCGCATAAATGGAATTGATATCTGAGTTTCATTTGGTTCAGCTGCAGCCTGGTGATAGTTAAATATTTTTCCTACCATATCTGACTTCAAACAATTTATTAACTACAAGTCCTCAGAGGCAATGTCCTGCATCCCCCTGTATTGTAATTTTTTCATTTTTAAGCTCACATTTATTTAATGAAGTAAAGCCTGTTGCATACAATTTCATTTTTGTTTCTGGGTAAGCTCTTATCTGTCAGATCTCATTTGGGTTTATACCTCCAGATAATAACAGAGCTCTGAAAGTGGGAGGCTAGACACAAGATGATTATGCAGCCTGAACAGAGATTGCAAGATTCAGCCTCCAGTCACTGTACACAAACCCAGCTCACCAATCCTTGCTCAGGACTCTTAGACAGCACTGAGAGAATACAAGTCGACCTGCTTGCACTCATTTTCATAGCTGGATTCGTGTTTTCTGCCTCAAACTTTAATCTCTAATACTTCCAGACTTATGAACTGAGCTGTTGCAAGAAGTCTCAGTGATTGCAGGGACCTCACTGCTCTGTGACCACTCACCCTGAAATATTTTTGAATTTAATTCAAGACATTACATCACCTTTTTCACACCCTGTTGATCAACTAATCAGACTAATTGTATCATCTTTTCACACTAAATATTGATTTCTTGCATGCTTGCCAACTTTGTGTGACATCTAATCTGCTGTCAAAATACAGCCATTTATCAAACTGCTGCCCTTTCACTCCCATCTGTTAGTGTTGGGCAGATTAGTACTCTCAATTCTCATTCCTCGCCTTCAGAAAATGGTATTTCTCACTTAATTCTTGATACTATACAATTTCATGATGCTGTGAAGGACTCCTAAAGCATTAAAAAATGAAATGCTACCCTGAAAAGAAAAGTTTACATACTATAATTTTAATGCCTACTAAAATAGGTTTATTTCCCAAAAGAGGGAACATGCTACAAAAACTGAACAAAGTAGCCTAGGGATATCACTATTGATTTCACTGAGTCTCTGGACAGAAGTGAAATTTAAAACCTATACTTCTGAAGACCTCAATAAAATCACAAGTTAAAAAAAAAAAAAAAACCAAAAAAAAAAAAACCAACCAAAAACTCCACTTGCTGTTTATATGCTGAACTTGCAACAGTAGTAGAATCCAATACTTCCAATAAATGGGTTCACCCTTGACTTTGCTTAAGAAAAAATATATCCAATAGTCAGTCAACAGCATCAATTTGTTCAATGAGTTTAACAAGTTATTGCTATGGAGCTCTAAAATTCACAACCAGTGGGAAAAAAGACCAGACTCATTGTGAAATGAGTGACAGTCTCTTGATTGTTGGAGTAGTTTTTGGATTAGGAAATCAAACATTCCTGATCTATCCTATGACAACCAATTATTCCCAATACATATGATTTCATCTTTCTGGGGAAACGACACAATATTCTAACCAGTTGTAGAGACAACAGATCCCTGGCAACAGCCTTTGCTTTCTTACATGATGCCACAGCCTCGCGTGGCTGTCTCTGAATTCTGTAATTTCTGTTCTTCCATCGACCTGTCCCATTTACAATTCACATGACAAGTGGAGATTAAATCCCAGAAGCCTTGTAAAACCAGTATTTAGCAGCACTGTGATTTCAGCAAGAAGATGGCAAGCACAGGACATAAATCTGAACTGGAACAGCTGGAATTATGCTTTCCAAAAGGAGAGTGCAGCTTTATGATTCTACTCCAAGAAATGATCTTTTGTGACTACAGAAAGAGGAGGGGAAAAAAAGGAGAGTTTAGAGAACAGAGTAGTTTAACATCAAGGCAGAAAGAGAAGAAAGAGTGATGAGTGTTTACTAGAGGGCTGTGCAGTGTTCCTAGCCATGAGAACAGCCTTAACCAACACCAAGGCTGTAGGCAGTGCAGCTTTGAGAAGACACCTCTTTCCAGCTCAAGTTTCTGACATGGGCTTTCACCAACAATTCATTTACCTGAAGCCACTACCTCCCTCATGAATCACCCTTCCAACCTTGAAACACACAGTGTCAGAGATGCTAGAGGACTGCTCAATTCATCAGCTGGTTTGCCCTTTGATCCTTTCTATATGGATTGTATAGCATTCTCCACTATTTTCAAGGCAACAAATAGCACTTATTAATAGCTCCAGATAATTAAAATTTAAGATCTTCCTCCAAAATATTCAGAGTTTCAGAGTGGCTTCCTGAAATATGTACCTTAATTGTGTTGTAGAATATTTCCACATACTGGTTTTGTAGATATAACTATAGATACTGTGCTCTCTAAACAACTACTTTCACAATTTATTTTATCTTTAGAACAGATCTGATAAGTGTGACAGAATTTTAATCCCATAAAATACATACTGGGAAACAACTTCCAAGATCATATGGAAACAGAAACACAAATCTTTGGAAGCCAACTAGAGTGCTGCAGCTAGAAAATCCTTTTGGTTCTGCAAGTATGTTACAATTTTCTGTTTTAGAGAATACTGAATACTTACAAAGCTAAACTATGCATAATGGATATTTTTTTTCTAGTGGACCCCGTTAGCTACTTCCCAGAGCTGAAATTCTTCCATAAACCACTTCCCTGACTGCTCAGATATTTGTATTATTTAACACTAACAGTGTTATCACTGCAGAGCTTGAAACCCTAGCTTCAAACAGCAACAGAAAGCAACATCCAGTGAGCTTGGTGAGGAATTTTTCTGGGACTATCTAGGCAAAAGCCAAGAAATTCCGTCTTTTCCTCTGCATCTTTTCTGTGCAGATTCTGCAGAATTGAGGCAGGCAGGTAGGTAAATGTGAGGTTCTCTGTAAGCATTTGGCTTGGGTTACATATCTCTAGATCACAGAAGTCATAATCTTAAGAAGCTCTTAAGAGCAAGATAGCAAATTAATGGCATATATATACCACGGTCAGCCCTGCATTTTTAGGTGTTTTCATTGTCTCTCATTAATCTCTCTCCTACCCTTAAATCTTAATTGCACAGAAAATAGCTTTGCTGTAGGATGCACTGCAGAACTGGCCTGCAGAGCTGGAGATTTATTTTCCAGCAGCACAGCACCGTGCCCTAGTGCTGCAGAGAAACTGGCAGCCAGCACACACCACGATGGGAGACTGCAGTAATGCAGAGCTGACTCATGAGTCCTGAAGGTCAGTAAAAGTCCTCAGCTGAAACTGCATTTGGGAGGGTTACTAACCAGGGAGAGAAGGAGAGCTGCACAACACCAGACATCTTCCACAATCCTCTCTGTCAAGAAAGAAAGGAAATTTCTTCTTTTACTTCTGGAAAATATCTTGGACCCAGGGCTTAAAATAATCCTGAGCAGAGCAGATCACTTCCCAGCATAATTTATTTAAAGTAGTTCCTGCAATGTGATATTTTAACTTTGGTCAGTTATTCAGAAAAGGTATCTCTCATATCTCAACTGTCAAATAGCCAAATAAAATCTTACTTGGGAAAAATGCTATTTCTTTCTCAATACCCTATCTCATACTTCATGGTTTATCAAACACACCATATTTCATAATTCACAGGACTAGTCAGAAGCTTAAGTGTTCTTTTGTTATACCAAGTGACCAGTATATTCACATTACAGACAAAACTGTTTACTGGGCTGTTAAAGATGCTAAGCTGATTTTTGCATCAAACATGCTTGGCACTTTTTCCAAGTGCTGCTTTTTATGGGAAAAAACCAAACTCAACCAAGCAAACTATCAGATTTATTTTAATTACTTCTTAAAAAAAAGTTTGGTTGTGCCAATCTCCATTAATTATCTTAGCATGTACCTCAAATCCAAGTGTACTCCATAGGAATATTGCCACAGAGGTCAATGAGGAATGGAAAAAGTTCTTTGATTATAAAGATCTGCTTTTGAAATCAAGATAGGAAACATCAGCAATTATAGTTCTCCTTAGTGGTATTTAACCAAGTAGCCAAGACCCTTCCTTTATTTCAAAAGAATACCCAACAACCTCAGTTAAATTTATTTTCTTTCAAATGTTCCCATTGCTAAAACNTTTTACTTTGCCTCCCTGTGCTGCAGTGCCTGGCTGTGCTGTTCAGCCCACAGCACTCTGACTGCCAGGGGAGGGAAGTTTTTTTTTCTCCTTTCCTCTGCAGCACACTCTGCAGATGCTTCCTTGCCCTTCACTGCAACTCCCACTTTTATAGGGAAAATGGAGCACAGCAGCATCAGGGAAGTGATGACGTAAATTTAAAATGCGTTGCAAAGGGATAAATACTGGAATGAGTATATTTCAGAAAAAAATAATTTCAGAAGTTTTCCTTTCCTCTTCCCAGATATCTCTACCCCTGAATACGTTTTTAGTCTTTTATAATTCCTTAGGGAGAAGTATCTGAATTTTGATCACTTCAGAAGGTTTCTGTTAATGTTTCTGAATTGCTGCAGCCTTCCTCTTACTAATGGGTTTTCATCACTATGGCAGCTGAAGCCAAACCCAAAGCTCCAATTAAAATTCTCTGGAGGATATTTCTGGTCCTGGTATCATTACCTTACGTGCAATTAAGTTTTAAGTTCACCTGCCATTCCTGTTGAAAATCTGACAAGTCAATACAACCTATAAGGGCTTCATGCATAGGGAATCCATTCCTTCCCTAGAGCACGTTTCCTTTGCCATGTATTTATGAAAATTTCTCAGTTTAGATACAATTTTTATTCTTCCTCCTAGTTCAAATCAGAGAGGATTTCCTCATCTTGGCAGCCCACGAATAATGAATGACAGATCTGTTTGCAAGCAGCAAGGCTGTTCCAGGAGCCTTGCACTGTAGATTAGACACTTTACTTTGCAGTATTTTAAAATTACTTATGTTTGAGTCTTCCTGTGGTCTGGGAATCAGTGTATTTTCTTGGGATAAAACCCCACAAGTTAATAATCCACCCTGGATCCCTGTACTGTTTATTTCGTACCAGAAAACCCCTATGTTTGTCAAAATATCTCCTTAAACATAATTTAGCTAGTGGTGCTCTTTGAAGAACTGTGAAGTTTTTCTTTCTCAGGTAACATCACAGCTCTATTGCTATTCCCTGAACAAACCATAGAATCATCGAAGCTGTATTACAGCGCAAAAGTTGTATTTTTTAATACCTGGGTTTATTTTTGTGCACTTTGGGAAACTGGGATTCTACTGAATGCAGCATTACTATCAACTAATTCACCAGCTGCAGAATATCCCTGAGTCTCTGTAACCAACACAAAATATAACAAGATGCTCTGTTTGTAAGCCTCTAATGAGAACCAGGTATAAGCTTTTCCCCTGGCAACTGCCCAGCTTCATGGCTCTATGGCAAAACCTGCCCAAAGCTTTTATTCTGCTTTACATATAAACAGTGTTGCTAATCAATTTCTGGATTAAATTAACTGTCTCTTTCTAGCAGCAACTGGTCTTAAAGAGCAGAGCAACTGTTCCACCCCAGGGCAGAGACAAGAGAGAGCCTCTTAAAAGCCTCAAAACACCTTCCTCCACTGATCCTTCACTGGATGTGTGCAATTCCTCACTGCGATGGTTTCATACAAACTGCAAATGTAATATGAAATCGATTGCCTCTGTGTGCAAGAAAGGCAAATACTATTAATTAATGCTAGATTTTTCAGAGAAGAAAATGAGAAGGCACACCTGTTTCAGCACAAAGGGAACATTCTTCTGGGTTTCATTTCTGGAGTTAAAACAAGCCATAAAATAGTCCCTCCAGTCTTTGGCCTTTAATTTTTGGATGATGTGCTTAAGTACAACCAGTATTATAAAGCAGAAAAAGATAATAATACCCTCTAATTAGATTATCAAAAACAGGGAGAGGGGAAAATCCAGCATGTATCTTTGGGAAATACAAACCCATATTCAAACATTATGTTGCAAAGGCAATGTCTTTTAATACCTAACCTCTAAAATTTCATGAACCAATTACCCTTATCAGTGGTTGGAACTGTAACAACAAAAAGCAATGCATAAACTAGAAACAGTGATAATCCATACCAACTGATACAAGAAAAAAATACCACCAACAGAGACCAGAGGACTTGGTAACCAGAAATCAATGAACCAGCAAGTGTGACAGCAAAAACTGGCCCTCTAAATGACAAAGTGGAGTGATTTCAGAGGCCAGTCAAGCATCAGTTTGGATCATTTTATTTCTTTACTGGTCCTGGATCCCCTCCTTATACCAATTTCTGTACAGAGAGATAAGTGAGGAACAGATCTAGTTCTGAAAACATCTATTTTAATCTTCAAATGTTTAACTTGCTAAATCTTCTTCTTAGGAAGAAGCAGATGCCCCCAGAAACAGTTCAGGCAGCCTCTGAGGTGAGGAGGAGATGACTAGTCTTGCAGTAATGAGAGGATCCTTTTTTTGCTTAAGCAGCCACAGCTTTTACAGGAGGAAACAGAACTCAGACCTGATGCAACAGTTTACTCCTGTGTATGCAAGGACTGCTGTGGAGAAATGTGTCCTCTCTAATCAGATAAAGAGCCACCAAACTTCCAGAGAGCCCACAGCAACGCTCAGCACATACCAAAACTAGTCACTTTAAAATGAAAGAAAGCAAAATCCCACCCTGTGACAGAAAGCAGAACATTTAATTAAACATGAGCTCTGCCTTAAGTTCTGTCTATTGCAGCTAAGCCTTCTTACCTTTTATTAAATCTTCATTGTTATTTTGGTAACCCTAATCACCCTTTATGCCTCAAAAACACTTATGTCTGAAAGTACATATTACCCAGTAGGAACAGTCATACAATTTTGGCCTGGTCCTTCGTGAAACTCTTGGATAGCATGATTGCTTAAACTTCCAAGTTTTATTCTTCCCTTTTTGTGCCTGCTTAACTCCTATTAATGCCGATGAGAATTATGTGCAAACAATAATGAAAGATTAAACTCTTTCACTGTCTAAGGGATGCTATCAGCCCTGTGCTGCTTCAGTGGAAAAAAAAAAAACCAAACCCTCAAGGATATTGCAAATACTATGGGGAGTTAATCTCATTACACGCTACTAATAGCATTTGTGGCAGTGTTTGCTCCTTAGATCGACCATTGGTGACCACCTGGTGCCTGGTAACTAGAAAGCTGCTTCCACAACACATGCACAGGCCAGGCTCTTCTTGGGAGACTAATCTGTAAGCTGCTATGGTTCTAGTCTCCTGACACTTTCTCTCCCACTGAGAAGAACATGTGGTTTTATTTTCAGTTTGAGTATTTTTAAGCGAACGACAGAGGTTTGTGAAAAAAAGTGTTGGTTTTTTTTTTAAAGAATCGTGGGTTCAAATACAAAGATTTTTAGTTATGAATTACTATATTGTGATGCTTTCCAGGGCAAACTTTATGTAGGCTTGTCATCTTGAGTTACCAAATGATTACATGATCAGGCTTCACCTAGTCCTTTCCAAAAGTAAAATTGCTGCAGGGCTGATTTTAAGTACCCTTCAGGAGAAACACCAGTGAAAATAAAGACATCTGTAAAAGAGAAACTAGGATACTGAAAAACACACGAGATGTCTCTTTTATTGGTCAGCACAGTCTTGTCTGTAAATATTATAGAAGGTAAGTATTAATTTCAAAAAGGTATTTTCAACTAGGTTTTTTTAGTATAGCAATTAAATCAGCAGGGTCATGCTGACTGAAAACAGCTAGTGACCCAGCACACAAATGAGTTTCACTGCAGATTTGAACAGAAAGGACACAATCACTAAGCAACTCTTTGCAGGCACCAACTGAATAATTAAAGCTGGTTCCATCATACAGATGACACATCATGCTGTGAAAAAAAATTACCTCTGGCAACTCATGTTTCTGTATCCAAAACCTAGAAAACTTAGGGTTAAAGCATAAAGAATGGTGATTGCCAACCTTTAAAACAAATTTCAGATTCCTAATTACATCTGGCAATTGATACCAAGTAGCCTCCAGCAAAGGACTGCCAAGATGACACATTTCTAGTGTCAAAACTGAAATCTCTAAATGTGCTAGGAGAGTATTTTCAATAGAGCTGATGTGCTAATACAGGCATACAGCAATGAGGACTGCAATTAAAATACATTAAAATACAAGTTCTTACATTTTGTGTGTTTTAAAAGATGTCTTGTATCCATATTCCACCTAGGGATTTCACAAGGACACTGACAATTTATTTAAGGGGTGTCTCTTAAGCAATACAGAGTGGATACTGGAGATACAAAGGTTCTGTTTAAATCAGAGGATTTAGAACAGTTTTTGACCCCTCTCCCCAGCAAGCTTCAGGCTTTGCCTTTGCCTCTGTGCAGAGACTGGAAATGTGCTCCTGGTACAAGTTCTCACCTCTAGCCCCAAAGGTCATACTGTTGAAATTATCTTGATGCTGTATCTCCCCCAATTAAAAAAAAAAAAAAANAAAAGAAAAAAAAAAGGGGAACACAAGAGCCCGAGAAAAGAACAGGTCTTGGAAGTTTCTTAAAGGAGAAAATCCAGATAATAATGAAAAAAACAGTCAGCTCTCACATAGTTGAGAATGTGGTAAATTCGGTAGATAAATGGTAGGTTTTTTTTTTTTTTTTTAATTAAGTATAAATTATCTATCAATAACCAGTATCTACATTTTGATTTATCTAAGCCTCAAAAATTCCTGCAGGCTTTCCTCTCAAAAATTCTGCAGAATCTAAAGTGGCAGAAGTGGGAATTTTGTAGCATTTGGCAAGACTCCATGAGGCTATTAAGAGGCTTAATAGTTAATAATAGTGTGCCCTTGGACAGGCATGCACAAAAGGAGGTCCATTTCAACACTCTTTGAAGGAGACCTCTAGAAAAAGCAAGAAAAAAAAAAAACACCTTCCTGATTCAGATGTGATGGTGTACCACTGTGTATTTTCCAAGAACAGATGTGTGCACAGTAAACAAAGGAAGTCAAGTCTGAAAGTAGTATTAGGGCAGTCAAGCACTGTACAAATTCAGAATGAATGTGCCTGAAGCTCTGTCTGTCTCACAGTGAAGAGTATGCACTAGGTCTGCACAGGTGGCAGGGTGCAAGGAAACAACACCACCTCTGCTTAAAGGGTGAGGCTTCACAGTGTTGTCTGAGTGTTCTACATTGCCTACATTTCTTAACCTAAAGGCCATTTCTGGAGACCTCTTCCTCCAAGTACAGTCACTGTACAGGTTTTTGTTCAGGTTTTGTTTTTTCCCCAGCTAATACATAAAATTTCTGTCTTTCAGCTTATAGCTCACACTCTGCCACAGGATGTGCTCCACATCCCACTCCCCTCACTACTGTGTGGTCCCACCTAGGCTGATGAAAACCTCACCCAACCCAGATAACCTTCCTCATTTGCAAAAGAACTGGCACTGACACAGCTGATTTTTAAACACCCAGAAAAAGTAAATCCCCTGTGGTTATAAAAAGAGCCATTGGTTAGAGTGCTGTCCCCACAAAAGCCTAGCCATGTGGCTAAATCCCATATGCTGCTACTCAGTTTTTAATAGGTCATTGGGCAAAATATCATTCATTTTTTATGAGTGCTAAAGTTGAGGCTGAATATGACTGCTGGTAGGCATGGGGTAGGAGATTGTGTATTTCCCTAAAGAGGTTTATATATTCTCTGCACACAGCTAAGAAAGATAAAATGAAAAAATATATATGTTTATCCTTTCACTAGGACTGCAGTGCTGGAAACATTCAGTGCTTATCCTAAAGCTGCTTGTATACAGCCAGTTAAAAGCACAGAACCAGAAGAAGACCCATTTACTCATCTGCATGTCATGGGGATCTTAGAAACACATTAGGATCACCCTTGACCAGACAAGGGTACCACCCAGACAAGAGAGGGCTTTGGTACTCTCAGGATAGTTCACATCAGGAATCCAGAAGGAGGTTTTGGGACCCATCCTCTGGGTGGGTGGACCTCAGATCTGCTGAGATCGATTTACTTCCCCATCACCTCCAGGAAAATCCTGGTGGGCCAGACTCATGCTTTCCAGTGCTTTAGGAAATCACTAACACTGTAGGAATAAATCAGATTTAGATTGCAAATCAATGTCTCTGACCCCCTCCCTAGCATCCCTTCATTCACACTTTGAGGGTCTCAGCAAGACTGCTGTACTTCCAACAGGTCTTCTTTGGCCTCTTTTCTCCAAATAATGCAAGAGGGTGCCTGTGCTTTTGTTTTTAATTTATGTGACAATGAAGCATGGGGTAGAGTCCAATCAAATTGTAAGCAAAGATATTGTCTGGTATGAGTATTAGACCCTGACACTAATATTTGATTTGTTCATCAATAAAACCCTCATAATGATATTTACAACTGAGGGAAATGTTCCTCTTTTATATGCCAAAGCATATAAAAAAATAAAATGAAAGAATCTCCAGAAAACTGGCACGCTTATCTGCAAACTGTCCTTGGACTGGTTGTTATAAAACAAAACCACGTGTTCTTTGGCATAGCTCTCATTGTTTATAGATTTAATCTATTTGCTGTTCATGAGTATTAGATCTTGATCTGCAACTTTAAACAAATCCCTGCTGTTCACGGAGGTGAAAGCATGGGGACTTATACTTTATATCATCAAGACAAAGTATGTTTGCTCTCATTTCAAAATATTTATAAAACATCCCATGCAACTCTCCTTTGAATTCTATTGATTGTTTTCATTTATTTAGGGATACTGAGAATTCAGTTGGCATCGCAATATTTCATCTAATGCAAGAAACTCTCAGAACCACCTTATAATACTCAGCTGAGTCAGATGAGAGTTCTTAAAATATTAAGGGCTCATTTATATCTTCAGAGCCTATGTCAGTTTTCAAGTCACATGAATTGTATATGCACACCAAGTGCACGGGAAGGATATATTCATGAGCAAAATATCAATTAGTAGGTCTGACCTTAAGTTCTAATTACACTGATGCAGTCCTCTTTTCCCTCATTTGACTTCTGTGTATTAACATTCCAATGTATTAACATACCTATGAGACAGTGCCTCACTCTCATTTTCTCTGAATGTTGATCTACACTAACATTAATGCACTCACATTTTTTCCTACCCATTACAAGTATCTGGGTACTATCTACTCCACTATTATCAGACTTACTGTATGTGCCAATCTTCATTCATATGCAAATTTACAGTTTCTAGAGTGCTCTTCTTTCTCTTATTTTCACCTCCAAGAAAATCATTAATTTCTTATCTCACCATCAGATAATACATTAAACAATAGCTTCATCTAAATTTAAATTATGGATTGCAGTACAACCCCACAGTTTGTGTGGCAGTAAATTCTAAAACCTTCTGAATCACAAAAGACCTTAATCCTGATTCTGAGCAACCTAATTCCAGTGTTTGAATCTCTCCTTCTTCACAAACCCAAGATGTGAACACCGGTCAGACAAACTCCACCACTGAGGTATAATCTGATGGCTGGCAAGGATCTGTCTTCACTTGGCCAAATCCACTGCTGGATACATGCAGCTCCTGGTGGCTTGGAAGGAAATAGGAAAGTAGATCTCCTGGGAGGGTTTGGCTCTCCGACCTTACAGTGAGGATGAGGTGTCCCATCCCACTTCACACCATGGAATTTTATCTCCTTTGCACCACCACAAAGCATCACAAAATGTCTAATATGTTTGTGCTGATTAATTACAAAACTGCCCTCATTTCTTCACTCATTCCTTCCTCTTCTTGATGCTTGCCTCCTTTCTGTCCAAACTGCAATTTCCAGGGGCAAGAACTCACATGGGAGGTGAGCTGACACAAACATGCAATATAAGCACGTAACACAAAAGCAGCACGAGCTGCCCACGTGCCCAGCCTGCATTAGGTGTGCTGAGGCTAAGGAGACATCTGGGACATTCTGTGCCTTCAAGTCCCCCAGAGAACTGGACAGGGGCAGTATCAGCACATCAGGCCACAGCTGTCACTACTACTTATGGCCAGGGTAAGTGCTCATGCCTCAGCTGTGGAGACCTTCTTCCTTTCACCCCACTCCAGAATACAGTAAGGGAAAGCAGACCCTTGTGAAAATGTACCTGATAAAGCCAGTCTTACATTAGATGGAACACAATGCTTTTCTGGTAATAAAAGCTTTTAAATGGAATTATTTTTTTTACACTGTTTCAATTTGGATTTTTTTTTTTTTTTTTTTGGGGGGGGGGTGACAAAAAAGACGTGTAAAATCTTAACATGTTTGCTTTCATCTGAAAAATCCTGCACAGAAAGAAAAATAAGACCTTTTATCAAGATGTGAATTCTATTGAAAGGGCATTCTCAATTAAAATATATTTAGCTAAAACCTTTGGGCAGTTTTGCAATATTTATTTTCAGTAACTAAGGTCAAAATTACACTTTTGATTTCCTTCAAGTGTGCCTTCCGGCTCATTCCCTGAACTTCTGGGAGGAATTACTTGCTTTATCCATGACAAAACCCCTCCAGGCCACAAGGACAGGAGGCTAGTCCCAGTGTGTGCCACATTTACATTTGGAGTGAGTGTCTCACAGCTGCAGCTGCTGGCCTGTCCTTTCTGTCATTATTTGCATTTCAAACAGGATTAATGGAAGCAATGAACTACAAAACAAACTGAAGTTCTACAGAGAAAACTAATGCCTTTTTTTTATTCTGAATCAGCTCCTGGAATACTGAAAGACTGAAAACTTGGTAAGACTAAGTTTTCAGTCCCTAATACAGAATACCATATCACGTGACACCAACAGTACTTCTCTGCCAAAAATTGTAATTTAAAAACTTCTACAGCTGGTGGTAACCTAGTTTTTAATAGGTAATCACCTATGTGATTAAAGCCTAGCTTAAATACTTTGAAATATTATTCCAAAAATAGTGTAATAGAAAAGAAATTGAGGCTAAATAACTCTTTCCATTTTTTTTCCCCCAATACCTTATGCTGCTCTATGTTTCACATGCCATAAAAAGTCTGCATTTCCTGCCTGGAATTTTGATTTGCAGTTCCCAGACTAATAACTATCTCAGCCCTATTGCCATATCGTTTAGGTCATTTCTCACTTGCATTGATGCACAGTTTGAAAACTTGCTTTGGAGGCTAGTGTCAGATATAACAGAGAAACTGCAGGCAGTTACAAATCCAGTCATAAATCTGCAGGGAAATGGGAAAGGCAGGAAAGTCAGAGGGAACACCCCGCAACAGTCTCAAGTGTCTAACATTTTAATCCTTTTCATCTCCCCTACTTCCAAGCAGTACTGTCATCCATGCCCTGCTGTACCTCCAAGTGATAGATATCGTGTCTAAATACTAAAGAACATTTCTTACAAAAAAATCCCCAAGCCACAGCTGCTCCCTGGTGAGCAGGGCAGTAAGGGAGCACTGGGATTTGAATTGGCCACACTGATCCTGTGGGTATGACATCAGACCTCTAAAGCTGATGGCTGGGGCACTAATAGCAAGAGTACTTTGTTTCTTAATGGACCTCTGGGTTCTTCAGCACACCCTGAGTACAAATAGTTCAGCATTAGTCCTTCCCTTGACTCCTTCCCTTTTTTCTCCCCTCTACAGAGCTGACACAGTGGTAGATAAATAATCTTTGCAGAAAGTGGCAGTACCAAGGTAATTATTTTACCTTCCAGTCCTTGATAGCAGAAGTTCAAAGGATTGCTAGATCCTGCAGGGATCTCTTTATAGATCTCTTACAAAGATGTCTGGATGCACTTGAAACTGTATCTTGGACTCAGCGAGACACAAAATCCAGGTTCTGTCCACAGAGCATCTCCTGACATCTTGCAGAATAGTTTGTCTGTCACAAATTAATTCCTACCCAGAAGCAATTTATTTTCTCCCTACTTAGAAGCTCCCTGGCTAAATATATTTGCTAGTTTTTGTTGTATTTTCTGGGTGCTGTGAAAAAATTGTGAAACAGCTTCACTTCAAGTAAGCCAATGTCTGTTCACTGTTTACATTTCTGTTTGTAGAGTTGTTTAATGAGCATTTAGGAAATAATGGCATTTTATCACTTGCTATGCAACTGGATCTTTGCTCCAGTTATAGCCATTGTACATGATTTGCAATAAAAATAACAGAAGTACCACAGAAGATTATAGAACCATAGAAGATTGTAAGATTATGGAATCATAGAATGGTTTGGGTTGAAAGGACCTGAGGGATCACTTCTTCCCTATCCCTCTGCCATGGGCAGTGACACTTTTTGCTAGACCAGGTGCTCAGGGCTCCATCCAGTCTGGCCTTGAACACCTTCAAGGATGGGGCAACCACAACTTCTCTGGGCAACCTGTTCCACTCTCACAGCAAAGAACTTCCTGCCAATATTTAATCCAAACCTACTCTCTCTTATTTTGAATCCATTCCCCATTGTTGTGTGCTCTTGCATTCTCTCTGCTCTTGTGAAAAGTTCCTCTCCATCTTCCTTGCAGGTACTCAGAGGCCTCAATTATGTCATCCTGAAGCCTTCTCTTCTCCAGGCTGAACAAACCCAATTCTCTTAAGAGAAGTTTTCTATCCCTCTGGTCACCTTGATGACCTCCTCTGGACTTGCTTCCAAAAGGCTGTTCCAATAAAAATTGCCAAGAAATGCCCTTCTTGTACCGAGGACCTCAGAGCTGGGTGCAGTGCTCCACGTGGGATCTCACCAGGGTGGAGTAGAAGGGCAGAATCTCCTCCTTCAATATTTATACAGAAATAATTTGACTGTGTACATTTCTCATGCACCATCTATCACATGCTGGAAGCCAAAGAAACATCCTAAATCGCAGAATAAAGGCAGATCCAACTGGCCTTTAGACATTTCTTCACTGACTTCAGTGAAGTGGACAAACTCACTGGATTAATTAAAAACAACCGTCTAGAAAATGCATCTTACAAGATAAAAATACAGGATTTTTCTCACAGCCAAAAGTATTTTAACTAGCTCATTAGCAAGCCCAAAGAAACTTAATGTTGACAGATTTTAAATGAACTAATATAATTATTCACTGTGCACTACAATGTGAATTTTCTTTTGACTTCAAGAGTAAGTTAATTGTGATTTGGTTCTTGGTCCAATATTGTGAATTCAGACATAAATTATTCATCCTCTCTCATATACTTCTATATCCCATTGCAAATTACATGGAAATTGTCCCCATGGCACACATTCATCTCATGTAAATTGGCACAGCAACAGTAGGCTCACATCCTGTGTTTAGCCTGCACTTAGCAAGAGGCCCAAAAATTCTGCTTGAGAACGTCTTTAGCAACTAAACAGCCCTGTGGACTGAGTTCAACCTATGTTTATTGCAGTAGTCCCAGCATAAACTGGGATTAATTAATTAATTAATTAATTATATTAATTAATATAAACTGATTATATTATCAGATGGATTAAGAGCTGTTGCAAACAGTTAAAAGAAAAAAGAGTATTTCAGTAGAATGCTTAAACCCAAGTTAAATGGAAGGTCTAAATTCTGCTAATTTAGGTCCAGGCCCCTGCTGATGTGTATGTCCTTTTTAACAATCTCATTCAAGCTCTTCTCAACAAAAACAAGCTAAGAAGACAAACTGGAAGACAAAGGGAAAGTGTAAAAAACTGCACACTTAAGAGATATTTTTGTATCTCTGTAAAAAAAAAACAAAAACAAAAACAAAAAAACTTAAACATGAAAATACCAGCAAGTGTTTACATCTTTGAATGACAGGATCCAGCCAAATTTCTATGACCATGGAATGAGCCATGGAACTTCTTACCAGAGTAAGAAGTTCAGAGACAACCATGTAGTAGTAAAACTTCACTAAAGTTATAGTCACAATTCTTATAATACTAAAGTTATTATAAAAATTTCAGAAGACAATCTCTTGATTTCATACCTTGTATTTCATCCCATGTATCAGCTTTTTATTGTGCCTTAGGTTAATGTTGAAAATGCATTTTAAGGAAAAATGTTTGTGAAGGTGCTAATTATTTTAAAACGCTACCTTTAAGTTCTCACAGCTTATTTCTCTAAGTGTATGAGCAAACCAGAACCCAGACTTGCACCTTCCTTTGGCCCACAAAAACTGCCTTCTAGTTTGTGCTCTCTTCTGCTGTTGAAGACAAATCCAATCATATCAGACACTTACCCAGTGACAACTTAAGGACAAGTGAAAAATGAAAAGGAAAGTTATTTCACTTCCCTCTCCTACCTCCTAGCATGTCTGATTTTATTCATGCCTGTCTTTTGCGATCTCCTTTTGTACCACACAGAGCTTATCAACTGACACAAAAATAAACGCATAACAAATATTTTACAAGACCAGACAAAGGGATTTGCTAAATATAAAGAAGCTGCCTGGTCAGACTTCTGCTCTTATCCCTGGGGGTGAATACTGTTGCTTCTGACATCTCTCAAGTTCTTGCAATACCCTCTCAAGTGCTGCTGGCAACCAGTGATTAGTCTAGTTCTCAGACACCTTGAGGGTTAACAGAGAAAAAAAAGGCAACAAGTCCTACAGATTACCTTAAAATCAACTTGCAAAACTGGAAAGCTAAAATGGATGGATATAAACACTTCAGAAGGGATGGGCAAGGAAGGAGAGGCTTTTGGGTAGGAAGTGTTAGGAAGTGTTTTGATTATCTTGAGCTTAATGATGGTCACAATAGGGTTCAGTGGTTAAGGGTAAGAATCAGGGGAAGGCCAACACAGCAGATACCCTGGTTATAGACCAGGATATAGTCTGTTATAGACCACCCAGCCAGGATTAAGAAGCAGATGAAATATTCCATAAGCAGCTGGGAGAATCACTGGCCCTTGTTCTTGTGGGGACCATCAAATTAAAGGATGTCTGCTGGAAATGCAACACAACAGAGACAAAACAGCCTAGGAGGCTCCTGGAGTGCCTGGAAGATAATGTCCTGGCACAGCTGGTGAGGGAGCCAACCAAGGAATGTGCCCCAAGGAATGTGCTTGTCTAACCTGATCTCCTTCCAAAGTGTCCCACTTAGTGGATGAGGGAAAGGCCATGGATGTTGTCTACCTTAACTTCAGCAAATCTTCTGACACCATTTCCCACAGTATTGGGTTACACAGGACAGAGAGCACTACAGATTTAATTAGCATAGCCAGTTTGGTAACCAAGGTGCCCTGGCAAGAACAAACAGAGCTTTGAAGATTACATGAAGATTGGATTAAGTCTGGTTGTCACACTTTGGGACAAGAAAGAATGAGGCAGGCAGCAGGAAGGTCAGCAGGAAAGTTCTATATTTAATTTTCTGACTCCATCTTGTATACAAAATCATCAGAAGGTACAAGATTGGCTACATAGGTTGCCACCTCTTTAACCTCGTTGGTGAAGACCACCATCAGTCACCTTTCTCCTCCCAGAGGAGAAATATGTAAACAAAAAGATAAATTCTAAAAATATACATTGTTTTCTTGAAGCTGTGTGAGAACAAAATGCAAACTCTGAAAAGCAGGCAAAGTTGGGGCGACATCTGGTTATGGGAAAAGATTGAATCAACTTCTGCAAGCAAGATAGGCTGTAAAATGTGTGAGCTTTGTCTGTGTGATGTTTAACCTAATCATTGTAGGAAAAAATTACTACCCTTCCTAGAATAGTATATAAGCATTTGGAAATCTCAGTAAAAATGAATTCCAATCACCAAATCAGTCTTCCTGTCTCTCTCTCAATCATCCATACCACAGAACTATCCTGGAGAAACTGTCTGCTCATGGCTTGGATGGGTGCACTGTTCCCTGGGAAAAGAACCAGTTGTCTGGCCAGGCCCAGGGAGTGATGCTGCATGGAGTGACATCCAGCTGCCAGATGGTCACCAGTGGTGTTCCCAGGGCTCAGAACTGGGGCCAGTCCTGTTTAATATCCTTGCAACTGATCTGGACAAGGGCATCGAGTACACCCTCAGTCACTTTGTGGATGGCACCAGGCTGGATGGCAGTTTTGCTCCACTGGAGGGTGTGAAAGCTCTACAAAGGTATCTGGACACTGGCTTGGTATCTGGACATCTGGATTGATGGGCTGAGGCCAGTGGTGTGAGGTTGAGCATGAAAAATTGCCAGGTATTCTTTTTCAGTCACAACAACCCCAGGCAGGGCCACAGGCTGGGGCAGAGGGGCTGGAAAGCTGCCCACAGGAAAAGGGCCTGGGGGTGCTGGTGACAGTGACTGAACAGGAGCCAGCAGTGCCCAGGGGGCCAAGAAGGCCAAAGGCATCCTGGGCTGTAGCAGCAATGGTGTGGGCAGCAGGAGCAGGGCAGGGATTGTCCCCCTGTGCTGGGCACTGGTGAGGCCACACCTCAAATCCTGTGTTCAGTTCTGGGCCCCTCACTGTAAGAAAGACACTGAGGTGCTGGAGCAGCTTCAGAGAAGGGCAACAGAGGTGGTTGTGAAGGGTTTGGAGCTCAAGTCTGATGAGAAGTAACTTACATTGAAGTTTCTTACATTGTTATCTCACGTTCACTCAGTAAATTTCTGCACGATTCTTCTAAAAAACTCTTGGCTACCTTCTATAACAATACATTAAATAGTTTAAGCAAGGCTTGCACATAGGCCTATCATCAGCTGCCATCTCTGCTTTCTGTGTGGAGCAGGAACAAGTACAAGACAACATCTGGATCCGTGGTGATATACATGAAGTTATCTAGCAAAGGAAATCAACAGAATGGATACAAATATAACAACACTTTCTTTTGTTTTCTTGTATTTCCTCCTGGGATCTGGCTATATTTCTAATCAGAATTTATCTGGCATTTCAAGATCATTTGTAGCATACCTGTCAAAGCCAGGTCATACCCATATGAAATGGCCCAGGAGTTCAGACACAAATAAGACATTTTCAGGGTTTTTATTCGTAAGCTTGTTCTGAGTGTTTTATCATTTGACTATAGTAATTTGATTCCCTTAGGAAAAAGGTATTAATTTTGAAATGAATAAATCAAGTTCACAAAAACATTGGTTTTCAGTTACATTTCTAGTGCACAAATTGCTTTTGTTTCTTCTGTACTGTATATTCTATTTATATAAAATAAAACATGAAGCCTCATTTAAAATTACCCCTCTCAGCTTAAAACTTTCCTGTGAATCATCTAGTTCTGGCCTTTACAGCAATCCAGCAGTCTTCTATGACAATTATATATTTCCTATGCTGATGGGCTTAGAGTCTAACTAGATGGGAAACCCTCAAAAGATGTGGAGTAACATCAGAAACACATGAGCAAGTCCAAGCAAGTGTGACAAAGGCAACAAGGGTTTCCAACGGGTCAAACATACACCAGGGGCTCTTTGACTCCCTGACCCATGCATCCAGAACAAGGGCACACCTGGATGCTCCGTGGGGGAAGCCAGCTCTTGTCTCTGCCTTCATTTCTGTATGGGCCATATAGCCAGTGTGGCAGCAGCAGAATTACCTTTAGATGTAATGGCTTGCAGCAGCACTGGTTAACCATATTTGATAATACATGGGCTATATGTGTCAGAGTTCCTCTGATATTAACAAAAATTTTCTCAGCTTTCTTTCTACAGAAATTCAGAGTGAAAATCTGTTAATGTAATTTACAAAGGCGTGGCTTCCCATCTCCTATGTTTCATTAAAGAGGAAGAAAATTTGATGCTAAAATAATTTCTCACAATGGTGTTGTGTCAACTTTGGCCTCTATATCACTTATGCAAATTATACATACACATATAAACTGCTAACTAAGCATTCATGTGCACATATGGTCTCCCACGTGGGGACAGATTCCATATTTGTGCATTTCATTACTTTGTTAACAAATGCAGATACATTTTTAATTAAACAGACAATTTAATGTTCTGAAGTATGTGACCATGTTAAGATTTGCTGCAATTTATCCCCAGTTATCAGGTACACACCGTAGAAGGGAGCTGTTAACAAAGGAACAAGATAAGAAAAAAACCCATAAACCCAACTATAAAGAAACACAATAATGATGAACCTCTCCCCATCCTCAAGTATTTTTATGCTGATGACTGATCTGAACAGGTTTTCTGACTAATGAAGAGCCACTAACCTTTTAAAATTTTAAAGGTAAAATTTTAAAGGTTCAAGATTTGCAAGAATTCTCCTTTATTACTGATTAACCTCAAAATTATTTTTGAAGAGCACATGTAACACGAAGTATCCAATGCACTTTTTTCTTTTCATGGGAACACAAAAGCTACTTCCAAGTCTCAATTTCAGCATAGGCTATTAGTAAGAATTGTCTGCAGGGGAAAAAAATATATTACTTTGGAGATACCAAGATTTTCTTTGGGCTCATATAAGAAAATAATGGGCTTTGATTGAATCTAGAATGATTTTTGAATGAGTCTAGATTGAATCTTTTTACTGGCTTAAAAAAAAAAAAAGAAAAAAAAGAAAAAAAGAAGTAAAATGAAGGCATTACTAGTTACATTGCACTTTGATATAACCAATAAAACATTTTTGCTAATAATGAATAAAGTCAACTCAGTGACCCTTTGAGCAACACCAAGGAAAAGAAAGTTTCCTCTGTCTTTTTAGGTGAAGTCTCCCACACCACCTGCTGCTCCTCCTCTCAGTCAACATTAGACCCATTCTCTTCTAGGGCTGAAGGATGGATGAATGCACCAAGTCCGGCACTTTGGGGTGGTCTTGCTTTAAAAGCCATCTCAAAACAAAGAAACAAACCCAAGCCTTTTTTGCAGCATCCACAGTGATGCTGGAGCTCTTTCCTTGCAGCCTTACCTTGATGATTATCAATCAGAAAACGCAGAAAAGTAGTGGGGAAACCTGGCTCTCATTTTAATGCCTGTGTCTGCTTTGGCTTCTGTGTTCTGTACCTATCATTGGGAGAGCATGAAAGCAGCTGGTAGCTGTGAAAACTGAGGGGTCTCTGGCCATCCCCATCTTAAGGGATGGGATCTCACTCAATCAGATCCTGTCAGAAGGTATGAGCAGGTAGAGGTGTGAGCAGACCACAGCTCCAGCCCCATTCCTAAGTGCCTTTCAATGGAAAGAGCACACTAAAGGGCAGAAAATGAAGGAAGAAAAAGGGAAAAAAAATGCCTCCCTCCCCTTTGCAGGGCTTCTTCCAGCAGCAGCCACAAAAACTGGACATAATTAAACCTTAAGGAACTGAAGGACATTCTTTCAGCCCCTGTAGAAGTGAAAGATATGACAGTAAATTTCTGCCATTTTATTCTTTTGTAGCCAGGGGGGACACCCAGAGATTGCATAGGAGGTGAGTAAAAGCCATCTAGTCTGTCTGTTTACCACTGATCTCCCCCTTGATAGATTCCTCAGTCTCTATGGTTCCTCCCCTGAGAACTGCTGTCACTAACACATCACTCCTACACTGCCTGAGAGGCTGTGCTGGAGCTGACCTATTCATTTCCTGGCAGACAAGGCTCTCACAGGCAATTCCATTAGCAATATCCATCTCAATGACAAAGTACATCTTTTACGTGTCTGGTTTCCAACCACTGTTATTCTGGGTCCCTTTTTTTTTTTTTTNGGAAATTACTGACACAGTGCAAGTTGTGCTTATTGCCATCTTTCTTTCAAGCTGCTGGATTGACAGAAGTTTTCCTTTAAAAATCGTGCTTTGGTGGTAAGGACACTGCTCTGGATTAAGAGAACTAATAACAATCAGCTTTCCACATAAGGTCCACAAAAAATAAAATTAAATTTATCGTTGACATGAGAAGCTGCATTTCAAAAAGATTAGTGTTTCAAAATAAGGTTAAGAATATTGGGAAAGGACCCCTGTAAGTTATTTGAGCTCTGCACTTAACTTCACATTATTTTATTGTTGTTTAAATGAAGAAAGTAATCCAGTGAAAATTAAATGAGCAATTTTCATATGAAGGCCTCTGGGCATTATTAACATTCACAGCACAAAGTGTCATGCTGCTTCATAATAAATTGATCTGAGTAAGGTACTAAATATCTACTGCCTTTACAAAATGGAAACATTTTGTATTATCAGTGTTCCTGAAACAGACTGACAAACAATTTTTTTTCTTAAATCAACAGCCACAGGTTAAATGTTCCAGTATTTTCCAGTGGCAGCATCCATCCTCCTATACTTTGGCTGACAAAATAACCCTGATTAAATTAATTAGTGTCTTCAACTACTGTTGAGCTCATTAGGAACCCTCTAACATTGTGTGTTCTGAAGATATATGCTTAAGTGCAATAATTGTAGGCATTGATTCATTAGCAAGTATGATCAACATGGGTTATCAAAAACATTTTTCATGCATAACAAATAGAGCAAATTGCTAAAACAATACAAGAAATATCTAAGATCTACAGCAGGTTCATCTACATGATGTAATAATTCGTTAACTTAATTAGAAGCAGATTTATAATAACTTAATTTTCCACCTTCTTTAGTCTAATGGAGACCAGGGATACTGTCTTGCTTTCTGGAAGAAGTTTGTGCTCTGGCTGGCAAAATGTCAGGTGAAATCAAGACTGTGCAGTGGAGGAAGTGTTATTTTGGATGTGATAGACTCCCTTTAGAAATCTTGCTGATTGCACACAGGCTGTGTAATTACAGGCACTTGTGAACTGTACTTCATTACAATGACAGAGTGTTGGCACTGGTGAGACATTTCACCTTCCCACTATTAAATGAACACAATTCAAGCACACTTTCAGAATCACCATCATAAAAACAAAACACAGGGGCATGCTTAAGGAACACGGTAACAACATAGTTGCATTTTTCCCCCAAAAGATTAACACAGCACAGTATTTATTTTTTCCTTCTTGGGCAATAGAAATCTCATGACTTTTAGTATTTTCTCTTGACTAAAGAAACATAAATGGTGCCATTAGATTTCCACTGGAAGCTTCTGATTCTGTGTATTACAGGCAGAGTTGCAGTATTTTAATTTTTTCCACAGGAACCACAATACCTTTTGAGTTTGGCACACTTAATTTTCTAAGGGAGTTACACTAAAAGGAGAACTCTTATTAGATGCCAATGAATGAACCTATGACTGATGATAGTTCTAAGTTGTAGAGGTGCACAAGTATTCTTTCTTAGCTTAAGACAAAAGTACTTACCTATGGAGAAGAGAAATAAACAGTGGAAGGGTTGACCCTGCCTTCATTGGGATCAAGTGCAAATTTCTGACTGATTTCCAAAAGGAAAAGTTTTACACACAAGACTTACAACAAATTCAGTTTATATTTGAAGGTTCCATCAAAGAAAAGAGAGATTCATGTATGCTGTACTAGTCAAATCAGATGTATCTGCCAGTTTGAGCATACTTTTTAACTTCATGATTATGATCTTTACTGTATTTTTTGGAAATGGCTACACTTCCACAAAGTTACATTGCTGTGTAGTTCATAACTCATTGACCTGAGAAATGCAAATTTTAAAATAGAAATACTTCTAATACAGATCATTACAAACACATATTAAATAAAGCCATACATAAGGAAAATGCACTAAACTTTAAGTCTTAATCAGTTTGACTTTTTTTGTTAAAAAGTTTTGATTTATGGCTTGTGTTTCAAGACCTGGACCTTTGTGAATGTTCGTAAATGAGCAGAAATTGCATATTGTTCTAACATGCTATCAAAAGGGAAAACTGCTTCCCTTAGAAAATACTAAAATTAATTTGAAAAGGAAAATCATGAAAAGGAAATTAACAATGATGTGGTCATGCAAGCTCTCATCATCTGGCATTTATTGGATGGTCTTTGTACACCCAGCCACTCACATAAGCGTTGACCATGTCACACTCACCTTTCAAATCATACCTGGATAATCATAATAAATTTAATGGAATTATGCTATAGAAACTTCTTCCCAGCACAGTGCTTGCAAATCATTCTACATCTACATATTTACATTTGGGCTTGACAATTTTTAGCCAGTGCCCTGACCCATTTGACATCCTCCCACTAGACTCTGCACTGCTGCAGTCCCTGAACCTAACTCCCTCCATAAATCCCACGTATCAGATGAGAACAGCAAAGCAGAGGAATGCAGATGAAACTAGGGAGAATACATGGTCAGCCAGTGTTAATCCTTTTTAATATTCCACTTCACACCAGAGAGGATTTAATTGTTTCTTAAATGGCTCTAGGGCCTCTGAACGAGCAAACCTCTCCAACAGAGCAGACATTTATTTGAAAAAAAAAATCTCTGTAATAAATATTGATCTATCATAACCACAGATCATTCTGGAGTCACAGCAATCTCTCCTTGCCTAATTAAAACTGTGCTAATACGAAAATGCAGGCCAGGCCCAGAAGGCACACCAGATCTGAGGGAGTGTAGAAATGCCTGGAAGTTGCAAGCTCTGGGCAGGGAGGCAGAAAGGCACAGGAACTGTGCCTGCATGCTAATGAGCTCCACCAGATCGTAATCCATACAAATGCAATTTAAATTCCCTTCCACATCCTCAGCCTCAAATTCTTCTAATTAACCCGCAGCCATGAGATAAGCAGCCATGCAGAGGGGGGATGGCTCAACAGAGGTGACAAAAGGCAAAAGACAACTCCTTGCCACTTCTCTTTTCCTCAGGATTTGAAGGTTGTGCCAATCACAAAGCCAAACTCAAAATGGGGTAATCAAAACGTCGTTTACTTAATTTCCCCATGACATTTTAACGTTTACCTTACAAGCATTCCTGGATTTAGGACTGGCAAAAGTGTTTTAGCCATCACAAAAAACACACACTTCTACAGCCACGTGGCAGCACTTAAAACCATTTCACTCCCACTTGACAAGTATCTTTGTTAAAGATGGCAGGCAGTATTTCACCAGCTTGGCTCACACTTCTTGTAGAGACACTCAGCTTCCTACAGAGGTTTAAGTCTAACAGAAGTCAATTTATTGCCAGCTCCAGCACCATGCAGACGTGCAAGGATACCAGAGAGAAGAACTGCTATACTTATATTTTAAGTGGTGTCACAGGAACCCAGTAGTTTCCGTATGTAGAAACCTGCTACAAACCATAGTTCCCACAGCCATTTCCCTCAAACTCTCTAAAGATGGGATCTACAAACTGCAATTCTTCAGCAGCTGCCCTAACATGCAACAGGGTAGATCTGGAGAGACCTGTATCAGTAAAATTCCTTTAAATTTACACTGGTTCCAAGCCAAATTTGTCAATAAGACAAGCTGCTGTCTATGATTTGGGGCGTTTTCTGGTTTTTCTGTTGTTTGGGTTGTGGTTTTTTTTTGGTTTTTTTTTTAATGAGTGGTAACAAACAGCTGCTTTCAGTAAGCATTGAGAGCCCTGCTACTCCACCACAATTAAATGAGATGAAAAGTATTTGATTGTCCATTTATCAGTATTTGCATACATGAAGAGATTTTGCCCATGCAGATGTATGCAGGTGTTGTTTATTAAAAAGGTCCTCATGTGTTCTTTTTTTTTAATACAGCTCAGAAATCTGAAGGAGTTACCCAGTTTCACAAATGGCTAGTCTCAGCTTTTCATCTCTGTAACTGTTATTTTCAAATCAATTTGAGCGATCCCTTTAGTGTTTACATTAACAGCTGGCTAGTATCTTACTAGCTTACTTAAAGAAAGTTGGTAGCCTCATTTTGTATTTTAATGAAGACCACACTGCATAAATCACTGACATTAGATTCCCTGCTGGCACAGTTGGCCTTGATGGAGAGCTGAAGCAAAACAAAAAGAATTAAATGCCATCACATTACTGCAACTGAATAATCCAAACATGGGGTTGTCCACAACATCTGAGTATGTCACAGTCAGTCTTTTATATAGTTCAGAAGCAAAATTAAGAAGTAAACCTCAGGTCTCTTGGTTTATGATATAAGAAATGTTCTACAGTCACTGGTAAAGCTGTGATTTCTTCTTTTTTATTTTTTTTTTTTTCCCATCTCTGAGAAAGGAAAAATGTCACACTGGGACTTAACTTGTAGGAACGCTTACAAGTATTTTTAGACAGACAATGCTGATTTGCTTTGTCAAACTACCTGCTACTGTACTCCTATATTCCTAACAGACAGTCACAGCACAGACTGAGACAGGGAAAAAACCTGACACACACTAAACTTGACAAGTGAGTCAGACTCTACTCCCTTAGGTCTCAGGTCTTTTATTCCATGCTCTGAGAGAGAGAGGCACTATTCCAGGTCTTACTGTGGTTTATATTCCAGCTTCTAAACAGGAGAAGCTCAGGCCTATTGGAGATATCCAGAAAATACAGAGAATACACGATCTGTCAGGCTGATTTTCTTACCTGTATCTAGAGATGTGCTAATTTATGTACAAATCTAGCTGTGGGAAATGATCTTGGTTTTTTTCCCCTACTAGCTCTGCAGAGTTAATGTTATGCATTTTCATAAAATGATCACTATCTGTGGTCTTCAACCTGAGAAAGTTCTTGACCTGAATGGGATTTCCCTTCATGGACAATGAGAGATCTGGAGTTTGCTGAGCTCATTTCACATTGAGGGATTTATCTTTCACATTCAACAGAGCTGAAGTCTCAGAAATTTAAACTCCAAGCAAGATCTCAGAGAAAAACAGAAACATATGTCTCACATTAAGAACTAAGACCTAAAAACATTACAGAAGTATTCATACTGACTTTAGAATGTGATCATTTTACTGCACAGCAGTGAGCATGGTCATTGAGAATGCCATCTGCTGGTAAAAGCAGCATGAAGGGAGCACAATTCCTTATAAGGCAACTTCCAAAAATGGGAAAGGTTAAACATAATGAAGATATTATTATACTGACAATAATAATTGTCAGTTGTTTGGTTTGGGTTTGGTTGGTTTTGGGTTTTTTTTTTTTTAACTGCTAATTTGAAGGGTTTTTTTCAATGAAGCAGCTTTATCTGCATGATATGATGGATTTTATGTAGAAACTTTGGTGGGAATGGATTTTGAACCAGAAGAGGAGTATTATAGCTTTATTTTGCACTGGAAAAGACTGACTTTCACAAATAGTAACAATTTAAAGGAGATAATACATAAGAAATACATAAGAAGAAATATGAAGAGAGCTGAAAGACTGAGATTGCTTGCACTTTCTTGTTCTTCTGGTGGGGAAGCCATAGGAGGAGCAGCTGAGGACACCTGGCTGTTCAGCCTGGAGAAGGAGAGACTGAGGGGAGACCTCACTGTGATCTTCAACATCCTTGTGACAGGGAAACAGGATCTCTGCACTCTCACCACCAGTGACAGGACTCAGGGCAGTGGCATGAAGCTGAGTCAGGGTTGGGTGAGTTTTGGTTGACTCTAGGTTGGATGTGAGGAAAAGGTTTTTCACACAGAGGGTGAATGAGCAGTGGAACAGGCTCCCCAGGGAAATGGTCACAGCACCAGCCTCATGGAGTTCAAAAAGTGTTTGGATGATGCTCTCGGGCACATCCTGTGTGAGATTCCCTGGGTGTCCTGTTCAGGGCCAGGAGCTGGACTCAGTGATCCTTGTAGCTCCCTTCCAACCACCAGGTGTTATGATTCTGTGATTCTCCTATTTCACAGGATCTCAAAAGTAATTGTCAAGATTTTATTAAATGCTTGGTGAGAACGTTGAAAGTTTAAATCTCAACAGTAAAAATTGAAAAAAAAAATTCAAACTCAGCAGTGAATCTGTTTGTTCTTGTGCCATCCCCTGGAGCAACCCTGATTCCAAGTTTTCTGCGGCCAGTTTGTGATTTGAACACAAATAGTGGACAATACTGGTCTGGAAACTCCACTTTCAGAACAGTGACTGTTTTAGGACTACAGCAAGGCAGACCCACAGAAGCCACATCACTGTGGGTTTCAGAACTGTCTCTGCTGGTTCAAAAACTTTTCTTTCTCTTTTTTTTTTTCCTCCTCAATGATTATTGATGAATGTTTTATTGTGTCCAGTTCCACAGCTAACAACCAACCAAGTTACCTAAACTATCTAACAAAAAAACAGCTGGTGTAATATTGCCCTGGTGTTTTCTGAGTGTCCCATCTTTTTAAGCCAATCAGAAACATGGAACAACAGTACAAGAGAGTAAGATTTGGTGGGGTTCAGCAAGGACTTTGGGCTAAGTGTAACTTGATTATTGCTCAGACTAAGTTAACAATCACTGACAGATGTCCATCTGCTCAAAAGTAAGATCAATAAAAAAAAAAAGCTGGAAGTGCCAGATGTCAACTCCAACATATTAAAATAGCAGATTAAAATATATAAAGTTGCTTGGAAATGGTAAATGTACAAAAGCCTAATTAGCATTGAAAAATATTTAAATCTTCCATGTCTAATGACCTTTTGGAATTTGAGCTTTGCAGCTAGTAGATAGGTTTGAAAAAAATCAATAGCACTATATAAATTATTATGCGCAATACCATTAAATTATTCGTTTGCGACAAGCATTAAATCCTATCCCAAGATACTCTTGAAGGCTTGCCTTCCACATCTATTTAAAGTACTGGCCACATCCAAAATATTTTTTTTAAGTTTGTCTAAGTGCTGTGCAAGTTCTAAAAGAGCAGGAAAACTACAGGACACAGTTTGAGGTTAAGAAAGCATGCTGAGAGCCACAATGCCCGTGACAGGATGTGTGCTGTTTCCAAGCCTTAAGATCAGAAGCAAGACTCCTGTAGCTGGACTCTCTTAGGGCTTCATCCCCTTCACTTTGAGAAGCTCAACAATGGTGTCAGAAAAAAAAAAAAAATCTAAGTGGAACACAAATACCTGTGTAGAGTATCATGCTCAGCAACAAAAGCTAGAGCAGAGGAGGAAGGTGGGGGTTTTAGTTACTAAGGTGGGGGCTGCTCAGAGACTGGCTGGGCATTATTTTGCCTGTGTGAGGTGCTGAGCAATTTCCTTCACTGTGCTAGTTTTGCTGGTTTTGGTTGCTTCTCTGGTTTTGCCTTCACCTATTAATTCAGCCTTGTCTGGACCCATGAGTTTTCTTACTTTTGCTAAGTAAAGATGGGGAGGAGATACTCAACCCACCAAAAAGAGCTCACAAGACCCAGGAAAGCTTATTCATGACTCAGGACATGGGAGCCAAAGCTGGGATCAGTCTTTTTTCCGGAAGAGCTACCACTGCCATAATACTGGCCCAGCTTCCAAAGGCAGCCTTTGACAGTGGGGAGTTGACTTCCACATGAAAGTCTGCACAGTTCCTTGGAATCACTCAGAGATTATACAGTCTAAAAATATGGCTAACCTTTTGCAAGAGATTTTTTTGTTGTTGTTTTGCTCTGGGGGGTTCTTTTGTGGGGTTGATGGCTTGTTTTAAATAAAACCCCAAGCTTTCCAGAGTTACAGATGGGCATAGTATCCTGCAACCAGCTTTGCAGGAGACAGGGGCAGAGGGACACAGGGCAGTGACTCATCTCACCATTACAGACAAGTTTTCAGGTACTGAAATACATAAAATTGCAACACCAAAAACAATACTGAAGTTCACACGAGCTTGTTTATGAATTGGTTATTATTTTAATACAATTTTTTTTCATGATTATTTTTTTTTATTTTATCAGCAACTGGTTTTGAATCATCAGCAGATTAAAACCTGCAAATCCAGGTCACCAGGAGCACTGCTTTTCCTCTCAGCTCTAGGAACAGATTATCACCAGCAACTACAACCCCAAACTAACCACCTTGGTCATGTTGGTGGGACCATCTGGGGGTTTGATGCAAAAACATGCACCGTTGTTACAGAACTATCCATCTTCCTACTTGTGACTATTACTGACTGCAGTGCTTAACTGCAGTACTCACAGGAACTGTGAGGTACTGTGAAATACTCCTGGCAGTCAGGATCACAGGGATTTGCACCTCTTGTACCTCTCTCTACAAGGCAGATGACAGCTGGAGCACGTCATGCCTCTTGCAAATTTGATATCAGTAGCCACAGCAGCAACTCTCATTCTACAGATGGCAGTGGGAATAAACATGAGCTCCCCAGTCCGGAGACAGGGAGTGTCTCAACTCATCTTATTTTGGTTCTAGTTCTGGATACAGTGGTAGGAAAATATCTTCAAGAAAGAAGATGAAATGTTCACTTTTTTTTTTTTTTTGCTAATTATAGGGTATTTTTGTCTTTGTTCTAGCTTCAAAATACTAGATAGTACTTTCTCTAATCCAAAATCCAATCCAATTATTTCAGAGGCCTTTGGATCAAATCTCTTCTCATTATAAAGTCCAATTTAAACCTTTAATGTTTCTCTCAAGTAACTGAAAAATTAGATGAGAAAGTAACAAATTCCACAAAAGTGAAGTAACCTAAGTCTTAACAAA
Organism: Sinosuthora webbiana; assembly: GCA_013397395.1. Lineage (NCBI taxonomy): Eukaryota > Metazoa > Chordata > Aves > Passeriformes > Sylviidae > Sinosuthora > Sinosuthora webbiana. Next base: position 57,061 of record VXBN01015243.1, read on the forward strand.
ATTAAAAAAACCAGACATCTGACAAAAATGTTGCACACGACAAAAAGAAATTAGACTTTAAAAAGTGGCAATGATATTCTGGTTACACATTTATCATAAATCCATGATGAGAGAAGAGATGAGAGGTAAGTAATCTGTAAATGATACTGGGCAGAGGTCAGAAATAAAATATTGTTGAAATTTTCAGTTTCAGAAATCCCACATAGACAAAATGCTATGAAAAAGATTGAGGAAACTAACAAGAAACATATTAAGAATTATAATTCCATCAGATAACCCTTAACAAAGTAACCTTTGTGAGTATACCATTAGGTATGCTTATCTTCATTCTAATAAAGGGGAATGGGGATTCAAATTTCAAAACTCTATTAAGTAATTCGGTTAAAATTCTATAATTATTCATAACTAACTTAATCCCGTGCCTCTGGTAGCTGCCTCACACAAAGCCTGTTCCCATAAAACACGGGCTATTCTAAGATGATTAAACCTACTGCATTTAATTTTGATACAAGGCATTTAAAAATAACTTTTCACTAATTTTGCTGATTCACACTAACAGCTTAGCATCAGCAGGTACCGGTGTTTTGGCAGCAATGCAAATTCATGCTAATTTTCTCTGAGGTCTTTCCTAAAAAAAGCAGAAATGGAAGTCAATGCCAAAATGATTGTCACATTAAGTGCAACACCTTAAAAGGCATAAAAAAAAAAAAAAGATGATAAAGAGACTTATTAGCCCATCTCTGGAATTTTAAACAGCACTAAGAAAAGAAGAGTTTGACAGTTCTTGTATCCAAACACACAGGCTCTTACACTGTAAACCCTCTCCACCAAAATCCCAGCATCTCCGCACGAAAAGCTCAGGAGCAGTCCAGCGGGTATGCTCCCATCAACATCCTCTGGCAGGACCCAGGGGCTCCTGGCTTTGTGCTGCAGCCCTGGCAGCTGCAGGTCACCCTGCAGGGACACCACCACTCGCAGCCACTGCAGCGTGAGTCAGCTCAATTACCTTTCCCAGCCTGCCTCCATTTTCTTTCCCTCAACGCGCAAATACTTTTTTTGAGACACAAAGCCAGTCTGGCAGCCAACTAAAATTTAACTTCTCCAAACACACAGCAAGCTAAAAAGATTCCACTCAAAAGCCACTCACAGCCTCTAAATACCTGAAGAATCATAGCTGTGGCATGTCCCTAAATGTGCATACCAGGCCACCTGAGATCTTAAGCGAAATTAATTCCTAGGCAGTTATGGCACTCTGAGAGCACCTGAGAAATCTGGTCTTGACTTCTTGTCTCTTTTCCCTTTCTTCAATTTCAAATGATATGTTTAGCTCAAATACCTATGTCCTGACCTGGGCAATTTTGCAATTTTGAACTGCAGTTTTGAAGTAAATCAGCACAAACCCCATGCTGTTCAGGATTTTATTAGTGACTCCACACGCCCACATGGCAAGCTACTAGGTGTGATGTCAACTGGTTTTAGATCTGCTCTGACAAAGGAAATGGGACTATACACCACTTTGTCAAAGTATGGAGCTGTGCACATCGATGACCAAAATTCCCAGATCCAAAAATTCTCCACGGGTTATGAGCAGTCCTAAACAGTAACTTTTGAAATGGTAACTGTCAGAAGGGAAGTTGTTAAGGTTTTATGGAATAACGACAGTACCATAGAGCAAAGACTTTTTAGGAAGCCTGAAGGAGGCAAGCCCGCTGCTGCAGGTGGCTGCCAAAGAGGAAATAAAACATGTCTTGCACTTTGCCAAGATCCCCTCTGGCTGCAGGCAGGCTGGCAATAAAAAAGTCTTAAGCACAGGTAAGGAAGGACTCACTTAAGTCAGCAGTTGGTGTCTGCACTGGCTAATGGGCAACAGGAGGCCTCCTGGTACTATTCATGTAGGAAATACATATATATGTTCTTGATAAGCACAGGACAAAGTAGCCACAGTGCACAGCTTGAGCAGTATTTATTAGAAGTTTGGGGGTGAACAGCTTTATTTAAATAAAACAGGTTTTATCTAGACAAGGGCTTGAATATGCACCAATGCAAGAGTTAAGTGTCCCCAGATGGAAACTGAGGGATAAAATACAAATATACAAGTCTTAAAAGAAGGGCCCTCAACTGCTTCACCCTCCCCCACACAAAAAACATGGTCTTTTGTGATGCTGCTTTATGCAGCTGAAACTTTCTTGTTAATTAAGCAAAGATTGGTAGGTACAGCTGCAATTTCAAATGAGCTCTTTCCAAGACTCTCCACTTGTTCTGCCTCACTACCAGATGCACATTTGCTTTTCCAGCCTGTACACTTGTTTGCATTTTTTTGTCCTTTTCATATTACCATAAGATGGAAGTTATCAGTGCATGACAAAGAAAACAGAGGCACCACTGGAGTACCCCTTTAAAGTCATGCAGCCTGTTGTCATGGCAACCACTTAATTAGTTGTGTTACTCATTTTTCACCAGCACCTGGCAACATCACCTCTCCAAGATCTGTTATTATCCAGGAGTCTGCTAACTCAGCTGCTTTACAAGGTAGCAGAAAAGATTTGCTGGCATTTCCATTCTGAATCTTATTTTTCAGGAATCATAAAAGCACTCACAAATTGCCCAACAGCTGAACACAACGTGCACAAATACCCCTGTGGCAACCCATCCCCTTGAAAAGAACACAAAGGAAGTCTTGGGATCTAATCATGCTCCCTGCAGTACCAGCATGCATGTACACTGCTATTCACTACACAGGGAGGGGGATCAGACCTTAAATCCTTTAAGTGAAAACACTCAAATACTTTGAGAGTCTCTTGCACATCTCTCCTTTGACATCATAGGTGTATGGCATGGGGACAGGATTGGCCCCATTTCCTCCAAGCTTCTTTTTGCAGAAAGATTCCCACCCTTCACATTGCTGCTGTCCACATCCTCAAGCTGTTCTAAGAAGCACACACTGAGCCAGCACTGCAATTACCATAATTAAACAGGATAATCAAACAGGCTTCAGTCAGCCAGCAGCCAGACCTGACAAAACCAGGAGCCTTCCTCAAGTGTAAACTGTCCCTATATGTGAGCTGCACAGAGACTTCAGACTCAAAGGGCTGAAAAAAAAAGAAGGGTTGTTTAATTACATTCCACAGGCAACCCCATCACCTTGGATAAATACTTCCCTTGGACAAAAGGTCACCTAGTTACCTAAATTCTGTTTCTGAGTTTGGGGCCATAAAGGAATACACCCTCATAATCATCTCTTCGGTTTCAAAGTTCATCGTTTCAGTGGTTGAACACCCAAAATTTAATATTTGGATACTCTAGCAGAAATTAAACATTCTGAAATCTTATTAGAATGTGGCAACAAAAAAGCCTTCTCTCTGCCAAACAGCAGAGACCAACAAAGGAGCCTCATGCAGAATTCAACATCAGAGAACAGCAGAAAAAACTAAAATAATTCCCTGATCTGTACAGTGGGATTCTGGAAGTGCAAATGTGCTTCTCCACAAAATTTTGGACAAGAAGTTGGTCCAAACTGATAGCTTTATCTCCTGATATTGCCTTTATTCAAGTTTCAAGGCTCCCTTAATACTCTTTAAACACAGGTTTTGGCAGTTTATTGTTTGAAGATTGAACAGTGTGAAAAACACATTCATTTCTGCTTGTCAGAGATGTTGATGAATTCCAGTCACATGCAATCAAGCTGGAATTCAACACAATGACAGATTAAACAGCGAAGTCTAGACAAACAAGGGGAAAAAAGAAATCAATCAACAATACAATTCCCAGAGAAAAAATCCTAAACAATTCTACATGTTTTCTGCTGCAAAAGGGGTGCACAGTCCTATCTTATTTATTTTATGAAAGCAGAGTATTTGTTTTATTTTAATTGAAGCAGTGGTATTAGAATCACCTAAAAGAGACAGTAAAAATACTAGTCATGCTGTAATATTTTTGTACAGGAGCAACATAGGATCTTCAAGTTTTAAAGTAAAACACAGATATGTCAAAAACTGCATTTTGCATTTCTTAAAGATAAACTCCCTCTCTGTAGAGCAAAGCCACAAATGTCACTGAGAAGTTGAATAGGCTTAATGACATTTAAAATGAAATGAAAGACAAGTATTCTAGCCCCCACTATACACCCACATAAATAAAGGGCTAAATAAGGGGCTACACGTCTTTATTCAAAAATCTTCATGCTGTGTATTGTTTTGTTAGTTATGTTGGTTTTCAAACCAGAGGAACAATCATAGAAGTATACAATTTTTTCTTAACTCTGGCCGTGCTCTACTCTCTCTAGATATGGTGAGACACAGCGAAAACTGCTTTAAACTGCTTTAACATATGCTGCAAGAAGAAAAAATTAGTTACACAAGACGTTTTTGTACATTATTCAAAACCATCAGGTCAATGCTGTCATGCCAGCAAGGCATCAGGGTGTCTTTGTCAACAAAGTACAGTAACTGACCTCAGGAAGGTGATGTAGTAGCATGATACAAAATTTCATAGCCCTTTTTCAGCACACTTGAGAGATGTTCCAGAAGCTGGAATTTTTAACACTTGTCAGTACTAGGTTGTACTGTACAACAGCACTCAACATGCATGTGGCCATGATGATTTTACCAATGACAGAAACCTCTGATACTTTGAAAAGGTCATATATGTTCACATGAGAAACCTGATTAAATTCACCCACACTCATTCAGCAATGCCATCAAGGGTAATGAGATCTTGGAAAACTTACCAAACACTTGATTCTCACGAAACCAGAAAAAAAACCCAAATTTTACACTTCAAAAAATTGTTAACAAATGTTTCACTTTATTGAACGAATCCTCTTAAGGAAGAATGGGCTTGGAAGAAAAGGCAGCAAAGAGATTTAGTCTTATTAGCCCTGTACATTTCTGATTTCCTCATACAAGCCAAAGAAAAGTTCCTGTGAGTGAAGGCAGACTCACCATAACTCATCTTCTCATACCAAGAAAGACAACTCAGCCCAAGTCCTTTGGGAAGAAACACAGGGCTTGAGCTGCAGTTGTACAACAGCTGTGACATCAGTTCTGGCTCTGTCACACCACAGAGCTAACCTCTCCAGCTTTTGTTTTGTATCTACTCTACCTACCACAATAGGCTTCCAGCACTGGACTACCAGATTGGTGCTACATGAAGAAAACTGTTCAATCAAAAAGTGAGTTTTCTTAACTTCAAAAAGGCCCTAAAACTAATGGGCCAGGCAACTTCAGAGTGTAGTTTAGCAGTTCTGCTCTTAAACTCACCTCGAACTTCAGGAGAGAATCGAGCTGAGTGGCGAGACACAAAAAGTTTCAGTTCTTGATCCAAGTTGCATTCGACCAAGTTTGTGTCCCATGACCGGATTCCTAAAATTCAAAACACAAAACACATCCAGCTTGACACATGAGCACTGCAAGAAGTTTTAACCGAGTATTTTTCTATTTGCATATATACAAATTCCAAGCCCAGCCTCACTTCCTTCCAAGGCACACAGATATTTTTTAAAATCCATTCAGAAGGATTCTGACAGGAATCAGAAAAAGATAATCTGCCTTTCCAAAGGGTGACCATTCTTCAAGGTCCCAGCTTTAGAACTGCAGCAGCAGCCACTTCACATTAAGTTACCAATGTCCCTGACATGACTTTAAAATCACAATACACAGGTTTAAAAAAATGGAAGAGCGAATCACCCAGAGGACACTTCAGTCATGTTGCCCTTTTGAGAAGAAAAAGACAGAATTACCTAGCATGTTGCTAATTAATATTTAAATACAAAGTATTAAATTGCTGACTTCTTCATTCAGTATCTTTGAAGCATACCATATTTTAAATTAAAATTTAAGTGATCTTTTATTTATGAAGTGTCAGAACTCTAGTTTTGAGATTTGAAAATGCTGTGCTTGATCTTTTTTTTTTTTTTTTAACCAAACCACACATCTCTGTTCCCTACTGTTTTCCCCCCAGCTACTTAAGAAATGAGACACTTGATACTTATATGACCAAAAAATTATTCCAAAGTAGATTTTTAAGGACTGAAATTCAACCAGGAAAAAAAAGAAAAAAAAAAAAAAAAAAAAGGAAAAAGGTCATTGCAGCCAAAAATACAAGTTTCTAGTTTTCTTCCATAAGATTTAGATGAATAATTTGGGGGAAAAAATAGAACATACTTCAGATTTTCCCATAATTTTGTTTTGAAATTGTTCTGAAAAATCTTCTAGTTTTGAAATAATGAGCAGGGAGCAACACTACAAGTAAGTCCAGGCACTGCTGCAATTTTGAAAACCAAAACTGCACTTTTTTTTTTTTTTTTTTTTTTTTTTTTTTTTTTTTTTTTTTTTTTTTTTTTTTNAAGCCATCATTACATCTACAGAACTGAACTGGCAAACATAAAATGGATTGCTGGTGAGGAAGAGTCTGGTAGCCCCACCCCACATGACCATGCCTTTGCATGGAATTATTGGGCTAGATCACTTCGGGGTTTGACAACAAGATGCCTCAAAAGGTGTGTGTCCAACCCCTCAGAATGAGTCTAGAATCAATACTGCTGGCTATTCTGCCAGGGTTTCAGGCTGTGGACGTTACTGTCAATGCCACTTCCCATACTACATGTATTTTCTGTTTCAAGGCAGCAGAGATGTCAGAACTTAGACTGGCAGAAGCCATGTTGCAGGGATGAAGCATGAGGAGAATAGAGGGAAGAGCAGAGAAACCAGATCTGCAGTGCCTGTCTCCCATTGCAGCTCTGAGGAGGTTCTCCATGCAAATATGAACATCTGCATTTCAAAACCCTGAAGCCTCTACAAGAAGAATGCATCCAGGGCTTTTCCTTGTCAGCATCCAAAGGTAGTTGCAAGCTTACTGTAACCAGCTACCAACAGTTAGGCAGCCGCCATTTGAATCTCTAGAAAAATTTGAAAATACAGAATTGCCTGAGTGTTCCATAACCACTTGAGAAAAATAACTGAGCTATAACCAGCCACCTCCACTTCCTGACTGACGCATCATTGTTCAGAGGGATAGGCAGCAAGACTCTTCTGCAAGTCTCCTTACTTAGTCCTCTCAGAAACCTCTTGGCCATATGGTACGTTTTTGGGACAAGTTTTGGCAGGCAAATGCATCTAAACAGGCTTTAATATCTTCCAGGTGTTGGAATATTTGAGAGCAAGGACATCAAGATGATATAATACCATACACATAGAGCACATATGAAAACAATAACTAATAAACCAACATTTAACACAAAGCTGAAGGACACTGAATGAATGAGTGCTGAACTTCAAGAAGCTTGAAGATAAACAGCTCCCTGGCCTGTGACACCAAGCTTGGGCACAGAAAATACAATGCTTTCTGGAGGTGAGTTAAACAACATGGACTATGATTCATCAACGCTGCCAATGAAGGACTCGTCCACCACCCCTAGATGCTTTAGATGAAATCCTAATTTGCTGTAGGGATAAGATTCTGACTAGATGTAGTCAAGATTGCTCAACCATTGCCTGATTGAGCCAGGCAATGTTCAAAATACAGAACTCAATACAAAATAAATAGGGGAAAAAAAAAAGCCAAGGGGAAAAAAGCCTGCATGCCCTACGCATACAGCAGTCCTAGAAGCTGAAGGTGGAATTTGGGTAGACTATCCAAAATTTGCAACTGCATGATTCAGCAATCTGGATGCAAAAAAAATATGCATGTGTATTATAGAGTAGCAAAATGTATTAAATGAATGATATCACTAGATCAGGTTTTGGGTGGAACAAAGGTAAATTTGGGAACTAAAAATCCAAGGTCAATCCAATGATGGATCAGCAGTGTGGACGTAACTGCTGTAAACATGGCTGAACTGGAGCTATTTCTTTCTTCCTGCAGTCTTAGGAGTGCAATGCCATTAGACATAGGACTAATCAGACAGCAGGCAGGGCACACCCAGAAGCATCTGCTAAATCAGTGGAAAAAATCTTGAAGCTTTCTCTTCACTCCCCTCTTCTCTTTTGGTGGAGTGGTGGGTTGGGAGGATTGCCCCCTCAGCAAAGCCACATCCAAAAATGTAATTACTGAAAATGCGTCTTGCCACACCATTCCCTCCCCACGATACATTAAGAAATGACTCTGCATTCCACCAGGTTGCGTAGCATCACGCCACTGATGTGCTATCAGCAGATGTTTTCTTTGACACGTTGCTCTGCAGTTTGGCGCATGAATCCACAGTTTTCAGTGATGGGACTCAGGAGATGTACCAGAGAAGACAGTGAGGCAGAGTTATCAAGAACCAAAATGCATCTAAAGCTCTATTGAGAATAAAGGCAGCAAGAAGTGGGCTTTTCCCAGACTACAGCAGACTTTCCAAAGAGAAAAATACTACCTGAACCCATAATTGCCTCATGTAGATAGAGCAGTCAGACTCCCACTGTATTCATCCAGAACAATGTACCTTAAAATTTCACCAAGGAGTTTTCTCAGCAGGCAAAAATCTCAATCAGATGGTCTGATACTAGAAGCAGCAAGGTGGCTTCTAATCCAAAATGATGAATTAAAAGGCCAGAACATTCCATCTGAACACCTAAACCTGTAAGTGGGTGTTATGCTTAGTGGCAGGAGATATCAGCAACTGAGCTATGCAGCAGCAACTGTACAATAGGAGATTGAAGAAGAGATTGAAGAGCATTTCTTCAGAGGAATGGTATTAGCTGTCTTGAGGGAAGAAATTTTACCAATTTGCTTTATAATCTTTGACAATTTAATTAAAATGCAGACAGTTCTCTTCTAACACAACTGAAAATTAGATAGAGTTAAGGAAGTGCAATGCTGAAGAAGCTCTGAATGACAAAGCACCTGCCTCAGTAGCTCTCCCCAAGAGACAATGGTAGCAATAAAGATGAACAGGTTATGATGAAACTGGTTAGCTGAGATGAGGATGCCTTTAACCTCAAACAGTAATGAAAAAGAATTCAGAGAAATAACCAACTGAAGCAACAATGGTTGAGAAAGCAACAATAGAGAGAGATGAAGTCCTAGCTGGACTGCTGAACCACACCTACATGACAAGGCTGCTACCAATTCCCCGTTCCGGGATCTCTTCTCCACTCTTAACAATGGCAGTTCCTGAAATCTTTGTTTTCACCAGCCCAGAACAAAAAAATGCACATTATAAAATCAGATATCAACTGAGTTTAACTAACTATAAGGTCCGGCAATAATTTTCTTTGTGCTTTATTCCACTAATACCGCAACAGCTTGTTGGGTTTTTTTCCCCCCCTCTCCGCATATATGCTGCAATCTATTGTATCAGAAACGACAACGAAAACTTATAAAACTGTCATTTCACTTGCAATACCACCCTGCATCGCCGTCTTTAAGAAAAGGACAAATAAACGCCGAGTCAGAGCAGCCCGCAGTCGGACAATAACGAGGCTGAGCCCCCGGGTTAACAGCCTCGTTACTCATATGGGTTTTCTTTATTGCAATACCTATACGCGTATACAGAACTCGGGTCCTGAAAAAAAAAAAAAAAAAAAAAAAAATGGGAAAAATNAAAGTCCCAGCGCCCAAAGTTAGACACAAAGGCGCGGCTGCGCTCCCGCCCGCGCAGCCGAGAGGGAAAACGCCCCGAGCCCCTCCGGCTCGGCGCAGCGCTGGGGGGGACGGGGGCACTGCGGGCGGCAGCCGCCCCGCAGCCCCAGCCCAGCCCATCCACCGCATCCCCGGCCGCCCTTTGTCCGCCCCGGGCTGCCATCGGGACCGCAGTGCGGACCGTGCCACGCCCACCCGCCGGTGTCTCCGGGCA
>VXBN01015243.1:83199-108220 GCA_013397395.1 Sinosuthora webbiana
AAAGACAAATGAAGATTTTCCTGCTGTGATACTCTCCTTGGTGATGTGGTGGGCTTAAAAGCTGGTTTAAAACCAGAGCTCTGCAGGTGACTGCAGAAGACAAGCACAGTCTGTACCACCTGGCTCTGGAGAAATTTCCACTTTGATTGCTTATAAGCAAGTTGCCTTGAAAGGTGCTATACCATCAGCAGCTGCTGCCAAATGTGCTCCTTCTCTGGAAGTTTCAGGCTTTTAGCACTAGGACCCCATCCAATTGAAGGCTCAGCAGTGATGATAAAGCAAAGCTAACAATCAGCTCCGCTAGACAGAGAGAGTAGTCTCTTTGATGTGTGTAAGGAAAATTGCTTTCCTCAAACAGCAGCATTCTAGATTTCCTTTGCATTGTTTTTGTTTTTCTTGCATTTTATCTGGACCAGAGAAATGGGGGGCCTTGAGACTTCTAGTGCACACCTTGTTATGAAAATAGGTTAGTATTGCATTCCAGCTTCAGTCTTGTACAAAACAAAATACTATCTATTACAAAATTCCATTTCTTCTCCTTCTAAAAGTATCAGTATTTTCACTTTTTTTTTTTTTCTGCTGTAGTGCTTTGAGTCCTCAGGCTCCATTAGTCCTGTCTCTTCCCCAAAGGCAGTGCTGGAGGATGGCTGAACTCCCTCACACAGCACAGGGAGCGGTGCCAGAACAGATTGCAAAGGAGAGTGATGCAGCACAACTCGGCTCCCTCCTTCTCTCAAGATAGAAACTGGGCTTTGAAAACAAAAAGCCTCTCCACCAGGCATGCTCAGAAGCTCCCCACCGACTGCTGATTACTGTTGGCATCCTCTTGCTGCCTGGAAGGTGTGACAAGCCAAGCCCCAGCTCTTTCCTGATGCACCACAGGGTGAATCACTGGTTCTGCAGTTTTGAAAAATATAAATGTTTGATGAGCTACATACAGACTATCATTGTCTCCCAGCTCCTTTTCCTGCACTGTTTTCTTCACACAGGAACCAACTTAAAGTCGGTGTCCATACAAAGATCACATATCCACCCCTGTGAAATGAACTGCTAAGGTGAATGCGTCTAGGTGTACCCTAGGTGATAATTTAAATCCTTTTGTCCTATACTTTGGATGACAAAAAGACTTTGCCATGAGTTACAGATTTTCTCCTGCCAATTTCTTCAGCAATTTCCCTTGGATTTTTCAAATGTCATAACTTTTCAGTGCTACTAGTTGAATTCAGTAAAAAACCTCCTAGAAGTGCTACAACAGTGGTAAATTTTATTGCCTCTACCAGAGTATTGATCTGAGATTGTACAGTAACCCCCACTTACTTCTGAACATTGCAGTGTCAAGCTGGCAAAATAGAAGTCAGGCTAAGGGTAAGGTCACCAATAAGCTGAGAACAGAAATACTCTATTCAGAATGATGCAGAAACAACAAAAGCAAAATAATTAGCATAAATTTTCAAGAAAGAGTAAAGATTACCAAATTAAAATAAACTTTTTTTTTTTTTTTAATAAATTCAGTGTCATCTTTCAATGGCAGAACTTGGACAAAGGGATTTTTGAGAAGCCTGATACAAGGAGCTAAGAGCTTCCCTGTAGTTACTAGCAGAAGGAGATATTATCTGTTTATGTCAACACCTGAGAAAAATCAAAGCAATCCTGACATCAAGGTCACCATAAAAAGAGGCATGGCTGGTAATTCAAACCATGAATTTTGACAAAGAACATTTACAGAGACAAAGAACATTCACAGAACTTGATAGTGAAGTTTGTTCCTTGTTTTCTCTGTAGCTAGAAGAGTTCTCCTAATTTACTGCACACTGACAATAGTTTACTCTCTAATTTTCAACACTCCCCAGTTACATTAGAAGTTTTTGCCCAACACTGCTATATTACTCTCTGAAACCAAATATCATGCATCATCACACCTCACACACACTTTTAGACTGAATGCTTTTATTTGGATTACTGCAGCTAGAACACAAAAAAACATTACAACATCTCCTTGATGAAGCACACAGCCTGTACAATGCAGACATCAATGTAATTTCTATTGGAATGGAACAGCCCCACGACAGGATGTGTCCCTCATATCCCCCCAACATGCTAGAAAAATGTCAAATCTGTGCACTCCCATCCAAAAAATAAGTGCACAAAGCCCCAGACCTTCACTTGGGAATACTCTGTTTGGGGCCATATATCTGTTTTCGGTAATCATCTTGAATTTACAGCATCTTGAATTTAAAAGATAACTAGATGGCAAATTCCACCAAAATGATCAGGAAAAAGAGGCAAGACATAAAGAAAGTTAGAGCCATACAGCTTCTTTGTTTTGTATTGTCATGGACTCTTTCATCCCCAAAAGAGAAGGAATAGTATCTCTAACTCTGATCTCTTATCCTGGATTATTTCAGTTACTGGGTATTATTTTTTCCTGATCAAAGCACAGCAATCTCTTTCATGAATTAACTTTCGACAAAGAATCAGCTTTGGTGAAGTAACAGATCTGAGTTTCTGAAACAGTTACTGCAGGCCTGGGTAAGCACATCTGTAGATGAGGACCAGAGCTATTTCCAGGTCCATTAGAGAATAAGAGTGATGCCATGGTGATCAATGCAATTATTTTGCTTCAGATGGAAATGGTTTGGCAGGGACATTGCAAGGGGACATTAACTGAAATGATTTTTTTATTAGATAAATTATGAAGATGGTTCCTGTGTTGTTTTAAATGCATGTTTGCTCACTTGTATTTTCCAGTGTAATCTGTAATCCAGTAAATTTATAATCCAAGCATATGTCCTAGCAGAGTATTTGGTAATCAGGACACATGGTGTACAGAATAGCAATTTAGTAGTCTATATCCAATTGCTGAAAAATACACCTGAAGCTGGAAAATACATAGTATGATCATAGAAGATTAGGTTGAAAAAGACCTTTAGGATGATTAAATCCAATGCTGAGAAGTCCTCAGCTAAACCAAATCCCTCTCTAAATGCCACATTTACACACCTTAAATACCTCCAGGGAGGGCGACTCATCCACTGCCCTGGGGAGCCTGTTCCAATGCTTGACAGCCCTTTGAGTGCAGAAATTTTTCCTGGCATACAATCTAAACCTCCCCTGGTGAAACTTGATGCCATTTCTTCTTGTCCTATCACTTGTTACTTAGAAGAGACTGACCCTCGTGTCCCTGCAACCTCCTTTTGGGCAAGAGTGTGGTTAAGTCACATTTCACACCCCACCCCAACCCTGACCCTCCTCTTCCCCAGTAAACACCCCCAGCTCCCTCAGCTGCTCCTCACAGGACTTGTGCTCCAGACCCTTCCCCAGCTTCACTGCCCTTCTCTGGAGACGGTCCAGCACCTCTTTTCTGCCAGCGAGTGGCCCAAAACTGAACACAGGATTTGAGCTGTAACTCTTTCCCCCCACATCCAGAAAAGGGTGGAAATCCTCCTTAGTCCTCTTTCTGTTGTTAATGCATTTACAGAACAGAATATAGAATTTGTGTTACAGTAGCAATATAAACGTAGAAGAAATATTCTATTCCTTCTTTTGTTACAAACAAGGGGCATATGCCATGGAGATCATTTTGCTTTCACTTAAACCCTTCATAATTATTATTACTTCTTTTCAACTGAACCAACTCCCCCATTCCCAAAAAATAAAAAGCTAGTGATAGATGAGCTAGCTAAAATGTAGTTTAAGGCTCTCTGCATGCTTGATGTATGTGTACAACAGTATTCAACATTTGAAAAAAATAAAGTGACATACTGTTTACTTTGTATAGTTACAGACTTTTAACACGAAACAATGGTTTAAGATTCCATAAGATATTTGACAGCTCCCCTTTAATTTGCATCCTGGGTAATGCTGGAGTTGTTGGAAGGGTGCCATGAGTACAACTCAACAAACTGTCCAGACCCTTTTGATTTTGTCCTTCATCAGTGTAATGATGTCCCAGGAGGCTGATGATGGAATTTCTTGTTTGTGGCATGACACTCCTTGCAATTTTGATTTTTATACCCAGCAGTCATGCTCTTAAAAACTGAGGTCCTGGAAAGGAACATTTTCATACTCCTGCCTTTATGGGTACCTTTTTTCCTTTCCTTTTAAGAAAGAAGACAGATTATTTGTTCATTTTTCATTATAAATTAGAACCATGATGAGAGCATAGTATTTGTCCTTTTTCCTTATTTCTTTAATCGCTATCTTATGGGCTTGTTCTCTTTCACTGAAAAGGAGCCCATTAATAGACTCTTCAGTGGTATGACTCATTATTCAGTACCAATGTAGTAAAGCCTTTCATATAGTTTGCCAAAACCCAGAGGTCTTCATTTCCCTGGATTTTACATTCCTGCCTCAGCTGGCAATGCTGGAAATGCAATAATAAAAAAACAAGTTGGATGCATACAGTGATCTTCCTACAAATAGGAGATACCACTTGGCTGTCAAAATTGTGTTTTACTGATAAATGGTGTTTACCTTTTAGATTGAATGCATTGTTTTTTAAGAAATGCTTTAACTCACAGAACGAAAACATCTACAAAGGAGTGGTGCTTTCTTTCAAGGCACAGGCACATATGCTTCATATCTCAGTAGTAACACACTGATTCACAGCAACTACAGCTTCTGTGACATGTGTTTGGATTAAAGTAATAGAAAATAAATGAAATGTTTGGATTCCAATATACTGGCCAGATCTTTTATTTATTCAGTTATGTAAAAGAACTTGCTTTTCAGTGGGTGCAAGAGGAGGCAGGGAGCATTTGGATGCACTAGAATGAAACCAATTTACAGAGAAGTCTTTCTTCTGTCAGAAAAAAAACACTGCCACTGTCTTATTGTCCACAGCCAATCACATCAGTGTGAGACTGGGCACTGCTTTCAAAAGACATTGCACTGACATATTCTTATTTACTAATACCATCCCTTGAGCAGGCATTATTTAATTGAATACTCAGACAAAGTTTAGTAGCAGTCGGGTCAGAAAATTCATGAAAGAATCATGATGAGAGTGGATTTGATCTTAATATCTACATCACTTGTCAAATCTTTATTCATGAAAGAAGAAACAGTGCTGAGTTTCCACTTTGTGATGCTATTCTGAGACTACACCGAGCTGCCAGAAGAGGTTCAGAAAAATCTAGGATACAGGGCAGAGAAAATCCATCTGCCAGAATTTTTAAAAAGAGGGTCTTGCAAGCTCAGAACCGATCCTGAGATTTCTGAAGAGCTGACTGATCCCCGCTTTTCAGAATTTAGGGGCTTCAGACAATAATGGCCTTTTGAACCAAGATGACATTCATTTAACATGTCTGCTGTGTTAAAATCTCTTTTTCTTTGGTAAGGAGCCTCTTCTTCTCAATGCCATCTTATTTCCATGCACACCCTCCCCTCCAAGAAAACCCCACCCAACAGTCTGGAGGTTGCAACTGCAGCAGGTGCTTAGTTTTTTTGCACTGATGATGGTTGCATCTCCCGGAGCAGGCAGGGGCAGTGAGCCTGGTGTGGGTGGAGCAGCTCAGGCTGAGGTGGTGCCCAGGAGCAGCTCTTGCTGAGGAGCTGGCAGAGCAGCTCTGTGTGGGCACAGAGCTCCCATCAGTGGGGTGCAGCCTGTGTGCAGCATTGCACACGTGCAAATCCTGGGCCCAAGGACACAGGATTGACTAGGCTGGCTGCTCTAAAGGCTAAACAGTATTTTAGAAGCAGGCAGTGATTAGTAGGTGATGGCTGTTAATGGTAGACAAATGAGCACACCGCTGTCAGATAGCCATTGCAATGTGTTGGTATCAAAGCTGGTGGAGTTATTCTGGGGGTGTAAGGTAGATGAGAGATCAGCATCCTGCCTGCTATATGGGAAGTGCTGTAAATATAGAATAGCACAGCATATTAAAATGACATGTGTGCCAGCCTTTTATATACAGTTTGATTAACTTCAAAGGGGCTTCTATAGCACAGAAGCCATCTCATTTACAAAAAAAAAAAACCAAACCCAACCCAAAGAAACAAAAAACCCCCTTCAGAACTGAGATAATTTGCCTGCATCTTATAGACAGTATACATACTTATAATAGTTCCAGTGTGATTCTAAAGGTAAGAAAAATAGCAGTCCTATATTCACTTTTTTCCCCACTGCACATCCATCTTCTGTGTTAGACACCTTTTACTCCACAGCCTTTCAAGATTATCCCTTTTCCCCCACCCTCTGAGTCGCTCTGTGTCTGAAGTCAGGCTTGTCCTTTGTTGTACAGACTGAGGAGGGGAAGGTGTGGAAACCTGCTCTGTGTTACCACATGGCCATACACACATCTCTGGGAGCACAGGAGACCCCAGTGGCTGTGCAGCCCCCTGTCCATCCCCCTGGTACTCATCCTGCAGCTGCAGCCAGTCTGGAGAACAGCTTTTTTTCCCTCCCTACCATGACCCATGCTAAAGCCCCAACGGTGTGGAAAACAGAGGGCCAGGCATGACATGGAGTGTTGCCTGATATATCATATTTTGCAGACTCCCAGGGGTCATTGCAGACTCCCAGTGGGAATTTGGAAGTCTAACACTTCCAGGCAGTGTTTCCTGGGGTTTTGTTTGTTTGTTTGTTTTTTGAGGGCATGAGGTCCGTTCGTAGTCTAATGTGTATATTTGTGGGGATGCTGCCCACCCCATGATCTGGGACTGTTCAGAGAATACATCTATTGCAAAAGAACAGGGAATAAAAAATTCTTGTGAAATTCTGCCTATGTTCATAGCCACACAAAAATCACAAACCTCCTTATTTCCCAGTCTTCAAGAAAGTCTGCCAAGATAAAGAAAATGTGGTTTACTAATGTAAGAAACGAGCACATTGTGCTATATAGAGCAGGGAAACTCTCATGCAGCACTCACAAGCCTTTGTGTACTTTCCACCTGGCTAGAAGCATGTAGCTTCTTTGGAGAAAAATATGTTCTTTGTTGAATTATTCCGTTTTGCTTCATTTACACTGGGGTGTACTTTATGATCACTATCATTATTCATTTGTGTTGTTTCATTACTCAGTAGCTCACTTCCACGGTGAGCATTTTGGTGGTGGATGTGGCAGAAATCTGAAAGACATCCATGACTACTTCACACAGATGAAAATGTCCTTCTCCAGCTCAGTCTTGGCTCTTCCTACCAAAGAATGAGCTGTGCAGTATTCAAGGCCAACACATTTCCACCAGCAACAGAATTAAACAATTTCCCCAAACAAATAGATGCACAAGGAAGAGAAGAAAGCAAGGGTAACCCGAGAGGGTGTTCATGTAGATTAGCTGTGTTTAATCTCAATTTAACTCACCATCTGCCTCCTCCTAACCTGCATGTTCAAGCCAGCACTGTGTTTCACAAAGGAGTGAGAATTTGTGGATGAAATTGCTGCTTCCTGTACAGTGGTTTGTTCTTGGTTCTCTTTCTGTCCCATCAGGGTGCCTTTGTTTTGGCCATGCTAAAAATAAACACTGTACACTTGCACTGTGGTTCTTAATGTGCATTTTTTTTATATGTGCTACATAGAGAAACTAAAATGTCTGTCTGCATGCATGTGCTATCTCTATGTGTGTGCACAAATGTACAAACACACACACCACATTTTTCTAAATGTATTTATCTGCATGTGAAAGTTTCATAGGAATAACAGTATTTGAGAGATGCGTTAAAAGTGTATATCTGGACATTCATGAGAGAAAGGGAGTAATAGAAGTCCAATGTCAGGTTTCATCATGTTCATTATTAATTATTATAATAAACAGCTTGTCCACAGGGAAAATAGAATTTTTCGCAGGATTAATGGAAAAATTAAGTATTAATATATTTAATGCATGAGTTACTCGTTTGGCTTTGTATTAGAAGAAAACAAATCCATTGACATACCCCTCAAATTGTATTCACTAGTAGCTGCTTAAAATAAAACGGTGACTAAAAATGTAACAGCTTAGGCCATTTTTTCCTCTTATTGCTACAGCTCCTGTTTTCAGACTTCAGAACTGGACTCACACTGCTCTCCCAGGAGGATACAGGCACTCTTGGCTTCTTGGGCAACTGGCTTCCAGAGAAAAAGACTTGTTCTACTCTCAACAATTTTCCCTCTGCCAACCCACACGTCTCTATCACCCCACCAAGCTTTTATAAAGGCTGTACAGAGAAGCATCCTCTAAACTCTAAAACATTAATGAGCTGGAAGGATCACAAGCTTGCTACGATCTCTCAGCCCTGCAGATAACCGCACTTGGTAGCCCAGATTTGTTTCCAATTGCATGGGCTGATCAGCAGTGAAAGTGAATTGCCCTCAAGAGCACGTGGTATCCCAGCTCCCCATCTGCATTTTCATAGCTTTAGGGTTTTTGTTAGCAAACATGATGCTTTGCAATGAGCTTCAAAAGCAAAACACAGAGCTGAATAATTCAGCCCCCCTGTTTTTATTACATTTCAGAAATTGCCCCATCTTTATGTTTCACTGCTGATTTATACTCCACAAGAACCCTTTTGGCTTCACCAAGGTCCCACAAAACATAAGGTCACAAAGATACTGCTTTCAGTTTTTCTGTTATAAGCAATCAAAAGTGTCCTGCCCCTGACACTGTTCACTCCGTAAGGTGTTCCTCCAAATGTAAAGAAAAAAAAAAAAGAAAAAAAAAAAAAAAAAAAAAAAAGCCCCAAAAAACCCCAAACCAAAACAAAAACACCTCATTTAAAATCCTGAGTGGGAAAAATATTAAGATCTGAAGGACTACAGGAGACACAACATCTGCACAGGCCTGTGTGGATTTCAGGTGAGAGCTTGTCCCCTTCTTCATCACTTAACGACAGAGAGGAGCAGAATTCACCACTTGCATGTGAATAAGTAGGTGAGCTCTGTGATGAATTGCAGGGACCATCCCCTCTGCTCCAGCAGCCTCCTAGAAGGTCTCTGCCTGCAGGAAAGCCTCAGGTTTTGTAAGTCCCACCTTCCTCATCTCTGCTGATTTTTTCTGACTGGCTTGATTTTCTTCTGGCTGGTGTTTGATTTTTAGATTTTGTTCAATCCATCTTTCGTATCCTCTCAGCACCACTTTCCTCTATTCCCTCTGTTCTCTTTCCTAACTAGATGCTTTTAAGTGTCTTCACCATAATTTCCAGCCACTATCTATTTCTTTGCATGTTTACTCTAGGGAGAATGTGAGCACAAAAACATCAGTTTTCAGTCAATCAGGGACTTTCAAAACTGATCAAACCTCTTCTCCTCATATTGTAACGACTATTATAATATTCCCATTTTGCTAAATGAGCTTTTTAACATGCTTTTCTTCTGTCTATGCTTTCTAATGGCTTTCTAATTACCAAAATTTATAGAGCAATTTATATTTAATAAAGCTGATGTCTGTTTGCTTAACTCAAGAGAACGTTTGCTAATAAGAGGGCACTTAAATAATCAGCTGCACCCTCAGAAGCAATGGAAGAAAATAGGAAACTGACTGCAAGTCCTAGTGGATCTGTGATGGAACAATGTGAGAGGAGCACCTGAGCTCTCCTGAATCAGCTCATCAAGGCAATGGAGGCCCTGCATGCATGAATCAAAACCAATAGATAATTAGTACCTCAGGACAAACTTCCAAGACAGAATAATGAAAAGGGAGGATCTTAAGCCTGATGCTGCAGCATTTTCCAAGGTAAGGGATTTTGTGCTGTAAAAGTTCAGAGCAGACACTGCCCAGGCAGTTTTCATTCAGTGCCTGGATGCAGCAACATGAGAATGATTCCTATTTCCTGCCCTACCCTCTAAAGTTTTCTCAGATGCCCCTCCCTCTAATTTCAGAAGCACTGTACTTAACTTTTGGTGCCCTAATTTCTTTTTCCATCAATGTATTTTGTGTTATCTCCCAGAATCATTGATTTGCTCACTTTCCATTGTTGGAGTATTTTGAAGGGTATGCTTCACAAAGACACATTAAAAGACAGCAGAACAGTTTGAATCCCAACATGCCTAAAGTTCATTGATAACAAAATTTTCTTATTTTTTCCATTTACACTGTTTTTTGGGGCACTGCCACCTTCCTCAGAGCCCTTGGCCTTTTGCCATCACTTTGAAAGGGGAACTGCCACAAAAGTCAATGGGAGATTAGCAGAACACTCAGTGACAGATTTGGCAGGTTGCAGCTCTAATACTGAATTTTCTTGAAGGGTCATAAGACTTAATAAGTGTTCGTATCAACCCCCTTTGGCCATGTAATAATATACTCCATCACTGATACAGAATTAACAACCTGAAACTCATTACCCACTGAACCACCCATGGTAATTTTGCTATCACTCACTCTGGTGCAAATCAGCTTTGGTACCATGGATATTGTTTCACGACAGCTCTGCAGTTCTTTTTAGTCATTTAGTCTTTTTATGTTGTCTCCATCCTCTTGCTACTCCTGCCTACCTTAAGACTCTATTTTCACTACTAGTTTTTAAACTCCTGCCTCTAAAACTGTGTGTGAAACAACATACAGACATGTGTTTTCTGCATGAAACTGAGTTCATTCATTCAAATTCATACATTCATTGTCAGATACCTCCTAGCTGGCCTTTGCATATGTACAGCAATTGCTAATTCTGAAAGCAGATATAATGGAAGGTTCAGCAAATCTACATGTGGACTCAAACACCAGTTTGAATCTTGCTGGCATTTTGACATTTTCCACTCACCAGCTCAGACTCAGAGGCAGAAATGTGCAAAAATAAGATGGGAGGGAGTCTCTGTTTTCATCCAATATGTGAGCAATAAGTGACACTATTGAAATGGGGCAATTGTTTAATCATTGAGAGAATGAAGCTAATTCAGATTGATTTGGGATGAAAACACAAACTGTTGCTAATCCCAGCTGAAACACAGCAAACACAATTACCATTCATTTGGAGAAGTTATACTGAAGATTTGCCAACATTCTTTTACACACCAAGGACAACTAATAATTCTACACTAAACTTTTTCAGCCGAGTCCAAACGCACACTTCATGGTGTCTAACCTTTAAAAAAACAGCAAATAACTTCTAATAAACAGCAAGCAACCTCTTGATCAAATTTTAAATAAACTCTGGCCTTGGCAAGTGAGCATCCCCTATTAAAATTTGGACACTAATCAGGATCTTCACCAGGGCCTTTCAGCTGTCATCTGTGGGCTACTCCTGAGAAAGCTGGGTAAGAAAAGCAAGGGCACACACACATACACGTACATGTGATATTCCCTGGGGAAATGCCACTCCATCACAAAGCAGCAACAAATGCAGCAGGTCTGGCTCTGTAGAGAGTGGCCTGCAAGCTCATTTTCAGCTCACTATCTATTATCCCATAGCATTTCACCCTTACTTTCACAAAGGCCCTTGCTACACCTTCCCTTCTGATTTGCCTCACTGTTCAAAGTGTCCATGACAGAAAATGAGCGTGTGGTGCCTTTCACTGTCTCTGGCAGTGGAGATGAAAGATGTCCTTTGTAAACAAGAGCCCCTGCTGCTGCAATTTCAGACCATTGGGGCAAAACAGAGGCTGACAAGCTTAAACCCCTTTTTTCAGACTTCCAGTTCTTCTTTCAGGGTTTTGCTGGCTGAAATGCTGTTTTTTCCAGCTTTGTTACTGGACTTGTATCCACTGTTTACATTGCATTACCAATATCTGCTCTGTATTGCTTCTGTCACAGTGTTTCAGATGGCATACATTTTCATTTTACAGCTCTCCTGCTTCTCTTTAACTTATGACCTTTATTGAAAATGAACCATTTGTTTGCAGAATGTCAGGAGAAAGGATTGAATCACAGGAGCTTGGCATCTGTGAAATACTTTGCAATCCATTGCAGCTGTGTTGGGAAAGTAGTGATGGAAAACTATAAAATGCCTGAGATTAGAAGTTTATTCTGGAGGACCCTAACTTGCCTTTAGATTGCCAAGCACAATCACTCACCAAAAAAAAAAAAAAAAATCCCTGTTAAGAATGACTCTCGTGATGCTTCCTTAATACATTTTTTGTTGTCTCTTTTTAAGCCTTTCTGTCATTTTTTTGTCATATCTTTATTGCTCTCAGTATCTCACAAGCACTAGTATTGGCCCCTAGGTCCTTGCACGAAGTGCTTCAGAAGCCAGATGGGGACTGGGTGAGTTCCAGAACTCAGCAGTGTTTGGCAGCAAGGTCCACACTGCAGTGCTGGGACATGGCATGTTACAAAACAGAGGCAAAAACCCCATTTTGCTTTCATTTCAACAATTCATTAAACACCAGCCAAGCAGGATCTTCCATCTGCATTGTTTACCAGCAGCCTAAAGAATGCTAGTCTGGAAAATGCATGCATCTTGTGTTCAGAGAGGAGCAGGATGAGCTTTGCACCAGTGACCCTGACAAAGGGGAGGATTTATCAGGAGGAGGATGGGATGAAAATGAGACTACTTGTGTGCTGTTGCTGCAGATATTGGTGCAGATATTCCTAAGAGGGCTTCTTTTCACCCAGACTTGGAGCTAAGGAAGTTCTACCTGAGAGCACCACTCAGGGGACTTCACAGTTTTTCAGGGTTTTAGGTGGAACCTGAAACTGGATTAAGTGATTTGTGGAAGGCAAAAACCACAGTTATGCAGATCTTCTACCCAGTACCCCACTGGTAATGCTCTGCAAGTGTGTAGTGGCAAGGTCATGTGCAGTTTCCCCCATCACAGATGGATATCTTCATTCCTCTGGGTGCAGCAGAAGGGGTACCTTGTGGTGGTTTTCCCTACATGGGCACATCTTTCAAGTCAGGCAAAGGGCTAAAACATGAAAAATGGGCCAAAAGTCAGTAGCACAGGCCTTGTTACACATACCTGGCTACTGAACTGGTACTTGGGTTGTCCTGCTAGCTATATGCCCATTACTGGCAATTCATACAAGTTCTAATTATCTTGCCACTGGTCAGAACAGCATCTGTATTGAACCTGAAGTTAGAGGGCTTTGAGGGCTTGACAGTATGTTTGGAAGACATTTCTGGAGAAAAAAAGAAATCAAAAACCACAGGGAAGGAAGTGACAGTGGCATTTATGTGTCATCCATGCAGCTCAGAGTTAAGCTGGCACCATAGGAAAACATACAATCTATGCTTACCAGAGTTTACTAGAGGCCCTGAGTAACTCAGATGATCAAGGTTAAGCAGGGGTGGGGAGACAGAGGAAACCCTGCTGAAAAAAAAAGAGTTGAACTCAAAGAAAAGTATGGAGCCCTTGGGATTTTTAAAATGGTTTGGGTTAGAATGGACCTCAAAGATCACCTAGTTCCAATACCCCTGCAACAGGCAGAGCCACCTTCCAGTAAATCAAAGTGCTCAGAGCTCCATCCAGCCTGGTCTTGAACACTGCCAGGGATGCAGCATTCACAATATCTCTGGGCAACCTATTACCATGCTTCACCATATTCACAGTAAAGAATTTCCTGCTTACATCTAATCCAAATCTCCATTATTTTAGTTTAAAATAACTCCTCTTTGTCTTATCACTGTCTGCCCATGTAAAAAAATCTCTCCATCTTTTTTATAAAACCATTTTAGGTCCTGAAGGGCTGAATCTACAGAATTCTTCGCAGAATCACAGAATATGCTGAATTGGAAGGGATTGGACAAGGATTGTTGAGTCCAACTCCAGGTTCTGCACAGCACCATCCCCAAGAATCACACCATGTGCCTGAGAGTGTTGTCCAAATGCTTCTTGAACTCTGTCAAGTTTGGTGCTGTGACCACTCCTCTGGGCAGCTTGTTCCAGTGCTCAGCCACCCTCTGGGTGAAGAACCTTTTCCTGATATCCAACCTAAACCTGCCCTGACACAGCTTCAGTCCATTCCCTCAGGTCCTGTCACTGTCACCAGAGAGCAGAGATCAGTGCCTGCCCCTGCTCTGCCCCTCACAAGGAAGCTGTGACTGCACTGAGCTCTCCCCTCAGGGTCCTCCAGGCTGAAAAAGCCAGGTGGCCTCAGCTGCTCCTCATACAAGTCCACCTCAAGGTCCTTGACCACTGTCACGACGCTCCTTTGGATGCTCTCTAACAGCTTCATGTTTCTTTTATTGTGGTGCCTAACACTGCACATAATCTGCAGGACATCTCAGGCAATGCTCTCCTCTAAACACTGCTCCCTAAAAAAAGAAAACACCATGAAACATAATAGACAATTATGATATAACTTGCCTTGAAGGGACAGGTGTCTGTTGGAATTCTGGAAACAGAGGATTTTAGGCTTTCTGTGCTAACAGGCACTGAGCCTCAGGCAAGCACTGCATTTGACCTGAGGTCATGGAACAGGCTTCCAAAACTGAGTGACAGCACTGGGGTTGTGGGTGTGTAGTTTGAATAGTATCGTGTGATCTCACAGGGTGAAAAACTTAGCATTTAAGGTTTTAGTATATAGTAACATATGTGGGGCAAGATGAGGATTTAAGGCATTGTCTAAATGCTTCTTCTTCACCTTCTTCTTTGTTTCGGGTGTTTTTTTTTTCTAATTGGGTGAAAAAGGTCTGCATTGAGGACCTTGAGTGGTCAATTATTGGGTCAAAAACATAAATAATATAGGTGTCATCTTGTAATTGGATGGTTTATGCTTAAATAACCTTGGAAAGAGTTAGAGACATTTTCTACCTTGCTAGTTAGAGCTCACAACTCGTGAGGCTGTACTATAGATAAGAATTAATAAACAACTGAGTTCAAACATGAAACTGTGACTCTCGTGTATTAATCCCAGCTCTGACATGAAGAAAAGAAGATAAAAACCTCACAGGTATCCTTACCTCTCATATCCTCAGCTACAGCCTTGAGCATGAAGGGAGGTATGATAGAGACCAGGCAAGTGACCTACACGGGCCCACTGGCAAAGAACCATTAAGGTATAAGCAGAGGTATATATATACAAAGATATGTTTTATGTGAAAATCTTATGTTTATGTGGAAATTTCTTTCTCAGAACTCAGCTGTGCTATTAGAACCAATGCTTGTCTTAAGAACAACGTAGATTTTTTTTTTTTAAGGGTGGCTTTTCAGTGCTGTTCTCATTCAAAACTTTTTTCTGCAGTTACACAAGATTACTTCTAGGCTATAGCGTATTTTGTGATCTCTTCTTGATGTCCCAAAGAGCTGGATCACTCCAAAGCAAAATCAGGCTTCATCTCCGAAGCATATTTATTATTCCTTGCTCTGCAGCTGAAATACATAAGTCATATTTTCTCCATTTTTTGGTTACTATGTAAATTATGTACTTCTGGGCAGGCTTGTATCGATCTAAAAAAGGTTTCCAGGTTCAAGTTGCATTAACTGGAAAAGGCAGATCACTGTAAAATGCAATATTCTCAAGAATCAATGAATCTTGCTATCAGAACGGATGAGGGTTTTCACTGCATCCCCTCCACTTTCCAGCCACCTCTTC
This sequence comes from Sinosuthora webbiana, assembly GCA_013397395.1. Lineage (NCBI taxonomy): Eukaryota > Metazoa > Chordata > Aves > Passeriformes > Sylviidae > Sinosuthora > Sinosuthora webbiana. The sequence goes on from VXBN01015243.1 coordinate 98,584, forward strand.
AGAGGGGAGCAGGGCATTTTACTGTGCAGGAGGAATGGTCACAAACCAAGCCCTCACAGTTCCCTCCAGCACTGTTCTTCCCATGGCAGCACCATCCACTCTCTGCCCACTGGAATAAGCACAGGTGCCAGGGCGAGAGAAGGCGTGGATTTGGCAAGCCAATTTAGGTGGTGTTGGCAGAGTGGTTCAGGTCTACCAGTCATCCTGCTGTATGAATAGAACTGAGGTGTGCCAGGCCTGCATCAATCACTTGTGTGATCCCTTTTAGCATTCCTCTATTTATTAGTGTTGATTTTTAAATTTTAATGATGCGTTTCAGCGTTTCCTATTTTAATTCCCACGAGTAATTCTTCCTTTAAAATACCTTGTAAATATTAAGAATAAACAGAATGCCATTTTGATTTTTGTCCTCTTCCTGCGTATTCTGTTTTAAAATCATTTTATGGACATCTGGTCACAACAAAATCTCATTGCAAGGAATGCTCCTGCATTAGACTGTTTTGCTGTGGACAGCTTATCACAGAATTTTTATTCTGTGCAGCATTTTTTCCAGGTCATGGATCTATTTCCAATGAGTGGAGATGAAGTTTTCCTACAGTTACTACAGCTACTTCAGTTCTGACTCTTTTCAGTATACAGAAGATTCATGCCAAGACATTTCTCATTTGGCCAGCAGAGCCAAAATATCCTAGAAAACTGAGAAATTGTAAAAGAACAGGTGGTCTTTCAGAGCGATTGGACAGGGAAAAATCACAAATTCAAGTGTCTGAACATGCTTCAGGGTGGATTTTAATCAGGACTGTTAAAGCCACTTGTGTTTTGTTCTTAGCACAAGGAAAACTACCAATCTCACATACTACCAGTACATCAGCAAGAAGTTAAATATTTAACCCCAGCTCATTTGGTTCCAGTAACTTCAGAAGTGGTTCCATGAGAATTTGCCTCTCTAGCAATCAGGAAACTCCTTTGAAATCCTGTGCAATCCGTTCCTTTGCAAGTTCTATAATCAGCACCTAACCATGAGGAGTCAAGTGTTTTGGGTTTTTTGACAACTGAAAATGCTGAATTAAAGGCAGTGTTTGATTTTACTCTTGGTTGCCTTTGTCACCTGGGTTAAGATCTGGCACAGTACAGTTGCAACAAACCCCAACTGAGCGTTGGCAGCAATGCAATTAACTCACATTAATGAATGGCATGGTGGGACTCATCCCTTCTTTTTCCAGCCATGCCAGAGATGCCTTTACTGAAGAAAAGGCCCCTGCACCCAACAGCAGTTTTGTTGCTTCAAGGACCAACCAGGTCAACCTACCCTGGATCTCTGATGCCATGCCATCAGGGTTTTTTCCCTGTAGCTGGAAGTGGCAAGTCTGACAAGTTGATGAGAAAGTGATGCCTTAAGTTTTATCTTTCATGCTTTTCAGATTCTGTGCTGCCCAGGGGTGCAGTTCTGAGCCTCATATTAAGTGCTGGTAACTCTCTTCACAGAGTAGGGAGACAAAACAAATCCTTTTCCTGATGAAGACCAAGGACAATTTTCAGACCCAAAAAGCACAAACAATGGAAGACTGAAAGGCGGAACAAGAAGGATGGGACCTCACAACCTGAAGGTGTAGTTGGACAATTAAACCCCAAAATGCAAATGGACCAAAACTTATCAAAGTGTGAGACCTCGTGACTGGTCAGCCATTTTTTTGTGACCATTCTTTGTCCACCCTGGGTGTAGCCCTGGCCAGGCTCTTGTCCTGCCCAAGGTGTATCCTGGAGGCCTTTCAATAAATGCCTACTTTATTCTCTAGCTCTGCCCAGTCTCTGTTTCAGGTCAGCCTTCCTAAGGTATCAAAAGAACAAAGCAGTTAGGTTAGTATCTCAAACAAACAAAGCAGATGACTGGGGCTCAGTGGGATGCCCTCTGTCTACATGGGAACATTGCTTTTCTTTAAAAAACCCAAACCTCTGGCCTCAGCTTTACCAACTGGGCCCATCCTGGGCTGTCTCATTTTCCCCTGCCTTAGCGTTCAAATGTCCTGATGCGTTTTTCAATGAATAAGTAATCTCATTTTGAGTCTTTTTTGCTTTAACCTACTGTTTTCAGCCTTGGTTTCCTTTCCAGGCCTTATATTTTTAAGTTAAAAATGTTATTTATACCTCTTCAAAATTTCTGTTTAATTTATAATTGCTTCCTAAAACCAGGAGATAGATGTGACTATCAAATCTGTTTATTTTGGGAAGGGGTTGACAAGGAAAGGAGGGGAACGGGAGTAGCTTTAGCACTAGCAAAAAGGAATCACAGAATTCTGTGCAATCTGCCTCCTTTTCTTTTAATATCAGATCTTCCTGTGATATTCCAGAAAGGAGAGCTTTGGGTACTTGTACCTGCAGGCTGGTCCCATATCCTACAACCTACACATTCATGGCAGTGACAGTGCCTCCTATCTCTTAAGAGTTTATCATTTGATGACTCTTAGCCCTCAGGTTTCTTCTAGTGACATACAACATGGTACAGCAATTATATCAGAGGGGCCCCAGCAGCTCACCTGCATCTCAGGAAGGCACTCCTATAATGAATCCTCCTCCCTGCTGCCAGATATAAATCAGTCAGGAGGGTATATACAACCTTCATCTGTCCTTGCCTGAAGCAAGCACTGCCTGTTTTGCATCCCATCTGACCTTCACTGCAAACTTATTGCCCCTGGTGAAAGGCCATATTTGCACTGGGTGACATGAAGAGGTGTATTTAATAAGCTGAAAACACTGTTATTGTTTTTCTTTCTTCTGATTTCGGATGACGAAAAGATCTTGCAGGCAATTTAAAATTCGATTCTACAGCAGGGAAGTGACTGAGCTTTCACTGAAAGTGAGCAAAATGTGTATGTGCAAAATGTTTGTGCAGAATGAAGCATGAAAGATGTGAAAATGCAATGGGAGAGCCATCACCCTGTGGTGGAATGAAGCAGACCCTTGACCCTGGGTGACACTCCACTCTTACGTGCTAGAAATAAGTAGATGGATTTCTAATCAGCACAGGCAGGGTGAAATAGCAAGAGATAAACTAACCCCACCCACCATTTGCCTGGGACTAGTTGGTGACACCACTACACCACATGAGAGGGACTCAGGCTGTGACTTGGGAGGAAAGAAGCCAGGAAACCCAATCCCCTGGAAGCCCAGAAAATGCTGGAGTGACAGCTCGCTCCCAGGCTGTGGAGAGCGTGGGGTTACAGAGCTGTCACATGAGTCACAGCAGCAAGGTCTGTCACTGCTCTTGTCTCCTGAGAAGACTGGATACGTATCAGGAAGGGAATCCCTGAAACAAACATAAAGATAAATTGCAAGATTTCTCCAAGCTCCTCTCCATCCTCCATGTAAATCTCAGAAACACATCCGTGCTCAGGCAAAGTCAGCTGAGGTGATAAACTTCTCAATGAATCACATGGCTGACTTCTTCTTTAGCATATCCACTTACAGTCTGTAAACAAATCCTGCCAGGTAGTAAAGCAATAAACTATGAAATTATTTATCTCTATTCTCCCAACATTCTTACAACAACAATACAGAAATCACAGAAATAAGGTGGATGGCATTTACTGTTGCTGTTGCAAACAAACCAGTTGATGCTAGCAGTAATGCTCAAAGGGCATTTTAAAGCTAGGCTTTCAAAGCCAGCTTGCATTACCTTGACTCTGATCCCACAGAAGGAAATGAGGTCAGCTTTGAGGAGCACTGAGAATCTCAGCCATGAACACTATTGTTCTTACCCACAAGGTACATTCCTCACTGAGAAGGCAATAAGCAATTCAAATATAAATTACTTTGTGCCAGACTAGCTCTGGACCTTGCCCTGTGGATGAATACATCAGTGAGAGTGCTGCAGCTCAGACCATGTACCACAGCTTCATTTTGACCCATCTTAAAGGGTCTGTTCAAGGTCTCAGAGACAGTCCATAGCAGAGTGAGATGCTGAAGCTGGCTTTCCTAATTTCTGGAGCACTGCTGCAACCACTATTCTTATCAGCCAGTCACTGATTCTTCACTGTTTATGTGTGAACACCACGTTAATTTATGGTGTTTCTTTATGAGGTGTGTCTAGAACAACTGGGTTTGTCACAGGTGCAGAAGCAAAATATCACATCAGACTGAAGATGAATTACTGATTCCCTGATTACATAATCTCATTCACAAGTGCAATCTCCTCAACTAAAAGGCAGTTGTGGTCTACTTTGCTAGCACATGTTTTTTCTTTTAATTAAAACATTAGCTAATTTCAGTGTATGTTAAGAACAACAATTTGGATTATATTTCTCTTGCCAAAAACTCACCCTGCAATAACACCTTTTTCTTTACAAAGCTTTTGTCTTACTCAATATGAAAATATTAATACATCTAAACCATGATTTTCCTTCCAAAGTCACAGCATAATTCTACTCCATTTCAGTACCAGAACATTATTCAGCAAAACCAAAACTAATTATCAAAAGAACAGTTCGCAGTCAGTGTGCCAACTTATTTTTTAAAAGGTTTACAGATGTTTTTCTCTGACTGTTCCTTGGAGTAGACTCTTCACCTTTGTGCTAATTTTCTGTGATTATTGGTGAAATTTCTTTTTTTTTTTTTTATGGTACTTGAAGAGAACAAGTGTCTAATTCACAGATTTGATACCCATAGCACCATTCTCCAAACTAAATCCATCTCCCAAGCTTTTAATTACATCCATAATATGCATGATCCATAATTATTCATCCATAAAAGCCATGAAGCCCTGAACACAAAAGAACAGGGCCACACGATTGATGGTCTAGTCAACAGGTCTCAGTCTTAAGCACTGAATTCTCAAAATGTTTGCCATAAATCCAGAGTTCAGGAGGAAGGGGGAAATTTTACTGAGAAGCTCAAGGATAGGAAATAAGGATTGTCTCACTACCATTCTGGAAGAAGCAGGAGCACTGAAAGAAAATAAAATAAATCATGCACTGCTGAATTATTTACTCTACTACGCAGGATGTATTTGGAACAGTATTGCTTTAGAAGGCAGCTTAAACTCAATGCTACTGCAGTCTGTCAGGTGAGTCATATTTCTTTGGAGACCAAGCAGTTTGGGTTTTTTCCTGATGACTAAAAGTGCTTATATTCTCTTCTTGTCAATCAGTCACGGGGAATTGTCTGGTGGGTCTTGAAGTGTAGAGTGACAACATCAAGGGGAACACTACTAATAAAGGAGCAGCCACTGGGGGGGAAAAGGAATTAAGCTTCTGCCGAGCCTGGCTCCGACTCTCCGTTCTCTAGGAATTAGTGTACAACCAGGCGTTCGTAAAAGCCAGCTGAAAACTTACGGAAGGAGTCAGGAATGCGATTTCACTCAGTGCTCCGCCGTACAAGTGCTCGTATCTCAAAGCAGAAAAGTGTTGCTGTTAAACGCCCATCAAATTAAACTAGGGCAAACACGCCGGAAGAGAACAAAGGGCTTAGGGAAACAAAGAAGAAAACCCAACAAAAACAGAACAAAAACCCCACCATCTTTCATTTTTTCCCTTGAAACAACTCTAATGCACGTCTCTCTCAAGGTCTGTAAGCGTGCTGCTCTGTGTCAGCGCTCAGCACAGCCCGCAGGTTTTGGGGAAACCCGAGTGTAACACGGCGCTTCTGATGGTGCTGTTTACATTAATCAGCCCGGTAATGTGCCTCGGACGGCTGGGATGGCTGGGTGGGAAGGATGGCATTCCTGGCGGGCATCCCTGACAGGCAGCGCTCCCACCCAGGGTCCCAGACAGATGCCACGCCACCAGCAACATGAATAATTTTCCTGCTCTCCGCAGCACCGCTGAGCTGCTTCTGACACCTCCCCCTCCTTTTCTCTCAAGCAACAAAGGCTATTTTATAAGGGAGGGGCATTTCCAATTCACGGTTTGAAAAGCTGCGTTATTCGGTGTTTTTTTGGGGGGGTGATGGGGGGAAATAATTACACAGCAGCAGAGCCAGTTGATCTGGTTTTGTCTGATCGCTTAGCAAACTTTCAAAGGAAAGCAAGTAGTCACTATAGAAACTACTACATCTTAGGGCTGTTTGCGTTTCCTCTGAGGCACAGAATACCTTTTAATAAGATATTTGGGGGTTTTCCTGACTTTAGAATACACTGTACAATAAATAGCTGGGCTTTGTTTTGTGTGGGTTTTGGGGTTTTTGGTTTGCTTATTTGTTTGGGTTTTTGTTTTTTTTTTTGAGGAGGGGTTGTTTTGTTTTGTTGTTTTTTTGCTTTGTTTTGGTTTTGGGCTGGGTTTTTGTTTGTTTGTCTGTTTGGTTTTTGCGGGTTTTTTGTTTTGTTTTGTTGAGGTTCTTTTGTTTGGGTTTTGTTGTTGTTGTTGTTGCTTTTTAAAAAATTTATTATTATTTCTTCAGGTTGGCTTTTCCTACAAGGGTAGGGCTTATTTGGAACTTGATTTCCACAAGTGAGAAGTTACCAGCCATTTCAGTCTGTTTGAGCTTCATTTTTAGCAGCCACATCTTATCACTGTAGAAGAACTCACACTGGATAGGTGTAGGAAGGATGGGTATAGTAAAACTGAGTGAAAAAACAGCTGTCAGTCCACAGCTGATTGGAAAGGAGAGGGGAAAAGATCACATGTGTAAAAGTCCATCAGGTCCCAGTTTGATGGCCAGTAATTCAAAACTCAGTGTCGACAGAGAAAAAAGGACTAACTGCTTGCATTGACTTTATAGGTAATTGAGCTGTCACATAAAAGGTAAAACATCATGAAAAGCACTGATACATGCAAAATGCCTTGAGTCAGTGAAGCTCTCAGTAAATACATGAAGAAAAACACAGTGCATGTAACCTTCCAGTGATCATTTCCCTGTAATCAATGGTGACCTATTTCTGTTTTATTATCTTCACCATGATAGAGCTGAGAAGATATAAATCATTCAATGGCACAAACCCACTCGGCTTTGCCTCTGTTCAAATTTTCACCTCTCACTTCCTGAGTCTGGTTTTTCTTTCTTCTTCTTTTCTGAAAGGAGTGGAGGACTTTTGTCAGAAGTTTGTGATATGCTGTCTAGGCTCCCTCTTTTCCCACAGTGAAAGCTTTTTTTTTTTTTTTTTTTTTTTTTTTTTTTTTTTTTTTTTTTGGTCAAGTGTTTCTTGGGACACTTGCATGAATATAGAATTATGTATTCAGCAGTACAGGATTATTTCACGAGATTTTCTGGATGTTTCCCACTCCTCCAACACCATTTCCAGCTCAAAACAACCTGTTCCACCAATCCAGCCTGCTCCCTCAGCCTCATGTCCTACTGCTCCACCACACAGGCTCAAGCACCCTTGCTGATCCTCAGAAGGTACTGTAACCATGTGTGTTCCTGCTTGTTTATCATTTCCCGCCCCTCTTCATCCTCAAACATCATCCTTAAAACATCCTCCAGTATGCCAGCTGCCCTTCCTGTGTCAAAGCAAGCTTTTATCTGCTTAGTTCTGCAGGGGCTACCACGGCTTTACTTTCACGCAAAGCTGCAGGTTGCCCTCTGCACCCTCTGTGCACAGTGCAGAAAGAGGCAGGCACAGGGAGAAACATTCCTGGGGCCAGGTTGGGTCCTGGAGGGCAGAGGGGACAGAAGTTACCACACTGCTGGTCTCAAATATCTGGGTGCAAGCAGTCCCAGGAGCTAGGCAAGGAGCTGAGATCAGGAGGGCATCTGACCAAGTGGCCTAAACTGTGTCTCTGTCTTTTGTTGTTGTTGTTTGTTTGTTTGTTTGTTTACTGGTTGTTTTTGGTTTTGTTTGTTTGGAGTTTTGTTTGTTTGGGTTTTTGTTTTTGTGGGATTTTTATTGGTTTTTTAAATTTTTTAAAAATTTTTTTTCTTTTTTTTTTTTTTTTTTATAATGCCTCCGTGACATACTTCATTGCTTAACTCCTGGAAAATTACTGTTAATCAACCATAGCCGACTGGCCATGGTCTGAAGACTGGAATGAATTAAGAAGTATGCAGATCCTGGATCTCTACCAAGCATTACTTCAGCCTGAGTTTTCAGGCCAGTTTTGAATGAGGTACTGGATAATCCCTACCCACCAATATAAACTTGGTCTCTAGATACCTTTGTGTATCAGCTTGGCAGATTCATATTCAGATGTCTGCCTGCTGTTAGACCTTGAAGTTACAAAGATAGATGATAAATGGAGGCAATTCTGATTGGCCAAAGGAGTCTTTTCACAGTCCAGTCCAGTTTGATGCATTTTTATTTAGATGATGACAAACATACAGCTGGGAAAGTTGGAAGTTGAAGCAGAATGGGTGGATTGGTGAAGAGATGAGGTTATGACTACTGTCAGATCTGTATTCCAGTGGTGAGACAATTTCATACTAACATATTGCATTATATCCATGGATAACATCTCAGATTGAAGGCTATAGGACACACAAATACAGGAATAGTTTGGAAACACGGCATTCAAAAAGGTTCAGAGTCAAGCAGGTTAACTCACTGACCCTGCCCTTCCAGCATTCCCAACAAAACAAGCAATAAGCACAGGACCATCAGCAGAAGAAGTAGGGGTGTGTTACTTCAAAGCCATGTGTGGCATTTGCACAGAAGCTGTGGAATCCCCCACCTCTGCTGGACAGCACTGTGCTGGACACACTGCAGCACTGGGAAGAGCTCAGAGGAAAACAAGGAGGATGACAGGAAGCTATTTACTGAAGAAGCACAGTCCAGTCAATTTAGCCAAGGGGAGGTTGAGAGGTGACTTGCTCCCTGTCCAAGAATTGCTGCATGGACAGGTAGTTACTATGAGCACTGGGCTTTTCAGCAGACAGGGACTTAACAAGATCAAATGGCTAGAAGCTGAAGCCAGCTGAATTCACAGTAAAAAAAGCTGTCCTGTTTAAAAAGCAGTAACCAACAGAGCAATTTTCTAGGTCAATGTTCCCAGTGTTTTATATCAAAACTCCTGTCTTGGTTTGGGAAGGCAGGTATCTGCCAGGGAAAGCTGGAGTTTCTCTTGGAATGGAGAATGTAAACCCCCTCCCTCCAAATTATTATAACTTTGCAATTAAGGGCTTTCAGGCAAAGATTTGGGAATAGGAATAACAGTTCTTTACTAGGAATATTAAAAATACAAATGTAGTAGTACAAAAAAAAAACAAGCAAACAAACAAACAAAAATCCTAGAAACCCTGACAGAGCCAGAAATACGACCTGCCACCCTGTTGGTCGGGGTGTTAGTAGCAGTCCAATTAAGTCCTCCTGGAGTGACTGATGTGATTCTGCTGGAGCAGAGATGATCCTGTGGAAGGGTCCAGTGGTGGTGAGATGGGTCCAGTCTTCCTCTGGGAATCCAGTGCAAACAGGCTGTCCAGGTGTTTCTGTCTCTCAGTTTTTATCCAGGTAGGAATGCTTGGCTCCTCCCCCTGGGTGGAGCATGTCCCAATGGGATGATGTAATTGTATCAGCCATGCAGTGAGCCTCGATGGCCCATTAACAGCAGATATCCCCTGGAGGGAGGATAGGTCTGGAAGAGATAAAGAACACTGCCCCACCTGGTTTTAACAGCTGCCCCTTAACAGAAGACATGCACCTCCTCCCCCTGGAGTTTTGAGGAATGGGTTATACAAGAGATAAAGAAAACATCTCCCTAACCAGTTTCAACAG
>VXBN01015247.1:0-10912 GCA_013397395.1 Sinosuthora webbiana
GCTAAAGAACAGGGCGACAAATAATATTACTTTTTCTTAAATTTCTTTTTTAAAAAGACACATACCAGGTCCCATATATATACTTGTATAAGGTGTACAGTATTACTGGCTGTATGGAAAAAAAACCCCTCTTTTGAAATTAAATTAAACATTTTATAGAATGAATAAATGAATAAATAAAATGAATTAATACACTAGGTTAATTGGATACAGTGACTTTCAGTGTCAGACATTAATAATGATATTTTTGCACATTAGCTTGTTATACCTGCATCTGAAGATTTAAAACCTCAGACCTTTCTCACATAGATTGTGCCCTAAGAAGGGCCAAACTGTTGGCCTGACAGGAATGAATGTTATTATTTTCAGGGGAAATAAATAAACAAAATCTCAGCCTTCTCTATTTAGTCCATCACTCTCTTATGTAGTCTTTCCTTCTGCTTTTCTGAAGCTTTGTTGCTACTGCAAGTTTGTAGGAATGGATGGACATTAGAATCAGAGGGGTCCAGAAATAAACACTAAGGAAAACTATGCATGCAATTCACAGAAACCTGGGGAGATAAGTGATCCTTCAAAAAGGAAGACACAAAAGTTGCAAGGTTCGTAATTTATGTGTATACACAGACAAAAGGTACAATGTATTGCCCTTGAAGTATTTGTATAGTTTGACGTGATCAAGAAGTTTTAACAGCAGAATTATCATGCAGTCAAATGAGCCCTGTTATTCTCATATGATACAAGATTTTTCTCATTTCATTTCTTGACATTGTAAAAACAAAAATAAAAGAAAGACTGGTGATGTTTAATTCTAAGAGTCAATGTTCATGTCTCTTTTCATAAGATCAACAAAATTCAGATGATATTTTTACCAAAACTGGCAGTGTGTGGGCTGTGTTCCACCAGTTCTCACTCACACTTACTCCCTTTTCTAATAGTACATGCTTTGCACTGTGTGTTGTCCACATAGGACACAATTTCTGAATTGATGGCCATAATAATTTTTTTAAGAATTATGGCCATAAGATTTTTTTTAATAAATTATGATTCTCAAAACCCAGAAAAATCTTTTGTTCTCCCCAGTATGAGTCAAAAGCTTTCAGTATGTGCTACTTCTGTGCAAAAAATGTACCAATACCCTTATCTATCAACACAGAATATAAACTCATTGTATTAATCTTTTCTCATTAAAAGACATAACATAGTATATTTTAATTCAAGCTAGATGGGAATAATGTTTTATTAAATAATTGGATTTTAATGTTGTTGGTTAAGGTAAGAAGTATAGGGGTTTGTGAAGAAAAATCAGTCTGATTTTTCCCTCAATATGACTATATTTTTCTTAAAAAGTTGTAATTATGTGGCAAGCTAAGGATCTAATTTATGACTTTATTCATAGAACTTCTTGTATCATCACATAAAGTAAGAGCATAAGTTCTGTAGGAAATGATAATTGTCAGCCCAGTCTTCTTAAATAGTGTAGTTCTATGTGTAAAAATCAACGATGTTCATCAGGTTCAACACAGAGAGAATCATTTAAGCAGAGGATCCATTTCATGTATTTTCTTCTATCAGGAGAGCATTATTACACTATTGAAGTGGTATGTTCTACATTTCACATGATTGTACCTGTCTTGGTAGTACCATTTATTTCCTGGTCTTGGTTTACTTTGGTTTGTTTGGCTTACTTTAGTTTGGTTTAGCTTGGTTTGGTTTGGCTTGGCTTGGTTTTTGATAGCATTGGGGGATTTTTGTTTTTCTTCTTGTTGTTGTTTTTCTTGGGATTTGTTTGTTTGTTTGTTTGTTTGTTTGTTTGTTTTTTATATTGCAGATAATTTATTTTTTCAATGTGCATTTTCTCTCAAACAGAAAACTTGTTCATCAAGCATCCAGAGCACTAAGACTATCTTTAATTTAATGAGCAATACAGCCCTAAAAACCCCCTCAATTTTATAAACACAGCAGAAAGTAAAGAAGATGACATATCCTATTCATTGCAAGTTTGGAGAAAAATGTATAGAAGCTTCCAGAAAACATAACACAATGGTTCTAAAGCTAAATAATTTCAGTATGTCTAGGAGGGAAATAATATTTCTTTCAAATGGGTTCAGCAGAAGGAATGAAGGAAAACATTCAAATAAAGTAAAACTCTTTGAATTGTTGATAGTTATAAAATTTCCATGCTGTCCATTCTAAGGGAAATGGTCTTTTCTTTAATTTCTCAGGTTGTCAGCCCCTTCCAATTTCCTTACTCCTTCCTTCCATAAAGAAATTTAAAAGCTGTTTAGATGAAAAAAGAAAAAATATTTGCATGTTCAAGAAGTGCATCCAAACATGCATGTGTGAATGCCTAACCAGTGCAGTTTTCCTTTCAGAGTAGCCTTTTTGTTGCCTTTTTCATTCATCTTACAAGCTTTGTTTGAAAATGTAGATAAGTAAACTGAATGCCCAATGTAACTTGAAAAAAAACAGCAATTAAGCATATTGTGGAACACATGTTCTGAATTTGATTTGCTGACCTGAACAAAAGTAATAAATATGTTTGCAGACATCAAACTTTCTTTTTCTATGGCTGCATTAGAGTCAGTCTGACAGATAAAATAAACATGGTAGCCTTAGTGAGGTTGATGGATTTACAGCCATTAATGAGGTAGTTCATTATACTAAGCCAACAGCCACTTTTGACAAGAAAAATCATTTAACCTTTTCACATATAGCCTTCCAATTAACTTCAGTCTGAGACATAGCAGACCCTTCTCTGTTTTCCCTGTCTAAAGAACTACATGGCCAAGTATAGAGAGTGACGGTTTACAAACCAAATTTTAGAGCAATTAAGATAGAGAATACCACTTGGTTTGTAATCAGAACATGTTTCTGTCTTTAGAATTTAAATTTTAGAATTTCAAACCTTACCATGGCTTTGTAGGACATCACTATGCAATATGTTTCTTTTCTTCTGTTGGGTCGGGTTTGGGGTATGGTACTCACCAATTCAGAGCCCCACCAAGAATCCAAAACCAGGTGACCCCTCTGTCACTCCCTCAGTTTTGCCCTCCCCCTCTCCTTTGCTATGGGATGGAGTGAAGGATGGGAGGCACAAAAAGCAAAGATCACTGGCTGAGATAAGAAAAATTACTGGAAACTGCAAATGGCATAAGAAAATGAACACTAACAGTAACTGAGCACACCCCACACACTCTCACTGACAATGAGGCAATGAGACAATACCGGGTGGCTCCTCCTGCCATGTTTTCTGACGTGGGAGTAGCCCTTTCTCCCCGGAGGAGAGTTGCTCTCCCACACCCCCAGCAGTAATTTGAGGTGGTGTAGAATAGCCTCCAGGTCCTGGCCATAAGCCCCCCACCAGCTACTAAAAAAAGTTAACTCCATCCTGGCGAGAACCAGGACATGTTATTAGAATCATGGAAAAGACCTCAAAAAACTCTCAACCTGTGGTGATCACCTGGTGCTCCTCTAAACATGTCCTCAAATGCCATATCCACATATCAATTTTTGAGTGCTCCTGGGGATGGTGACTTTACTATTTCCCTGGACATACTGTTCTGATGCCTGACCACCCATCAGGTAAGGAATTTTTTCTTGACATCTAATCTAAACCTCCCCTGGCACAGCCTGAGGCTATGTCTTCCCATCCTGTCACTTGTTACCTGGGAGAAGAGGCTGATCCCCACCTTGCTACAACTTCCTTTCAAGCAGCTATAGAAAGCAACATAATTTCTGCCCTCATCATGTTGGCCATACTGTTTCTGTCACAGGCCAGGAGGCCACTGGCCTTCTTTGGCCACCTGGGCACATACTGGAAGATGTTCAGCCACCTATCAAACAACAGTCCCAGGTATTATACCACTGGGTGGCTTTCTAGACACTCTTCCCCTGCAACAATGCGGTGCCTCTCCAGGGGCTTTCGCCCATGCTTCCTGACCAGCTCTGGCACCAATGTCACAAAAAGGTAAGGTTCTGTATTTGGGAATACAGTTTCAATCCTGTGAGTCCTTGCCTTCGCAGAAGTGTGAACCATGCAAGAAATAAAGGGATGGAACTCCGGTGGGGAACTTCAGCTGGGTTTTATTAAATCTACACAGCTTCCTTTCACCCAGGAGTCAGCCCGCCAAAGCCACTGAACTCCCAGGTTTTCACCTTAAAACTGGGGGTGGGAGAGTGGGGAGGATACAACTTGGAACCAATCCAAACAGGAAGGGAGTGACCCTGAACTTAAATGACAAATCATAGAACAAATCATAAAACAAAGGGGGAAGGGGAACCTGGACCCCACCAATCACTCAAAGTCCTCACCAGAACTTTTTAGTGGTCAGGGTGAGGCTCCAAATTGACAGGCAGGACCCAGGAGTCATATAACAATGATGGATTGATAAATAACTGGGGCAAACCATTATGGGACAATACATGGACATATGGGAAAAAACATTCTGAAACCGTAAAGGACAACTATATATATATAAAACTGGGAAAACTTCAAAACACACCACTATATTCCCCCAGTCAGTAGCACTGCCTGGGGTTGATGTGATCCAAAGGAAGGACCCAGCATTTGACCTTGTTTAACCTCATGCCACTGGCCTCAGTCCACTGATCCAGCCTGAGCAGATCCCTCTGCAGAGCCTTCCTGTCTTCCAGCAGATCAACACTCTCACCAAAATTGGTTGGCATTTTTCTATATTCTTCTAAGTACATTAAATGGCAGTCTTTTTGCTTAGACACCTTCATCTGAAGCCAGCCCATGTTTTTAATACGTGTGATTCAAACATGCAGGAAAGGGCATGAACACTTCAACAAGTAGAAGTAGTAGAACTTGCTTCTTTAAACAAGACTTTTTGAAGTAGAATCATAGGATCATAGGAAATCTTAAGCTCCTATAGAAGGAATCTATAAGATCAGAATATCTAGCTCTTCACAGGACAACATAAAACTAAACCACATGACTAAGATAATTGATCAGATGCTCCTTGAAATATTACAAGTTTGGGGCTTTCACCACTTCCCTGAGGAGCCTGTTCCAGTGACTGATCACACTCTGGGTGAAGAACCTTTTCCAAAAGCCTAGTCTGAACTACCCCTGATGCAGCTTCAACCCATTTCTTCAAGTTCTATTGCTGATCTCCAGACTGAGATTGGAGTCTTCTCTGCTGCCCCACTTGAGGAAGTTGTAAACCATGACAAGGTCTCTCAGGCATCTCTTCTCTCCACTGAACATGTCAAGTGACCTCAGACACTCATTGTAAGTCTTGCCATTGGGGTTTTCCACCATATTTGTTGCCCTCCTCTGAACACTAATTGTTTGATGTCCCTTTATATTGTGACACCCAAAGATGCTCAAAGTACTTGAGATGGGACTTCAATGGTGCACTGTTGTGTAGAGTGGGACATTCACACTAAAGGTCCATTTCCATCCTTACCACTGAAAAGCCATGAAAGACAAATGAGGCCAGCAGAGGAACCAGATTAGAGATAGCAACAGGCTACAATTAGGTGACCTCTTCCTTCCAAAAGCAGTGCTGGTGGTTCTTTTTACCCTCCTCTGTGGTCCTCTTCACACAGTCACACAATCTGAGAAGTGGTCAGATTTTCTTGATGGAAAACTGAGACACACGGGGGGATAGCTGGGACAGAGGTAAAACAAGGTAAAACTAAACCTCACTTCCATGAGTAGTCTGCTCAGCTGTCCAGCTTTACAGTAAGAAAATACCTGCAAAGAAGAGCAGCTAGAGAGTGCACTGGTTGCTCTTGCCTGGTTCTTTCACTTCTCACTGAGTCCTTGGAAACCATTATTCTTTTTTATATCTTAGTTTGGGGTTTCTTGGGTTTTTTTGCTTTGTGTTTTTTTTTTTTTTTCTTTTAATTGGTTGGATGGGAGTTTTTAGTTTCAGTTTGTTTGGGTTTTTTTAAGAAATCTGGGCATGCAGAGAGTGTGAAGTCACCCTTGTTTGAGGAAGAGGAGGAGCAAGAGGAGGCAAAAGATGAGACACAAGAGCTTGGAGGCTTAAAACCTTTGTGGAGATGGATGTCAGACTATACATGCTTAAGTTCAGATCTGATCTAAATATGCTGATTTCGTTCTCATGACTGCAATTCAATTAATTATCCTAAGTATTATTTCCAATTCATATGTCCACTAACTGAAACTTCATTGTAATTTCATATTTGGAAATCTTGATGAAGAAGATGGAAGCCACCAAGGATCCATAAGCCACAAAGGCTCTGTTGTAATGGTTTTATTTTTCAGCATAGATCAGTCCAACACTTAAAAATAACAGATAAAAATTTATTTTCTTAATGTTAGTATACCATGTTAGCATAATTTGTATGAACATCATATTCTAATTAGAAGGAAAAATTTCCATCTTCATTGAAAAGCGATTAAAACTATTTCTTTGGGCTGCACTACATCTGGTCTGGTCTGAACAGCTGACTAGAAGAGTCTAAGTTGTCATAGGTGGTGAAGATGTAAAATCTTTATATTTACAGTTACTCTGGCAGTCATCACTTATTCTATTTACAATGGGGAAAAATGATGATTGACTTGAAACTTTAAAAATTCTTTCTTAAAATACATGTTATGAACTCAAGTCATTTAGTGCACACGCAGTCACAGTGTTTTGGGGAAAAAGTGAGTATTTCCCAGTCCTGTACTCATGAACACGGCCTGCTATATGTTTTAAAGAAATGATATGCATACTGGAATGTGAGCATATTAAAAAGAGAACACTGATGCCATTGTCATCATTTTTGCTCTACACTGGTTTTCTTAGGATTCTCTAAAAAACATTTTGTATTCTGAATAACAATGAACTATAACAAGCTAGATAGAATATATATATAGTGGCTCTAATATACTCCTTGGAAAATTTTGTAATGTTTCTTTTTTGTTTAAGTGGAGCAGTACTGTACACTTTTCATTTATGAACCAGGCTATGATTTACATCCTTAATGAAGGAAGTGTTTAAGTGTTTGTGCAAATTCTACACCGTGTATGAGACACAGGAAGTTATTATTTTGTATTGTCATGTTTGCTAAAAATGAGCTTATTCATATGCCTTCCTTTGCCAGAGTCTGCACTCACACAAATTGGGATTAGACTCCTTGCTTTCTTACTACTGGAGTCCAATGAACAATATAGAGATTGCATTCCTCAGATTTTTCTCTAAAGTTCCATGTTATGTGCCAGTGGCCTACATAGTGCATGGATAAAGTCACAAACTTCAGAGATACCAGGTAAGCCCTCTACACATCAAACAGGGAAATAGTATAGGCAGAGGTCATCAACAAAGAGTGAAGGAGACACAGTCTAGCAGCCCCCATGCCTAGGAGATGTCCTGCCCAGAAGGGTGCTCCTCTGCAGATCCTCTGCCCAGCAGACAAGGACTCTGAGTACCCCATGCAAAAGCCCCAGGTTTGGCTTTTGAGATACAGAAAGAGAAATCAGGTTTCAGCCTTCTGGCTACTGTGGGATGCTGAGTCTGAACCTTTTTTAAGATGAGAGGAAGGTATAACAACCTCTCTGGTTTTGAGAGAAACTGTACTACCACAAAGTTACAATACTACTGGAATACATTGCCCTACCACGCCATGATGTATTTTCTTTAAAAATAAACCTTCTCATCTGCAAGAGGAGAGTGTTGAAATTATCTTGACCTCGTGGTTTGTCATTTTTGCACTCATTCACATCTGTGCACAAGATAAATAAAACACATTTGAGTACCTAGCCTACCTACATTAGGAGGCCCAGGCAAGACCGGGTGTTTAATTATTGAGGCCAGGGAGAAAGTATGATGTCAAGAGGTGAAACTATAAATGCGTAAGGATCTTTACTTTTCAACGAAAAGCATTTTCAGGATATTCTGAGCAATTCTGAGGTTCGGATTTCTTGGGTTCAGGTTTCCATGAAGAGTTTTCCATACTGACCTTGAGCATACATGCTTCAATATTTTGTAAAATAAAATCAATAACAATCTAAGAAAGCAGTAAAACAATTATATCGCTATTAAATTTTAGGAGTTCCTTAACATGGACATCTAGCCCATTTTTCTGTCTGCAGCTTCTGGAAGAATTTCAATAATGGAGAAGAGATTGAAAAGTAGAGCAATACACTGTTAAGAAATAAGTACTGGTAAGGTGATTTCAGTGTTTGCAGCAATGATACGAAAGAAAAGTTAAGATAAAGCTAAAGAATACCCTGAATTTTATTTTTTCTTCCTTAGTCAATGTGATGTTTCTTGTATATTAATCTTTCTGTTTTACTGTCTGTTACCATAATAAACAAACCAAAACATGTACATGCTTCTCACAGAAAGATACTTCTATCCTATTCTAAATTGTTATTTCTAATATAAACTTTTCTTTTACGCTATCTAGGGGTTAATTACACTAGCATTTTACAGTGAGAACACTACAAAATTGGGAAACTCTCAGCTGAGAAATGAACTTTGTAGCATGTATTATTGCATATTGCTTTAAAGAATCATTGAGTTTTTACAGTGCCAGCCAGCCAGCAGAAACTCAGCAAATTGTCACAGCAATTTTCAGCTATTCATAAACATGGTAGTGCACACCCACATTTGGCATGGAAAACGTGGTGTAAAACAACAGCAGATGATGGGTTATGATGATGGTAAATAACAATCATAATGGCTACTGATTTTTTTGGAGGGACATTTCACTGTGTATTGTATATGTAAACAGTGACACAAACAGCTGGTGTTACTAGAAATGGTGAATTCGCATAAGGATATGGAACATTTGCACCATTCGTGAAGGTCGCAAATGTCAACTCTATTTCCCATATGAATAAGAGATGAACATATCATGCATTGCTCTTTCTTTGTTTTTTGGGGGCGTTTTGGGTGGTGGAGGTTGTTTTCTTCTTTAATTTTTCTTCACATTTTGTGTTTTTCTTGTTCATTTTTTGGTTTGTAGGATTTTTTGTGGGTTTGTTTTTGTTTTTTGTTTTTTTTCTTTGTTTTTGGTTTTATGAGGGATTATATAAACTATGTATAATATTGTGAAATTATATTTAGTAAAAAACTTGATAATATCAGTCATCAGAATGTTGTAATCATGACTTAAGTATTAAAAAGTGTGAAGCTTGGCCATTTTGTACCTATTGCATACTAATAAACAAGGAGGAATGTTCAACTAAGTTGTGGATAGGTATATTTATTGTGAGAAATAAATGGCTTTTCTAGACAGTTCAGATTCCTTTGTATTTAAAAATGTGCATGCTGCATGTATCTACTGTGAATGTTTAACATGTATAATCTGATAAGTAACTACAGCACCTAGCACAACATTCAAGGTCAACATGTGCTTGGCTAACATACTTCAGGTTACTATTGTTAAATGTGAAAAATCAAAAACAACATCAATCTCCTTGGTTAGCTCCCACAGTTTTCAAGCTGCAGCTTTAATGATTTGTCTTATCTTACTTCAGAGGGATTGCTTAAATTGAGGAATGTAAGCAAAAGTTTAGAATACTAGCATTTCAATGACAATGTAATATATGGAACAAATCTTTTATCACTTCAAATTCGTTCTGCCTGTTAATTTATTTGCATTAGGTTTACTGATTACTTTGTATCCTGAGCAACAGCATTTATTTCCACCCTACCTGTAAATTATGTCTAGATTTTCCCCAGATCTCTTTTTCAAAATACTGAGTGAGTTTTAATAGTGAATTGGAAGAATATGGTTCCTCTCTTGCTTGCACTTTTGCATGGCATCTGAAGAGAGATAAGGGTTCTTTTAGCTTTGGGAAGCCTGGAGCCTCATTAGGTGATGGAAGGGAGTTTCTTCCTCTAATGCGCCACACTAAAAATATGCTCAGCGCAAAATAGCAAGAATCCAGTCCACCACAGCGTGCACTAGTCACCCAAGCTGCTAATGTCAATGCTGAACTTTTCAAAGTGTTGGCCTCTGTGGAGTGCAGCCCGATTTCCTATGTTAAGTAGAAGGCAAGTATGTTGAAATAAATGCAGCATTTCCCCACCTCCATGGGAGAACAAGGATATTGGAGCACAGCTCTGTTGGTGGCCAACTGCTTATATATTTTCATGGAACTTTCAGAGTGGCTGGAATCTTTGATGTGTTGTGATTTCCTTTGAACTCTAGGAATGTTTCAGTCTTGTTTGTATTGCTGATTTCCATCTACTATTTCTGCTGCATTTCATCACTCTGTATATGCGGGAGGAGAGACTTTCTTTATGTGAAAGAAACTCCCATTTTTTTGTTAATGGGCACAGACCTGTATTTAAATTACTTCTTTATGCTGGCTACAAAAATAAGATGACTTTCTTTTACTGAACTACCACTTTATATTTGTTGATATGAGGAAAGAGTACCTTGCTAAAAGATAACTCTAACCGAATATATTTCTGAGGTCTAGCTGAAACATTTACAGTTTTTTTTCTATGTAACTTGGAGGAGAAAAACAAGCCAGAAGACACAAAGAATCATCTAGCTTCCTCTTAAAGCCCACTGACTCCAGTCTGGGAAATATGTAGAACTATGAAATGGAGATCACACACCACCCCACGCCCTCACACCCTTAGTGAATTATTTTGTCATATCACAAGATACAAAGCATCTGTTTAGTAAGAAGGCAATCTTTTGCTGTGTCTTGAACAAAGAAAGCAGAAAGAGTGCATGAAAAGGCAGACATCAGGGTTTGGTGCAGATGAACCTAACACAGGACTTGCACAGCTATTCTGCATGTAATCTCATGAGACCAAAAGGAACTTAAAAACTTTAACAATTTGTGGGTGGTGATCATATTTTCAAAAGCATAAAATAATTTCAAAAACTTGCTAAGCCAGTGGGAATTAATGATTCTTTTCAAAGCCAGTGGTTCTCTAAGTAGTCACATTTGTATTTCCAGATTTAA
>VXBN01015247.1:10953-28022 GCA_013397395.1 Sinosuthora webbiana
TGAGATTGTTTAGGTGCCATGGAGATTGCTGTGTCTTTTCTCCACACAGATGGATATGTTTCATAAAGATGTTCCATAAAGACTATGTCCCTCTCCTGACAGTTTACACCATCAACAAGATAATCTCAGATCAGATGAGAGAGATTAAGATCTATTTGCCTGTTGGATCTTAACTACTTTATTGCTTTTGTAAAAAACCTGTAGTGTTCCTATATTTTCAAGCAAAGACTGATATTTTGTATCTGGTCTTCCCTGAGAAAATAATAATAGTAATAATAATAATAATAATAATAATAATAATAATAATAATAATGGAAGCTAAATGTCAGATGAGTTTGCAAGCCTTTGCAAAGTAACAAACCTCAAATTGCAAGTGCTTAGCAGAGGTTTGGCAGTGGTTGGCAGCTAAATTTGCCAGAGATTCCTGCTGCAACAAAGCTACTTGAGAGAGAGAAGGTCGCTGGGGCTTAGTAAGACAACCTTGCAATTCTTCCTACTGGCACCCAAGATAGACTAATTGTGAACGCAAAAAAGCTCAGCCTTCAAAGTTCTCCTTGCTAACAAGTAGGAACATGGAGCAGGGAATCACAAATTGGACCAGAGAGAGACAAACAAATGTGAATAACATGAAAGCAGACAGAAAGGAAAAGAACTCGGAGGAGGTGTTTCAGAGGGGCAAGGGCACCACTGTGCAAGCTGTGAGGAGCCAGGACAGAATTGTGCTGTGACAAAATGTTTCTTTGTACCCTCAAAGCTTTGGATAACATCCCAAAATCCATGGATTTCTTTATTCTTTACTGCTCTCAAGTAGGTATGGAAAACCTGTACGAGGCCTGATGGGATATTGGTTGCACTTGCTGACAGTGTTGTGGTAGGACGTGTAAGAGACAGTTGTAACTTGCATCTGTTTTAATGCCTACTGCTGACATATGAGGCAAAATTACTTTTTGTGGTGCAATTCTAATATTTCTCTCTAATTTAAGGTTGTCTCCAGAAAAACAAAACAGGCATATGACTGTGCAATTACAGGTTGTACCAGAGCATGCATGCAAAAATAGGAAATTAATATTGCATGTGAATAATCCTAACCATAAGATTCCTTCACTTTTAATGTCTCTACTTTGCAGCTTTAATATTTTTAGTGATGGTTTTGGTGCTCTGGTATATGTGTATTTTTTAATCAGAAAAATTTGTAGAACTGCTTTAACTGCTACATGAACACTTTCTTTTCCTCATCTTTACCTGTAGAATCAGATGACTGGAATGTCTACGTTTCTGAGTGTGCTCTTCAAAAATATACACAATGAATTAACAGATTTTGTTTTCTCAGTTAAATCCTTCATAAAATTAAAAGCAAGGCACTGAATTTTCTTTTGATGTGTTTCAGTTGTTTCACATGGCTGTAAGTTTGAACACTTTCTTTCTTACTTTTTTTTTTCCTTACTCTTTTTTGTTATTTTTACCAATCTGCCTGCTGCTAATTCTCAGCTTGTGACAGAGGAACAGAGACACGAGCATATGCTCTGAAAGAGAGGTCCTTTCACATGTGTATTTCAGAGAGTTTTGTTGCTCCTTGAGCCCAATAACCTCACAAATTAATTCCTTTTGCTTGCAGTGACATCTGTTGGTGAGGGCAGAGCTGATTAACTGCGGGGCTGGCATCATTGAGCCATTTAAATGCAGCAGATGTTTCTTCTCTCTTCCCACCATCTTATTTCCAAGAAAGTGGAAAGGTTTTTGGAGAATTGATATAAACATTGTTCCCACAGATAAATTAAATCCCTAAATCTGGATACCTACAACTGCTGCTAACTAAATGACCACTGAGTCTTTAAACACAAGAAGCAAAAAAATAGATTTACATAATCAAAGGATATTGCTGGCAAGAAAATGCCTCAGCTACTGTGGGCATACAATAATTTCTCCTCATATCCTTGTAGGACTCTGCACTGAGACAAAGGAAAAGAATATGAAAAGAGATACTTCAAAATTTGAACCATAGGCTTTGTTAAACCAAAGAAAACAGTTGCATTCTTAAGTCTTAACATTTTTACTTTATTTTTTTTTCTATTAATTTTTCTCTGATGTTTTATTACTTCACTAAGAAAAATATCATATGTTGGCTTCCAAGTATTTTTATATTTATCATCCATTTCTGGTTTTAACATTAAAAAAATCACTTCTCTATGAACAAGTACATATAAGGTTTTAGAAGGTTTCAAAACCTTTGGCAATGCTTTTGTGTATGTAATTAACTATATGAGACAACTATATGGCCTTTACTTTTGAGTCAAAATTGAAATATAGAGTCCTGTTGGTCCTGGGCCACATCGTATTTTCCAAGTCTGCAAATATATATTTGCTACTTTTTCTGTAACCTTTTTGAGAGTTACTATTATGGATATATTTTGGCAATGAATACATTGCTATCTTCTCAAGAAACAAGTTTGGGACATCTTTTGAAAGGAAAATATTATCTAGGACAGTTTCTTAGTTTCAGTTGTGTGCAGTAAGAATGTCACAGCTTGAGTGCATTGAAAAGCATTTTAATTCATGTACTTTCATTTATGCAAGGAAAAAGATTTGATTTTAGGTTTTATTAAACCCCACTAGTGAGATTTCATCATATGTGTGGTCTTTTTCTTAATGTGATTTTATTACTTCCCTTATAATTTTAATGAGAAGCAATTTCTTGTGTCTATGATTACAAATGAGGTAGGACAAGTTGTACAGCAGTGTCAGCCTCACTTCTTCTGCAGCAGGATGAACTCTCTGAGCCTATGTTTAATAGCCCCAGTCTGTTACTAGCTTTCAGCTTACATGGTAAAGGAGCAGCTTCTAAACAGTAGTGAGGTATCTCCAGTGGCTCACAGCACACAACATTAAAATAGTGGGGTAGGAGGTGGGCTAAGGAATCAACATCAGCTTAACAATTCCCACTGTCTCGAGCCTGGGATATTGAGCATGATGCTTTCTTTGCTTTCATATCTGAGCTCCAGTATACAAATAAGAGGTGCTGCACGTGGGAAGAATATGCATTTTCACCATGTGCATATGGTAAGCCATACAGACCACAAAATACACTTAGACCACTCAAAAGCAGTTGAGATTTTTGTCAGACTTCTCCATTGTTAAACTCTGCTACAAATGTTCCACTCAAAAGTCAGGAGCAGGGGGCCTGTATGTCTATTCATTATTTCAAAAGATCGTGTGAAAATCAGGGAACTGACAATATAACAATCTTAGCCTTTAATTTTCTATATACAAGTTCACAGAGAAAACACCCTAACTAAAACAAAATGCAAATAAATAACACTAATCCTTCAATGTAAAAAGTTCTTATCTCTTCTTGTAGAGAATTTTTCCTTAAACTAACAGCACTGATGAGTACTACAGCATTGTCTGTCATTTAAGTCTCAGTCCACTCGCAGTTATTTGAGCTATGATCTAATTAAATTGATTTAACTGTAAGTGATTGTCTGTGACTTCATGTTACTAATGAAATCAAAGTCCAGCTTCCCTTGCAGCATGGATCTGCTTAAGACATTGGACAACTATTGAAGATAAAATCTGGCAAAATATGAAAACATGGTGCCAAGAGAAAGCAGTGTTGTCTATTCATTAATGTCCTTTGGGACCCTGTTTATAAAATAAGTTGAGTCTTTGCCCATCACTGTGTCTACCCCTCTGAAACGTAACTGTTAAAATGCCTAACAGATAGTCAAACGTACCAAAAAGAGCTGATCCAAATTCTAGGAGGAGGTGTTTGTATGAATACTAATTTCTAAGTATCTGCAGAAATAGGATATTGACATTCACCTTTTCTAAGCAGCCAGAGTTATGAGGGGGGAAAAATATCTGCTAACATCACATAAGCATGTCAATAAAAGAAAATCAAAATGACAGAAGGCTTGGTAACAAGCTCATCATCAACATATATCATATCTTAATTCATAATACTGTTCAGCACAAATTTCTCTTATTTAAAAGACCTGTTAATTTTTTCAGTATTATCCTCTCCTTATGAAGACAGTTGTCAGCACATTTTTATGGAGCTCCTTTTGAGCCATTTAGCCATTGGGGGACAGGGAGTGTTTTTTGTCATTTTAAATGTCACTAAAATTTGACCCCTGGATTTGATAACTTAATTTACTTTCCTACAAGAAGGAACTGTATCTATTTCTAAACAGCTTGAAAACTTCTACTAAAATCTTGATACCATAAACTAGGGCCAAAATTTTAAAACTATTTTGAAGTTAATATATAGGCGTTATGTGGAGTTTTTTTAGCATGTTTAAGTAGGCTAGATCAGTAGATTCCTCTATAAGGAGTCCTAGGCTTCCTGTCTCTCCCTGTGCTCTTGTTACAGGGACTGTTGTCATAGTTTTGCAGCTACTTGCTGCAA
Organism: Sinosuthora webbiana; assembly: GCA_013397395.1. Classification (NCBI taxonomy): domain Eukaryota; kingdom Metazoa; phylum Chordata; class Aves; order Passeriformes; family Sylviidae; genus Sinosuthora; species Sinosuthora webbiana. The sequence continues at coordinate 15,359 of VXBN01015247.1, forward strand.
AAAACTTAGGGGATAGCTTGCATGAAATTTCGTTGTGAATGTTCCAAGGCTCTGAACATTCTCCCTGAAAAACTAGAGTGGTTTGGTTGGTTTTTCCCTGACTGGATGTTTGAAAAAATTCAGGCATGGTAAAACAGGTAAAAAGATACATAAATAACTTTGTAGCTTAATTCTGAGTTTAACACATCTGAGAATTATACTGTTACACATTATTATATTTTAATTATTTTTTTTTTCTGTGTGGCATGGATATCCTCTCAATATGAGGAAAAATAAAAGAATAAAAGCAACGGGGCTGAAAAAGGTATACAAAGGAATATCACTTGCTGCTTTGTAAACGTTGGGAAGTCTGACTTGCATTTTCAAGGCTCCAGTACCTTTCTCAATTACCCTACATTCTCTGCAGCTGAGAGGAATTGGGATTCAAAGCCCTTTTCATCCTGTGGGATCAGGAACCCCTTTGCTAAACCCCGACGCTCCAGGCTAGCTGCCAGCATTGCAGCATGTGCTGCAGCCTCCTAAACATCCTGCCCAAGCTGTGGCTCCTTTCTGCAGCTGGGGAGGGCAAAGAGGGCCCCCTCAGCATGTCCCTGGGACCACCAGATCCACAGGGAGCTGCTGTCCTCTGCCAGGTGCAGGGTTTCCACTGGAGGAGACTGGAAGCACCTAGGGTCCTTGGCAAGCCCAGGCAGTGCATGTGTGCTGGTCTGATTGGCCTCTTCTTTCACAGTGAAAATGTGCAGAATTCCTCCCTTCTGATGAATCAGCCCCTGCAATGCTATTTGCTCATGAGCTGGCTGGGAGAGCTGTATCTGAGGTTTTTTCCAAACACAACTGGTTTTCCAGTCTGAAAAATGAACCAAGAATAACCAATGGAAATTGCCAGCATTATTTTTTCAAAGAACTTCCATCACCAGTATTCCCAGGTTTGAAATTTTTCCATTTTTTAAAAAATACTGTCTTTTTTAGATCTGTTTTTCACTTTTTTGTTTCAAGAAATTGAAGAATTATCAAGAAGTTGAAAAATCAGTGTTTTCTAATTCCTTTCCTTTGTCAGCAGAAAATATAAACATTCCCATTTTTTGAACCTAAAAATATATTTGACATTTTCAAGATATTTTGAAAGCAGCCTTTCAAATCTGCAGTGCATTTTGGTCATGCTTCTTACTTACAAGTTCACAATCTCAAATTTCATTGATAAATATTATCTCTAAAAATATAACAATTCCTTTTTATATTACATAGTTGAAAGAGAAAGAGTTGTTCCTATCAAACAAGACAGATTAAGCAAGAGATGAGCGTATCAGTGTGTCTTTTCCCAATGGGTAATTTTGCCACCAAAACAGACAAGAAGTTGTGAATAAGCCACCATTGTAACATTTTTTGGCCTGATAAGATGATGCAGAGATATTTCTCTTGACTAAATGTCTCCACTTGCTCAAAGAGAGTGAGAGGAAGAGAGCACTTCATAGGACTATGTTGTTGTGCACTTTTGATGAAAAAGCTTAATAAACAGTGTTGTTTAAGCTTTCCAAGCTGTCAAAATTAATTTTCAAACATCACATTATAGTTTCTCTTTTAAATTATATAACTAATATTTCAGTTATATAATTTTTATATATTAATTTTTTTCAAAGACATATTCTTAAATATAATTGATATAATTTTATTTTTCTTATTATTTGAGTAGAAAAAGTCAATCATATGTTAGTTTCACCTGTGAAATATGCAGTATAATTATGAATGTAATTACAGCATAGTTGAGGAAATACAAGAAATAAAATAGCATCTGTGCCTAGACTTCCACAATATTGTCAGGCCCATGAATCTACACCAAGAAGGGGCTAAGGATTTCTATAGTCACCAGAATAAACTAGTGTTAGAAGAGTTTAAATCCAGCATGAAGTTTTTCCCCTGAGCCATGAATATTTTTCTCTTAAAAGTATGTATAATTATTACAATATCCTTAATTCCATTAATATTTCTGAAAAAACCCTATATTTAACTTAAATCATGATACTGAATTCCCCAATGGCCCATAGGATGTGAACAAGTGTTTAGTTTTATTAGTTAATATTTCTCACTTAAGTCATTTGACACCGTCATCTGATAATTTGTTAGTAAAAAGAGAATGAAAGAAAAAAAAAAGGCTGCTTCTAAGGCCCCCAAGACCAGTAATTTTTACTTTCAGTCTATGTGCCTTAAAAATCTTGGAGGGTGAAAGTCTCCAAAACCGAACAACACTAGACTAAGAAATAAGTAACTTTTTCTTGCATAATGTCTTTGATAGGAAGTGCTGTTTTGTAGCTGATTAAACTATAATTAAAGTGACCTATTTGCATTACATATGAACTAGCAGCAGGTTTTCAAGTACATTTGGGTGTACATTTGGGATGAAAAAAATACAACAATTTACACAGATGAACTCAGCAACTCAAGGAGTACAGAGGAACTAAGAGAAGGGATGCCATATTTTGGGTTTGCTCCTACAGTTGAGGTGATTCTAGTTCTCAGAAAATAATTCAAGGCAATGAGGGCATGAAGCCAACATGCCCTTCTTTCCTACTAGAGGTGGAAATACTCTTGCCTCCAGGATGTTACATTTCCTAGACAGGAAATTTTGAGGAAAAAAGCCCTCATGGTAGCTCTACTGAAATCTCACATTTAAAAAGAAAGGGTATTTGTCTCTGGAATCTTACAAGAACAACATTTCTCAGAAAACGTTGGCACAATCCAATATATACACCCGCTGTTTATACAGGTGGGTTTCTGCTGCCTTTGGCAGAGACAGGAGGGACAGGAGGGACACTCTTACACCAGTTCTGATGACTTCTGGTTCTTTTCATGTTTAGTGGGGGAGGAAATTTGACAATCAGATCAGGAAACTTTTGTTTGTCAACCATTGTGAGAAATAAGATAGACAAATTGTCAGCAATTCAGGTACTCGACAACTTTGTTACGGGAAAAGTGCAAAACTGCAAAACTGTGAACTATCTGAACTTTTCTCTCTCTCTCCTTCTCCTTCCAACAATTGCCACTTGAAAATTTAACTGAAGACAGTTAGCTCTAAGCATGAAGTGCCAACAGAGAAATGAGAGAGCAGCATCAAACCTCCTTAACAAGGAACAATCCTTTGACACTTAATCCTAGGTGTTCCACCACATCTGCACAAAACCGAGTATGCTCACAGTGTTTTTTATAAATTCATTACCTGGTCCCATTTTATCACAATTCAGTTTGTTCATTTCCAGGACACATTAATCATAATAAAGCACTAAGGTTTTTTAATGCATGTTATTTCCAGCAATCCAAACTTGCATCAAGAAAGCTTGTCTTCTTTCCGTTTCCATATGTTTAGGGTTGGAATCTACTTGCTTTTTCTTTGCTTTTCTGAAAAGTATTTCTGGTAAGACAAGTGGTTTTTCACCTGTCAAGACACTTAGTCTGAGCAGTTTCCTCAAAAAAGGCAGAACAGAGCAAAGATCCAGCAGCTAATGTCATAGCCAAGGTCAATGATACTGAACTGGAAGTCTCATTAAATAATAAAGGACAATATAAAATGCAATCAGATTCAAAATTACTAGAGCCATTTATGTACTTGCATAATAGATTGCAAATGGACTTCACTGCAGATTCAAATACATTGGTAAATTCTAATGTAAAAGAGTATAAGACATGAAAAAAAAAAGCATGTAATAAACCAACAAAGATGTAGATTTAAGGAAAGCACAGGAAAAGGCTATACTAAAAAATATCAGGCTGCCCCCTTCAATATTCAGGAATATTGGTTGGAGAAAAGTTTTGTATAATAAATCTAACAAAAAGCATACAGTTCTTACTACAAGAATGCAAATGCAGTTATCTGTCATATCATCACATCTTCCTTGATTCATGGTATAATAAAACATTGAGAAACTAGAAGTCATTCATGCTGGAAAAGAGCAAGAGATTTTATAAGGTCCTAATTTCAAGTTTTTGGAACTGTGAAGCTATTGATAATATTGATCCCCATTGCACTTAGCACTTACACTTCTGCCTTGGAGAAGTTTGCAATCTCAAGAATAGTAAATCATTAAATTTTATCAAAGGCCTCAGGGTAAGTAGAAGGCAAGATCTTGGATGTGCTTATTTTTCAGGTATGATAGGAAAACAGAGAACCAGAGGGGTAGACTTAGTAGATAGAATCATTTGGGACAGTTCCAAATTTACCCCCAAAAATTTGCACTATCTTTGCTCTCTGCTGACACTTGGGTTGCAGTCCCTGAAGTGCTAGAGAGATTTACAAGTGTAATTATGCCACAGTTGTGTAAGGCTCTACCACTAGTCATGGGACAGATACCAAAAGAATGTTTTCCAGGGAAGATCCTATAGACTGTTCTATGCAGACGCAGGTTATAAGAATATTCTTTTCTTTTAAAAAAAGAGAAACTTTCAAACTCTTCATCATTTTAGATTATGATCAGGTAAGATTTTAAAAAAAGGTGTGCAATTAGAGGGCTGTAGTCAGGATGAAGTGATAACTTACAAATAGGGGCAAGGGTTGCAGCCAAGATTACATCTTTTAATTGGCTATGGGAAAATTCATAAAATTAGGGCAAAGAAGGGCAGGCTTGAAAATAGAATTTTATTCATTCTGGATAAATTATTTTTGTTATTTGGGGGGAAAGAATGTGTTCTAGAAGAAGGATAGCAAAGGAGTCAACAAACACATCAGTTCATATTTTAGAAAAGATTAGGGCGCACCTTTTTCCTTTATTTGGAAGTCAGAAGCATTACTTCTGTGGTTAACCCTATCAAATTGTAACCAGCTGCTTTCCCCTAGTTGTTGTCTTTCAAATTGCTTTCAGTTTGAATGCCAAATAACAGGATTCAGAATTTCAATTAATTTTCAATCCCCCTAATATTTGGTAAGATTATGGTAGGTAGGACACACTTTAGAAATTTGCAGGTGTTTGCCTCATTTTGACAGAGGTTTGAGCTCTACTATCCGCAGCTGGAGATGAGAATCTTTTGTTTCAAGACTAAAAGGAGACTTCTAAGAGAAAAAGATCTTCTCATATGTAACTTGTTACAGCCATACAGAATTGTTTTCTTTTTGCTTGTTAGATATTAAGTTTCCTCTTTGCAGAACATTTAATCATCAGTGGAAATCCTCTCTGTGTTTGCATGGGGCTTTGTAAGGTGGACACAACATTTCCTGGATTAGTGATGGAGTCTTGTGTGTCTACCAATCTCATATTAGTTAGAATAAAATCCTCATCTGAGACTAGGCAACAAGCTCGTATTCAATAACTGAATATGGAGAATTTTTTTAGCTGAAATGCTATTGTAACAACTACCTACTAAACTGGTAGGTTAGGTGGGGTCATCTTCTGTCTCCTTGAAGGGTTACTGACCATTTCATTATGTGTAGTTCTCTGAAGATACTAAATATCTAGGTATATGATTGTAATAAATCAAGTAAGGAAATGTTCATGTGGAATTTTTTGAAGATTATGAATAAGAATGTATCTGCAGTAAGCTTATGTATATATGAAAAGTACATGTGTTTGCCTAGAGTAACATTTGGTCTTAATTCACTATTTTATAAGACAATAAAACTCTATTTCTTAGTACTTTTTTGGGATATAACTGTCCTTTTTTTGGTGTTGATGATATTTCATTTCCTTTCATACAATGACAAGAGATGAACAGTTATGAAGGCTAAAATCCCATTCCTTTAAAAATATATTATTAAAGCATTTCATTCTCGGATTATGCTGGTTATATTTTGAATAAATATTCCTTAGTCCCATAGTAAATGTTCTTTTTCTTGTAAAGACTCCTTTCCCCCCTTTTTAATAATGGCAAGATTTGCTAAGACTTAACTGTCTGAATCAGTATTATAACCATATCAATTCAAGACAAAAGAGTAAAATAATTACTGTCTCAACTTTTCGGATGTAGTGTTACACCTCTGGCACCTGTTCAAATTCAGAAGGCATAATGAAAGAAGTGGTTCAAACTTCAAACAAGAAAAACATTTGGTTGTAGAAAAACTATGAACAATTAATCTGGTAGGCATCAACAGCTAGGAAGTGGCAAAGTGAGTCATAATTAGTAATTCTAAAAAAAATTTTAGGATCTAAACATTATTTTTGCTGCTCATTTTACTCTTATTTTAACAAGTGAAGCAATTGTTCTACTTCACAATTACCAGGAATTCTTAGAATAAATGAAACATAGAAACACATTTTTTGAAAATATGATACGGATTGTATTAACACAATTACAGGTGGCAAGTGAAGTGTCTGAGTAACTCAAAAAATGCAAGGACAGACATAGGGAACTGGAGTTGTTTAGTTTGGAGGAAGGAAAGGAGGCTCAGTGGGAATCTTACCACTCTCAGCTACCTGAAAATGTGTTCTAGCCAAGTGGAGGCTGGTCCACATTCTCAGATTACAAGTAATAGGACAAGGAAATGGCCTCAAGTTGCACCTGAAGGGTTTAGGTTGGCTTCTGGTATAAATTTCTTCAGTGAAAGGCCCGTCAAGAATTGTAACACTCTGCCCAAGAAAGTGGTGGAGTCACCATCCCTGGCTGTGTTTATAAGATGTGAAGATGTGGCTGTGAGGGACATGGTTTAGTGCTGGACTTGGCAGTGCCAGGTTAATGGATAGAAATGATGATTTAAGGTCTTTTCCAACCTAAATTATTCTGTGATTCTATGACTATTTTTTCTGAGTGACCAGTGCTTTTAGGACTAAATTCATGGATAGAAAAAACTGTGTGAATGGATGCTCTTTTGATCAGCACAGGGTTTATGTCTGTGATACTTGAAGAAGAAAGGTCTTGCTAAGATTTCTTCATGGTAAAGCAGAAGGAAACTTGAGCATGGGGGATCCATTTAAACTAAGGGATAATTTGACCACTATCTAGTACATGTTCTGAGGCTGGATCTCCTTATAAATTGCTTTCAAGTGTATTTATTTTTATATAACAATAAATTATTTGTAGCAGAACAGAAACTAAAAATCAGTAAAAAAATTTTGATTCAAAACAAGAGTAAGAAACTCTTCATTAACATTAAGATTCTGATTTTTGGTTTATCAATTGCCCTTTCCAGCTCCTCAGCCCTCAGAAAACTCTTTCCTCTGACCTCAAATCATCAGGATGTCTTTTCATCTAGACTTCTTGAATCTGGGCTGGTAGGGGTCTTGTTCAGAACTAGCAAGGAACATCATTTTGTTTTGTCTAGAATGGCAGAGTAACAGGCCTCAAGTTCTTAGAAAGAGTGTTTAAATTTTCCAGGTTGTTCCATGTTCCTGAGCTGTAAATCAGCATGATTTCACAGATAATCATCATTATTTCTTTTTTCCTCAGGTTTTTGGAGTTTTTAAAATGGTTTTTGATTTGTTTTGGGTTTGTTTGTTTATTTTTTGTTTGTTCAAGGTTTTTTGGGCTATCTTGCAGGTGTGAAAGACAGAGAGATCCAACCTCTGTGTACCAGGTACCAGGGATTACCACCGTACACTACGTATGACTTCATACCAAAAAAATACTATGACTGAAATAAGCTAAATCATTCATCTTGTGAAAAGTGTTCTCTCCTAGTACAAAGTACATCACTTTGTTGAAGATGACGAAGCATTGATTATTTACACCAGTGACATTCACCCTGTATCTAAATGTCTATCTATATCAGATATTAAGAGAAATCCCACATTTAGAGGCTGCAGCTGTTTCTTTTATTGTTTCACCAAGATCATCTTCCAATTTGAGCTTATTGGTGAAGCAATCAAAGTCTTAGTCTATGACCTCTTGAAGGCCTATAACTCTCACTGCCCACATGACTGCTTTTTTTAAAACCTTTAAACCTCTGTCAAACATTCATGACAACCTATTCTATTTTCTTGATTTTACTCCTGTCATTCTTAAGTAGTTGTGGAACATTTATTTTGAAATATTGACCTTTGATATGAAACAGAGTTTAGTCCCCAAAAAAGGACTTTTTGAGAGTAAGTTGAATGTGAGCCATAAGAAACCCTTGAGATGATGAGGACCAAGAACATATATTATCAAGATTACAAAGAGTGGGTGATAGGCATCATAGAACAGCCCAGCTTGAAAGAGACTTCAGATCAGGTACAACTTTTCATGGGAAAGGGAGCCTAGATGAGATTATTTACCACCCTGCTCAACTGAGTCTTGAAAAACTCCAGCAATGCAGTTAGGGAGAAAATGTAATAATGATAAATGATAAATATGTCCTTTGAGGAGAAGTTGATGGATGCTCTTTAACATTTACTGAAAGTAAAACCTAAGAGAGAAGTCCTTGATGTAGTACATGTATTGTGGCAAAATTCCAGAAAAAATGGTCCCAGAATCCCCAATTATTTTCTGAGAAGAAATATAGAAGATAGAGGCTTGATTTAGAGTAGAGACTGAACTTAGGCCTTACGACTACCTAACTCTTAAAAGGCGCAACAATCACAGTATATACAGAAGTTGTGGATGTCTTCCACTGAAAAAATTTAACAAAAAGTTTGACGAATCTGTGCAATACGTTATGCACATAAAAGTGTATGATGTTCCAGGTTGTCCTGTTCCGGTCTTCACATTCTCTTCAGCCCATGTTTATGATTATGTTCTTTCCCATAACATGCTCTGTGGAAACTCTCAGAGTAGTCTTATAGCCAACAGGCACATAGTATTACTACGTATTTTGATGATAAAGTTAGAAATATCAGTGCAGAGCTTACTAATTAGATAAAGATTTTAATAACTGGCCAGACTTGATCAGACTCTACTATGCCACTGTCCAGTAAACCTAGCAAGGCTTCAGAACAATCTCAGTGGCCACCACAAAACAAATAGTATTTTAATGATTCAGATGTTTTACACAAAAGTCTAAACCATCTTATTACAGCATTTGACAGCAAGTTTGCCTACCTGTGCTCAGAAATATTGTACACTGATCCAGCATTTTACAAGTGAAAAAGTGGATTTTTTAAATGTTAAGATAGAATTTGAACAAGGGCTAACACCAGTATCGGAATGACACACAAATGTTGTCATTCAAGTCTTCCATGAATTTCACCTAATTAGTATAACAAAATTTAATCCCTCTGTTTTGAAAATATGATTTAATCTTTATAACTGTTGTTAAATGACTATAGTTTCACAATTAAATGAAGTTTCAAGGTATAGTAGAATTCTTCTTGGAATATTTGCTTTTAATCTAAAGGATATACACAGTTGTGAATTCATAATTAATTTCAGCACTACTTTCTCACCTAATAAGTGATTGAAGTTTGTTTATACAAAGTTTAACTACTTTTCTCTGCTCTCCTCATTCCAGAAAATGTCTATCAGCAACCCATTTTAAATAGCAGGATTTGTAAAATATTGTGGAATTCTATGGAAGTATTTAATCAGTTTAGGTGTGCCTTTAATAAAATTGTCATAATATAATATAAGGTGACCATTGCCAAGAGGTAATTTATTTGCATTCATAATGCTCCGGGCAATTTTTTATTCCCATTTCCCAGGAGTGAAACAAACATGACATTCAAAATTGCATGCCATATTGTGATTATCTGAGGAGATAATTCAAGTCATCACACAAATATTAATTCTGAGCAGAAACTAGGTTAATAAGGCCTTTGAAGCACTTTTGTTTTGGAACGAAACTTCAGTTGAGCATTCACAGCAGTTTTTAGTGACAGCGGTGCAAAATATAGTATAAATACCAGAGTTTCAGGCAAAACTATGTTAAGGAATGTTACACAGGACAATCAGCATTCCAGAACCACCAAATGCCATCTTTTTCATCTCAGACTGCAAAGTCTGAATCATAAGCTTTTGTATCTGCTTAAAGAAAAGCAGAGATTTGAGCTTTAGGACTAATGATACCATGAAGCTCTGGGTGATTGACTCATTGCAAGCCCTTGCCTCTCCAGAGGTGTGAGGCACATGATTATTCTTCTGTTTCCATTGATCCATATTTTAATAACAATCATGATAATCTTCTGTTGGCAGTATTTATCATGACTATAATACCTATTATAGGATCTATTGTACCACCTCACATTTGGTTTTGGATTTAGGGATTTTTTGTGTTGGACAACTTCCAAGGTGCTAGTATCAAATAGGACTATTAATTATCATTGTTTATGTCAGAAATTACTCTAAACATTGACATGCTTTGTACCTTAAGAACCTCCTGTGCTAGATTTTTGTCTTTATAAAGTGCAATAATTCTGCAAAGGCAAACTCTGGTTCTGCTCTTACTCGTGTTACACATACAAAATTTAAAGGTAATCACTTTGGGAGGACTTAGTGCCAAAGTAATATCTTTAAAATTTGCTTCTCAAAATAGTTTATGGTAGAGAAAACATGTATTTTACCACTAGCTTGCAAAGAAAACATGGAACAAGAGGCATTTAATATGAGAATATAAAAAACTATAAGGACCAATGTTTAGTTTATTGAAAAGGAATTTCTTGACATAGTTATACATCCCTTTTTAGAAATCTGTTTTATTGAAATCAGGCACTAACCTCATTCCGTTGCCTTCTTGATTCCTTGTCCAAGAAAGGAGTAATTTCTAAGTCCAATACCCTAATACGATTGTTAGTATAAATCAGGAAACCAGAGCAAGCCTTTGAAAGAACATGTGAAATTAATTTGGCAGCTGAGACACATAACTGACACCTAGAGATAAAAGCGTAGAAAGATATAAACCCCTAATAAATGATTTTGCTTCACCACAGATACTCAGTCCAAACATCCAAAGCTAAACAACAGCATAGGGCTTTACATAGAACAATAGCTTAGACATAAAATTCAGATTAGGTTGTTTACAAGTTGGAATGTTAACAAGCAAATATGCAGAAAAATCAACTTCCCAGTATTTTAAGGTAATTATGAGCCATGCTTACAGAATCATTACTTTACGTATTTTTCAGCAATGTTTGTGAGTTGGTTTACAGAAGGATAGTGAGAGAAGAGAGCTGGGAAAGAGAGAGGCTCCTTTTCTTTGGTACCAATCAGAATGAAACACCTTATTAAGAGCAACTTTTTGCTCTGGATAGGTTGTATGGGAATATCCAGGCTAATGACAGTAATTTTCTTTTACCTGGTCATTGTGTTACATCTTTTCTCAGCCTTTGATAGCTCATGGCTGACTTTGTTTTCTGACATATAGGTTAAAACGACACACAGACAGTCACTATGCTTCTTGCTTCCAGGCACAAAAATATGGAAGCCTTATCAAGCATTTTGCTCAGTCTCTTCATAATTCCTTTGAAGGAATGGCATTATCAGATTCCTACAATATCATCAGAGATATTTTTGTTCGCCTTTAGTGAAGGACTAGTGATTTTATGAAGGAAGGTATTTCCAGGCTTTTAGAGTATCTTGTGTACTTAAAGGAGACATAGCACTAGGAGGTTTGGAGTGGCAGGTACTAATGTCCTCTGCCATTGTGATCCCTCAACTATTCAGCTTTAGTAATAAACAACATTTGTGAGAAAACAGTTCCTTAGGAAAAAAACTGGTTCAAATGTAACTGCAGTGTGGAGACTACTTCTGGGGATAAAACATGAGGTCTCTTTTCTATTTATCTTCCAACCACCAACTATTTTCTCCTCATCAAAGATTGCCCAGCATGGTGTAGATTAGATTTTCTTTGATGTTTTCAAAAGCTGACAAGGAACTCCTTTGTCTGAGAGTTACTTGGCTTCAGGTAAAGAGGAAAAGCTTCATCCTGTGTGAATGACAGTTAAAGCCAATTATAACTCAGGTGATTTTTCTTGGCATTAATAAGCAACGACAAAGTCAATACAAAAAACCACTCCACCACAAATGTACCTCTAAGTATTTAGCATTTCTGGGTGGATTCCTAACTGATAATAGGCATACCCATCTGTGAGAAGGAGGTATTTTATGTTTAAAGTTAATTGTGGAAAACTGATCTTTAAAATTTGCTAAGACAAGAAGAAATATATAAGCCACTGTTCTGCCAGGTGAAAAGTATGAAATGGACTAATTATGTTTTGAGCACAGTTTACATTGTTACTTATTTAAAGTGTGCCTAAAATACCTTTCCCACAGCTTCATTAAATGGCAAAAAATGAACTGATTTTTCATGTGCAAAATATATTGCAAATACCCTCTAGCTCTGATTTCACCAAAAGCTCATTTTTTAACTTGCTTTTGAGCAAAAAAAACCTTTCAGTCACCATATTACGCATATGGAAAGAAGTAACTATCTTTCCTTATACAATCACATAGCAGAAAATCTCTTAAGATTCTGTAGGCGGTATTGATAAGGGAAGCACTGCATGCAACTCAAAATAACTTCCAATGGAAATTTAAGCACAAGTGATCCCTTACTGATAATTAGTTTGCTAACAGAGAAATGAGAGGGGTCAGAAGAAAGGGAAAAGTACCCATGTACCCCTTTGTCTCTCTCTCTCTATATATACACATATATACATGAACACACATGTATATACATATATAAATGCACATGCACAAGTAGCATATATCCATGTAAAGTTACTAGGGCATTAATAACAAGCAACAGGAATTGAAGAATGTGATATCTACTTTGTAAATAGCAAACTTGTAGGAATGAAGACAGATGTTCATTAGATGATGTCCTGGTTTCTAACAAACC
>VXBN01015248.1:8850-30859 GCA_013397395.1 Sinosuthora webbiana
CGCTACTCTGCTCGGAGCCGGGCGTCCGGGCGGGCACCCGGCTGTCAGCACCCTCCTGTCTGCTGGGCAAGCCGAAATCTGGAGGAAAATCAAGTAGGAGTTGCATGTTTTTAATTGTGGGGTAACAAATGCCAAGTTGTCTGGTAAGAACATGCTCCGAGGCTTATACTTGGGTCAATCCAAAATCGTGTTTTTGCAGCAGCAGGGATCAAACCTTTTTCATACCTGCATCAAGGAGTCTTTTTTTGTGAGCTGATGCAATTTATAGAAAGAAGAGCTCAACGATCAGGTTCTGATGGTACTGGATACAAGCGACCACCTAAACGGTCTTAGTCTTCGCTGTCAGTGTTACCATCTTTAAAGCACTTTCAATGGCTGGCTTAAAGCCACATCTCTTACTGAGATACTAATCAGTCACAACTGTTCCTCAAAAAGTCCCCTCACCCCAAAACCTACCAGAAAACTGCTAGTGCCATGTGTTTTCCATGGAAAATCTTAGCATCTTAGCCTCTATTTATACCTCAGCATTCCAACAGCAAAAGGTAACTGAAAAAAAAGGTTTTTAAAAGATTATTCTGAAGCAAATAAATCACTGGACTGTTGGACTCTTTTCTGTTATCTAAGTAGCTGAAGAAAGATATAAAATCGTAGTGTTGGAAAATCAAAATAATTTTATATTTTGTGCAAATAGCACTGATCCTGCAGCCAGAAATTATGTTGAATGATGTGCATGCATTTAGCCTTGTGCAGTATGCTGTAGCAGACTTTTAATGGTGTCCTGCCCTTACTGAATGTAGGAGTTATGTGCACTCCATGTGCTTCCAGGAAGCCATAAAAAGCATGACCTCTTGCCTTACCACCACCCATAAACATGAGTTTCTTGACCCTAAAATCCTCTGCAACTAGCTCATGTGTGAGCTCGTGGTTGGTGAACTTGGTAAGCCACTTCTGTCTTCATACTGCTAAGCCTGCAAACCTGCCTTGTGAAATACTGGAGCCATATTTTGAAGATTTAGCAGGTAAGCTGAAAAACTGGTTTCAAGAGCAGTTCAAGAGGTAGTTCACACACAGTAAGAAGCACTTTTCATATGAATAAAACAGTTAGAATTTGACCTGTTCAGTTGTCAAAGAGACACTTGCCTCATCACTAGTTACAGTACAAAAATTGTCACTTTTCCTTAAAGTATTCCTAAGTTAGTACAGTTAGCCCATGTGTGAAAAGTCCTATAGTGAAAAGACTCCCTTTGTAAGGTGTGGTCTGCTTAATTTCTGCATGTTTTCAGGTGTCAAAGACCGACTTATGCAGACTGACCGCTCTGCTTAATACAGTCGCTTACACTGTCTTAAACTGGCAGTTCACCTATTTTCCAGGTGATTTCTGGTCTGTATCATTGATTCAGTGATAGCAGAAAGCATATGTGTGACTTGTAGCTTGTTGAAAAAGCGAGTAAAATAGAACTACATCGGAGTACTGGCCCAGTGTAGTTACCTCCAAAATCAAGGAGCCTATGTAAAAAAAAAAAAAAAAAGTCCTTCTCTTTTGGGGAAGCAGTCCAGTACAGGGTATTCAAAATGCTTTTATGTCATTTTGGCATAAGGAGATGGGCAGTCTTTCAGGTAAGGAAGTTCTGTAGAAGATAGTTCACATTACCTAGAAGCTGCTTGTCTTAATATTTTTTTTCTCTGATGACAGCAACATTGAAAGTAAGTATGTCATGGGTTCTTTGGTGCTAGCTTCTGAGTTTACAAAGAGCTGCGTGTAAAATTAGAGTGCTTGAACAAGGTGACTGAAGGTACCCTTCAAGATTCAGTCCCTTCACAGAGTACTGTGAGTAAGTGATAAGTAATTTTTTCATAATTGCAAAACCATAATCCCAAATATTACATATTTAGTAGCTGTTTCTTGACTGGGCATCAGCAGAGCTTGAAAGTGTCCCTCTGCTTCCCAGTTGTCCAGTTTTCCTGGCAGCTGAAATCTGTTCCCATGTGGTCTCCTTAGGCAGAAGAAGTCTTCATCCCGTACACACCTGAGGTGGAATATCACCTGCATTGGCCCAGCACTTTTTCTCACAGTCCTCTTCCAGGATGTCTCAGAGCTATACCTACTTCCATAGCAGCTCTGTCCTTGGACACTTGTCTGATAAGAAGCAGGATCGGGAAAGCATGACAGCCCTGCTGCAGCTGCTGTAGCTTCTGTCCTCTGAAGCAGAGACACATGTGGTGCTGCCTCCACATGTGAGGAGATGCTGGCAAGAAAGGGGAGCAGACTGCCAGAGGCAGCCTTGTGGGGTGACTCATCTGTCACAGCAGCACAAAAGTCCGGTTGGCAGTGGTGCAGGGGTGATGGCACTTGCAACATTGTTTGGTGTCATGGAGCGGTGATGCTGCACCTCATGAGCACAAAGACCCGTAGTTCAGCAGCCTTTGTGGGATGCAAGTTACCTCCCTCATCTGGCTTTGAAACGTTTTCAGCTGACTAGATGAGGTGTGTAGCAGAGCTTTATCTGCACCCTTGTCTGTCTCTGATTGTGTGCATGAAGCTCCAGAGGCAACCCATGAATCATGACCAAGGAGGCAGGGAGCAATTTTTTTTTTTTATTTTAATTTTAGTAGAATAAACCTGCATCTCTTTTCAGGTAGATGTCAAGAGATGTCAAGATGTCTCATCCTTCACTACACAGCCATGATAATTAAAATTAATGCCAAGTAAAATAAAGAAAAGTTTATATTTTTCATGTACAAATCTGTAAGTAGTCTCTTTGCCAGCGCCTTACTGTATGTTGCTTAGCAAATGCAGTGATTTTTTACAGTTGAAATGTATATGTTCATTGTCAAAATGAAAAATATGTTAGAAAAAGTTGAGAAACATTGGATTTTGGAAGGGCAAATAGTAATTCTTCTCAACTCTTGTCCGAATAGGACCATAACTAAACTAAACTAAACTGAAGGAAATGGTGCTTACATAATTGGCAGGAGGACTTGTTGTAGCGTTGTGTCTGCATTCCCTCTCTTTCTGGCAGATCTGTTGTTTCTCAAAGGAGGTAGAGAAGATAGGCTTACATGGAGCAGGTGCATAGTAAACACAAGGGAATTTCTCTTTAAATGCAAATGTGGTTCTATAATAGGTTTAGATGCACAGTGGAACCATTGGAAACAAGAAGATAGAACATATGCATCAGATACTTAAATGATTTAAGTCCCTAAGAGAATTTTCAACTGAGGGGGGAAATAATTGATTTTTGTGCTAGAAATACCATCTACTGTTTACCTGTCTAAGGTGGCACTGAGATTTCATCTTCTGCAGTAAAGCTCCAAGTTATTCAGAGGTCTGAAGGTCTTAGAGTTATCAAAGAAAAGTACAATTCAGCTGTCACAGTTTGGCAGTCAGGGCAATCCTTCATTAGGTATTTTTTCTTGTATGTTAAGGAGTGTTTACAAAAGCTTATCTTGACAATGAATATGGTTGATTTGCATTTCATAAGGAATTATGAAGCAGCGCTTCAGAGTGTATTTTTTTCTGGTTAAAACATAGCATTAAGTTTGTGAGGTTTGCTGTAAGCATTTTCTTTTTGGTTCATTTTCCTCCTCAGTTCTTGTTTGCGGTCAAACTGGTGGCATTATTTTTGTTTATACCAGATAAAAACCCATTGTCTTACTTTTGAACTCAATGCGGTGTACTACATGACCTCTTCTTATGTATAAATCCTCCCCCATCTCCCCCCTTCTGTTTTATTGTTACTGAATCAATCTGGAGCTTTCCATTTAAAATGAAATTCTAATCAGGAACTTAGCACTTCCCTTCAACCCCCCCATTTTAACTGACTTGTTTACATCTGTGACTAAAAAACAGGCTGTGCTGCATAGCTTTCTTGGAACAGGCTGCCTAGAGGTGTTGTGAAGTCTCCTTCCTGGACCAGCCTGGACATGATCCTGCTCTGGGTGAGCCTGCTTTATCAGGGGGTTGGAATCAATGATCTCCAGAAGTCCCTTCCAACCCCAGCTATTTTGTGAATCTGTAATGTGCATGACAGGGGCATGCATGTGATTGTGATTTGGAGCTGTAGTTCTCTGTGGGTTATTCATCCATGTAGTTCTTCTGCAGGATCTCGCCATACTGACTGGCCTCTTTTTTTTTAGAATTAGGAAATACCTTTATCTGCTTATATGTGCATGTACCTCATGTTCTCTTTTACTAAAATTCAGATGTAAATATTCTGCCTTTTATATACTCCACTGTCAGTTCCAATTGAGTCATAGTAGTAAATTTATGAAGATCCCAGGAGCTGCTTTTGAATGGGCTCAAGTTTTTAAATATTGAAGTTGTCAGCCTGTTGAGACACTAATCTGAATATTTCTAAAAGCTGTCTCCAAGATGCTTTTAAAACCAAACAAAAAAAAAAGTGCCTAACAAAATGAAGCAAAATATATCTGGGAAATATACCACACAGAGAAGCAGAAGAGTGCTAGTAAGGTAAATAAGCTGTGTCATATTCCCTGACCCACATTCTACAGTGTTAAGTATAAGTGTACTCATTTCCCCTCTTGTTACATAGAAAGAGTCTTAGGGTATGTGTCCAAATTATGTTAATGTCTAGGATATTACCATTTTTCAAATTCATGTGCTGTGCTCTGGATAAAGCACAATATTTGTGCTTGTTGCTTATCTTGCTTATCTTGAGTTACAGAATGGAATCACCAGGAGAATGAGTTATACTTACATCATTAATTATTTGCTTCTTGTTAACATTGAAACTCTGACAGGCTTAGTGCTGTGACCACTTCCCTGTGTGAAGAACATTTTCCTAATATCCAGTCTAAACTTCCCCTGACACAGCTTCAGGCCATTTCCTTGGGTTCTGTCACTAGTTACCACGGGGAAGAGATCAGTGTCTGCCCCTTCTCTTCCCCTCACAGGGAAGTTGTAATTGCAGGGAGGTCTCCCAGCAGTCTCCTCTTCTCCAGGCTGAACAGTCCAAGTGACCTCAGCCACTTTTCACACAACTTCCCCTCAAGGCCCTTCACCATCTTTGTTGCTCTCCTTTGGACACTCTCTAACAGCTCAGTGACTTTTTTGTACTGTGGCGCCCAAAACTGCCCACAGCACTCAAGGTGAGGCTGCTCCTGTGCAGAGCAGAGCAGGACAATCCCCTCCCTTGCCTGGCTGGTGATGCTGTGCCTGATGCACCCCAGGACATGGTGTATTATTCTTTTGTTGACATGAAATGAGAGTATTGCTCGTGTAGGTCCAATTTGACATAAGGTAGAAGAATTCTTTCATGTGCTTGCTGCACCCCAGGATACAGTTGGGCCTTTTTACTGCCTGGGCGTACTGTTGACTCATAGTCAACTTGCTCTCGATCAGAATCATCAGATCCTGTTCCTTGGGACCTTTCCTTCCTTCTCCAGCCTCTCAGTCTGTCTTTACAGCCAGGGTTGACCTGTCCCAGGTGCAGAATATATCTTTTGCCCGTGTTAAATGTCATATGGTTGGTGATTGCTGAGCCTTATAATTTGTCAATAATACAAATTGTATTATTGTACAATAAATACATTGTAATAATGTGTCTGCAGGGCGTCTTTTCAATGGAGTCAGCAGCTCCTCACAGTTTACTGGAATTTGCTGGAATGGCTCTGCCTGGTGACTGGAGGTTTGGCTGTGTTTGAGTGCTGGGATGCTCAGGTCCGGACAATTAATTGGAGCACAGCTGTGTGTGTGCTCAGGGTTTCCACAAAGAGACAGGTAGCAGCATAGAATGCTTATCCCTGCACCCAAAACTTCATGTATTTCACTAGCTTGCTTCTTGCCACAGTAAATTAGCCTGCATGTAGTCCCTGCTGCTGTGATCCAATTCCTACCAGATCTTTAATTGTCTGAATCAATATTAGCTCTTGTGTGTCTTCATACTTTCCTGGTAAAGCAGCAAAGTATGCTGAATAACTGCATTCCTTCTTGACTTGTCTAATAGTTGTGATTTAGCAAAATGTACACAAAATCTCGTCAGAGTGAATCTTTCTCTATGCTGTCAGTTTAAGGACATGTGTGGATCCCTTTGGTCACTTGCTGGACAAATGGTAGTAAGCCATCCTTGACAGGATCTAGTGTCTGTTGTGGTTTGTAGTCTGTAGCCAGTAGAGGCTAGAGCCAGTAGAGTAGCTGTAGAGTGGCTGTAGAGTTGCTGCCATGCAGCAAAACACTGTTGGGGGACAGGAGGTCTTGAATTCGAAGGATTTTGTCTGCTCTGGGTTTCTGCATCACAGTAAGTTCTGCCCCTCTTAGCAGTACTAGTAGATAAAGGTATTGGTATCTTGATGTTCTTCTGAAGTGACTGGCCTTGACTCAGTAGCTAACCAATATGCCTGCTTGGGTTAGGGGTTCAGAGCCCAGCATCAGTACTGCATTGGAATGGAGAGGAATGAGTGCTGTGTACATGTCATGAGATTGCTCTCAGCTGCCTGCAGAGTGTATGGTGTCTCTTCATCAGACAGTAAAGGTGGATGAATTGCCGTCCTTGAAGGTTCAGGTTAATCTGGCCTGACTCTGAATCCCCACAGGAAAGGCCAACCAGCATATGGTACAGGAGTATAAAGGAAGTCCTCTAGGTGTACACAGGAAGCAGGTTGTGTAGAGGGAAGAATTAGCGCAATTCCAGCTAATGGAGTTTAGCAAAATGGACACTCTCTCCAACATATGGTCCTCATCAGGTCCCATATGCTTTACAGTATGCTTCCAGGCTTTGCTTTTTGCAAATGCAGTTTTTAGATGAACATATCTACAGTAGCACTATCTTTGGATGTGTCTACACTGCAGTCAAGTAGTGTGATTGCAGGACATGCAGACGGCTCTGTAATTGCTCTGATCTGTATGTGATGTGAAGACATGCCAGCCTAGACTTAAGAGAGGGCTTTCCAAGACTTCTGGACAGATTATTAAACCATGCTGAAGTCTGCTTTCATCTGTCTCCACTGCTATTTTTAACTGTCCTTTCTTGATTTGCACTGTAGTGGATGCGCCTACACATGTTGACATAAATTCATGACTGCATACGCACTTCATGCCTCCTGCAGCATTGTTGGTGGATGCTCTGCATCCCTTATTCTTTGTACTGAGGTAGTCTACTTTTCCACGGAGTTTAACTGACTGTTTCACTATTTAATTCCCTTCTGTAAGGAATTATAGAAGGGACTATAGAGTGTCAGGGAGACTTCTGGCAAATTTCCACTCCAAAAATTAATCTTACAGTTCCTATTTCAAATCTGATTGTTGAGTTCAGCCTTAAAGAACCATCATATCCAGGCCAAACATTTTTGGAAGTGTTGAGACTGGGTTAAAGGATCAATGTTAGAAAGTGAGCATTTTAAAATGTTCTGTATCAAAACATTGAACCTAGAGCACAATTATGGGGAGAGAAAAAGTGAAATTACATTAATGATAAGAAGTATCAGCAATAACAGTAAGGTCACTATAATATATAAAACACAATCCAACTCTGTTAAAAGGATTTGAAATTATTTTTAAGAGAAGAAATGTGTATATTTTTAAAAAATTTCAAGGAAGATCCTTGCACTGGAAAGAGTTTGTGTTTTGGTTTGTGGGGGTTTTTTTGTTGATTGGGGATTTTTTTTTTTTTAAGTTTATCTAATAAGGGTTATTTTTGGTTTGTCAGATTAATTGTTAAGTTACTCCATATGCTTGAAAATGAAGTCAGGGAACCTTCTTACTAAGGTGCTACATTATATGAGTGAAGTTAGACAACAGGTATACTCACACATCAGATTTTAGTAATTTTTTAATGCAGAAATTGATTTTCTTCCCTCATTAAAAACCAATTAACCAACCAACAAAAAAACCAAACAAAACAAAACCCCACAAACCCAAAAAAACCCCACAAAAAACCCAACAAACAAACCCTGCAGAAAACAGTAAAACTGGTCTGTATCTAAGGATATAATCTGAAAACATCTGTCAAGTATCTAATTTTTTTACTGTGCAATTTCCATGCCATTTAACAAAGATGAGACAAAAGAATTAATTAGTGCAATTTTTTATGCCAAAAATATTTTACATGAAAGCAGCACTTTCAGACAAAGAGGAATACAAAATAGACTCTGACACAGAGTATATTACTGTGATATGAGATGTGCTGTAGAGGAGTAAGGTGAAGCTGAGCCGGGTGGAATGCGACACCTTATTTATCTGCCAAGAAAATATTTTGTTTCTAGATAAATGGTTAAACTGAAATAATTAAAATACTCTCTCATCTTTCATCAAACAATTCTTTAAAAGAAGTGTTTCTTACCCCTGTCCTTGACACCTTTATGAGGAAAAAGAACAGCCTTAGTTCACTGGATGCTGCACAAGAATGCAAGCTAAGCATGGTTTCAGCCACAACGTGGTCTTGAATAAATTATCTAATTCTTTTCACTTACAAAATGAGAAGAAAATACAGTAGAGAACTGCGAACTGACAGTAGCAACATCTTTTTGTAATGTAGTGATCAAACAGTGCCTAATATTTTTGTTACGAAAAGGATTCATTCTTTATGTTGAACAGCTCCAGCACCTTCAAATTGTGAAGCTCAGAGTGTGGTACAGAAAGTGGGACATTCACCACTTCTCTGGGCAACCCGTTCCAGTCCTCACCAGTCCCACAATAAAGGATTTGTTCCTAATACCCAAACTGTACTGGTTGTTTTTTACTTTGAAACCATTGCCCCTGGTTTTATTTCCACAAGTCATGGTATAAAATGCCTCTCCAACTTTGTTGTAGGCCTTCTTCAGGTACCAAAGGCTGCAATGAGGTCTCCTCAGAGCCTTCTCCAAGCTGAACAATCCCAGTTCTCTTAGGAGACATGTTCTATCCCTTTTATCATCTTAGTGGCCCCCTTCTGAGCTAGATACAGCAAGTCCTTGTGTTTCTTGTGCTCAGACCCCACAGCTGGACACTGCAGTGTGGTCTCAGCAGAGCAGAGCAGAGGGGCAGAATCCCCTCCCTCCCCTGCTGCTTTGGATGCAGCCCAGGACATGTTTGGCTTTCTGGGCTGTGAGTGCTCCTGGCCGGGTCATGTCCAGCCTCTCATCCACCAGCACCCCGAGTCCTTCCAGCAGGGCTGCTCTCAATGCCTTCATTCTCAGCCTGGATTGATACTAGGGATTGCCCTGATCCAGGTGCAGCGCCTTGCACTTGATCTTGTTGAACCTCATTTCAAGCCCATGTACACTCATATTGAGCCTGTCCAGGTCCCTTTGGATGGCATCCCACCCTTCAGGAGTATCAACTGCACTATCAGCTTGATGTCATCCGCAGCCTTGCTGAGAAAACAGTTTATGATGATGGCCAAGAACTGGCACAGGTTTCTCAGAGGTAGTGGAGTCTCTCTCCATCCTTGGAGATGCTCAAAAGCCACATGGATGCAGTCCTGGGCAGCAGGCGCTAGCTGAGGCATGGGTGAGGGGTTGGACTAGATGATCTTCACAGCTGCTTTCCAACCTCAGCTGTTCTGTGATCCTGTGAAACCCTGTGAAGAGAAGAAACATTGTTATAATTCATACACACAAGGCTACAGGGAATAGCTGTCTCTGTGATGGTGGCCGTGCACGCTGCTAAGCGCAACCCAAAACATTGTATGGCTGTAGCCATGAAACATGTGCTTTCATATTTAGGTTGTCTTCATTGAGCCTTTTGGTGTCAAGATATATGCAGTAAATGAATTGCACTGAGAGCCACCTCCCACTTCTGGTGGTGACCAGTACAGTCTGGAGATGTGGACAGATACACAGGAACACCTGTGTGCTCCCATGCTTGTTGTTCTGGCCCTTCTGCTGTGTTTTTCTGCACTTCCTGTAAGCCCCTTTGTTCCCAGCTTCTGGATGGGGATAATAATGCTTTCTCATCCTGTAATTCTGTAAGACTGTGAGCAAATTGAGGAATGTTTGTGAAACACGTGGACATTACTGATGACCATCCATGAAAAAGCTGCAAGGATATCTTCCACTTGCTATAGGGCTTTAGCAGTCTAAAATTTTAAATAATTTTAGGCTAGTTAAGTGCTAGATGGGGAAGACAAGAAATGAAAACGCACGCCTGATATTTCTGAGTAGTTTGGGTGTGCTTTGCCTAAGGCAGATCACCTTTTGCAAAGCATTGAAATAGGATCCTTCAGTTAATCCCTTCATCAAAATCAGTACAAGCAAAGAAATGTGCTCATGTGTAATTTTCATTAACATCATGGGTTTTCATGTAGTGAGGTAGTGAGGTACAGTTTTTCAGCATATGTTAGTTTGTTTGTTTTTGTTTGGGGGGTTTTTGGTTTTTTGTTTGTTTGTTTGTTTTGTTTTTTTCTGTTTTTTTGTGAAGGGTTTTAGGAATCTCTGAAGACACTAAAAAATTTCAGTTTAAATAATTGTACTACTTCCCTTCCATAACTGGCACTTCTCCCCCCTCATCCCACACTATATTACAGCACTAATAGCTGCGCAGTTGAACACTAGTGCTGGTTGTATGTGGTGCCCATAACATTTTAAACAAATAATGTTGGATAGCAGTGATCTATATAGGATAGCATTGTATAGCTGCAGAGGTGCAGTTGCAGTCTGTTTCTCAAATGAGAAAATAACAACTGCTTCAGAAGACAGCATTCTGGTTTCAGGGGCATAGATATCTCTCAGGAATTTCCACCAAACTGTAATTGAAACTAAATGTTCTTTTTTGACAGTGCTTAAATTTACAATAGTTTGCACTTTTTAACTTTTAAGAATTTTTGCAAACAGCATCATAGTTTATGTCTACGGAATAAAGTATGAAAAGTTTTGAAGTTTCTCGTCGTTTTAATTTTATCAAAATAAAAATATTTGCATAGATGTAAGTGGTCAAGTGTCATTTCTAAGTCAGAAAGAAGTTAATGTTTGCAGTAGAAATGATAATATTCTTTTTAGTATTTTCATTTTTTTTTTTGCTTTAAAAGTAAATACCTGTAATATATGCATATAGTACTTGTTATGTTTGTTTTATTTATCAAGTAGTCTCAAATGAAAGTGGGCTGGTCTGAATGAGAAGGAGCACAAGTTCTGGAGTGATTTTTTTGAGTTCAGGGTTTGGGATTTTGAGTTTGAGGTTTGGTTCTTTTGGTCCATGGGTACCATGTGCGCAGATATATGCTCTGTGTGAGGTGCCCTGCATGAGGCTGGCTCACATTCCAAACTGAAGTGTAATGCTGGTAACCCACTGCTGCCTGCCCCCAGTCATGACTGTTAGTGGAATTCACCTTTTGTCAATGGAAAATTCAGCTTTGACATTTGGAGTGTCAGAAGTTGCTAGAGTCTAACTCTTAGATATTCTAGTCAGTTTCAGGGCACAAAGGATGGTGCAGTGAAATTGACAGCCCAAAAATATAAAAGGAGAGAATATAAAAGGGTGTAGTTGGAAGATGGAATAGGAAAGTGGTTTGAACCTCGTTGCAGAGAAAACAGGCCTCTCACAAGAGAGCAGGATGGTGCATAGACTTCTTACAAATGGTGGATACACTTGGTGTATATTGTGACCCTTGAAGCAGAGAATCTACTTACTTAGGAGTTTTCCCTTGACTTTATAATTAAAGCTCACATGAAGCATAAAATCATCATGGGTCTGAATGCAGGATTTTGGCAGTGAAATGTAAATAAGGCAAGTTCTAAATTTCTAACTTCAAATACAACATTTGAATGTTGCAAAATTTAGAGCATTGTTTGGCATTAATTCTTTCCCAGGATATTTCTAGAAATAATTGAGCAGGCCACTATGGGGCTACAAGGTGTTGAAATTCTTCTGGACTATTATTGAATCTAGGTTGAGTAATTTAAATAGGAAAAGGAAAGATGCAAGGAAGTGTTAGAAAAATTCCTTTTACTCATCCATGTAAAAATAGTAATAATTTTAAAAACCTCAGACCATAACATGACCTAACAAATGCTTTCAACATTAAAAGTATGTTAAGCAAAGATATTTTAGATTACTTGTTTTTAGTGAAACAACACTTACAAATGAAATGTGTTCTTCAGTGAAAAGAAAATGAAGCTTTATGAGCATGATATACTGATTAAATTGGTTCCATATTTTTCTGTTATCAGTACCTGCAGAATATAAGGTGAATAAGGATGCAAGGTATTAAGGAGAGAAACTAAAGTCAGGATTTGTGTAACAAAACCGCAGTATCAAATAATATAATTTAATTGAAATTATTGCTCTGAGGAAAAACTCAAGAAGGATTGCTGCCCCAGTGCTACTGCTCCCAGTGTTGCTGCCACTAATTCAGAGAAAGAAGAGAAACCTCAGTTTATGATTTGAAAGGAGAGTGCAATGGGTCACATCTGCTTTATTAAAGACATTGACACAGAATCCTCCACCTCCCCCCAAACCAACGCATGATTTGGAAAGGCTGAGCTCTGCTATGCTTGATTTCATCCTAACGTAAGTGCTGGAGCCTACATTAGCAGTGGTAGTTGCCATAAGCCCTGTGTTGCTCTGTCTTACTTTGGGGCCAAGTATCTGGTTCCTTGTGGATGTGGTTACTAGGATGTATTATTTTTGGATTTTTACATAAGAACTAGGCTACCAAAAGAAGGCATATTTTTTATTTCTGTAGTTCATGAACTCAAACAGCCCTGCAGATGTTCAATATTCATTACCTTTGCCAAAAGACTAGAAGTTGTGTGTGCTTTGACAGCACAGTACTTTTCAAATTGTACCTGAAGTAAAAAGTTGTAAATCAAAATATGCATATTTTTATGTGTCAGTTTCTTCTCAAGATGATTTGGAACCATATCAAGCCATTAATTTCTTGAGTCTTCTGCTTAGTTCTCCTAAAATGCACATCTCCAAAGTCTTGCTCCAGTAAATATGAGGGCAGTGTACACATGCATTTTCTTCCATGCTGTTTCTTTATTCGAGTAACGTTCTGTGCTGCTTTGAAGTGGTTCTAGGTGATACATGGGCTTTACACTTTCAGACACCATTTAGGATATAATGGTTGAATTTTCATTTTTTGTGTATTTCCAAACAGAACATGTAGCGGTTGATGTCTTGACAAGTGGCTTATGGTATGTTACAAAGCCTGATAGGGAATGTAGACATGCAAAGCATGACATTATCAGTATTCAGATAGTTAATTCCTTCTCATTTGACGATGTTACTGAAAGTTAGTTACACATATGTTTTCTAATTCTACGTTAGCAGTGTACTGGTTTGGTAAAAATACCTCAGGACTCAGGTCAGCTGATTTCGCAGTCCTTGTTTAGCAGTTGCCCCCTGAATTTAAGGGCATAAGCACTGGCTTTATTGTGGAATGCACTTATTTGTCACTAATATTCTTTCAAATAATGAAGACAGCTGCAAATAATCTTGACATGAAATAGCACAGCATTTTATATCTCAGTGCTCCAAGTGACCATGACTTGATCCATGTAAGTCTTTGGTTTGGTCTCAAATCTAGGTTTAATGGAGGATTGACAGAAATGCTAAACAGCACTTGTACTTTTACATTGATGCAGTGTTCTATAGATATTTTACAGTTCTGCATTATAAATTATTTGATGTTTAAGTATAAAAAATAGATGAAAACATATAGCTTTAGTATTATGTATGCAGAGAAGATGGATATATACACACATACATTCTCTCTGTACTTGTGAGTGTTGAACCTCTACATATTAAAATGTATTATTCATTTCTGCCAACAGTCATGAGTCAGTAGAAAGTAATGGGCGCAATCATCTGAAAAACGTGCATTCACAATTTGCTTGTATTCATCTCAAAGTTCAAACTACAGATGTGTAACCATTCATTTTGCTGTTCTCAGTGATGAGTGTAAGCCTCCTGAGGATTCACATTTATGGAATTCCTGCATTGGCATTGGTAGTACAGATAGGTAACATGAAATAATTTTTTTTTTTTTCTGCCATAGAATTACTGATTTAAGAGGCAGTTATTAAAAAGAATCAACACTCAACTTGATTTTGTTAGTTCAGCTGCTGAATTTCCACTAATAAAGTAATAAATTCAATTTGCAGTAGACTTTTCCTAGTAATTGTAAACATTGTGTGTACATTTTCTCCAGGGAGTCCCACTTTGGCATAGCAGTGGTGTTTTTTCCCTGAAATTTTGTAGGAAGTAGTAAAAAAAGATGAGTGTCTTTTAAGATTGGTTTGTAAAGAGAGCTTTTCTGGTCAGATTTCACACTTCTAAAATGACTGAAGAACAGATTTGTTAAATTCCTGATGTTCTGCTCGGTCGTAATTTTCCATGGAAAATTATGTCATACACAATCTCCAGGTCTATATGTGAATGTATTATTTTAACCAGGGTTTGGTGTTAGCCTTGAATTAGCAGTACTCAAAACAAATGTATTTGAAGATTCTTTGGCTAGTTCTGCTTAAGAAAATATTTTTAAAGCTCAGAGGAAGTACGATGAACTAGTTACTAGCTGCACAATTCAAACTTGAGACTTTGTACATTCAGTTCTACAAAATATGTCAATGGCAGTTTCCCACTGTTGTGCATGTTCTGTTTTATTACTGGTTGTTCTAGGTTCTGCTTTTGGTCTAATTTAACATTATTCATGGCTTGATAAGATACGTAATTTTTTTTCCCTTTGGTTCAGTTGCTTTTGTTTTGGTTTAGCCCTGTCATTGATATGATATCCTTTATGGTTTTTCACCGTTCAGAAGCAAAGGAAAAAGCCCTTTCATGGACCCTGACAGAACTGCTTTTTACATGTTGCTGAGATCTTGCAGTTTCCAGGGTTGTGTTGATTGTGGGGTAGTACAGTGTGATACATCATAAATTCTATCTTACTAGAACCTCCATAAGAAAATATTACACTATCAATTCATTGCTGTAATTTTGGCTCGTGAAATAATTTGGAACCATGAAAAAAAAAAAAGGCATTTTTTTCTCATTAATATTTTAAAATATGTTAAGGCCCACGGCTGTGATGGGGAAGAAGGCAAAACCCATATTTTAATTACAGATACAGGGTAATATAAAGTTCCCTAAGTGTATTTTAGATCTCCAACTGCAACATGGAAAATACAAGTTTCGCAGGACCAACAGAAATAAATACTCTTTTCCCATAAATGGAATGGTTTAAACCAATCAAGATGCTTGAAAAATTACAGCACTTGGAAAATATTTTTAAAATATTTACAGATTACAATTTTTTCTAGACATGAGCCTACAGAATGGCAAAATAATAAATGAACTGTTTTGGGGGAGAAGGCTTCCATAAAATTGAGAAAGTGAAAAAATCTCCAGTGCTGATATTTACATTGCTGTAATTCTGTAGAGTGAAGGAAGTCATTCTCTTTCTTGCTTTGTAAACTAAATTTGGTGTACATTAAAAAAGAGGTAGTAAAAATTGTTTTGCATTCCTCACTCAAACCCTGTGGCATTTAAGGTGCCATGTCCTTGGTGATGAAGTGGTAGTGGTTTGGAGTCAGCACAGCTGCTTCTAGAACTTCTACATCTGCTGCTAGAACTTCTGCATCATTTACTGGTGAAAGTGGAAGTAATCAGTGCTTGCTCTTTTCTATACTCAAAGAGAGCTTTTCAAATATCTGAATTGAAAAGTGCATATATGTTACAACTTCACTTAAGTTCATTTTTGGAGACTGGCTGATGTAGCAACTCTGGATTTCAGGTGGGTGGGTGAATCTTTAACATTAAGAGCAAATTCTGCCTTCTTCAGTGTAAATCTGAATTTTAGGTTCTATGGTAGATTAGGTAGAGAAGGATATTCTGTAGACTTGTGTATTATATTCACTCTTGGTTTCTATATGTTCACAAGTATACAACAGTGTATTTTCTAGTGAGGCTGCCAGCTGACCCTGAAAGATCTTATTTAGACCTATCTTTCCTTTAGGAAAGAGCCACTCTCCTCAGCGTTAAAGGATTAAGCATTCCATGTTTAAAAGGTCCTGCTAGGGCTTTAAAGGATTTGTACAAGCATTAACTAACTTGTGATCTTGCAGGGAAGAGTGTGGGTCCTTAAGTATTTTGGTGATGGGCTCTTTGGATCTATCAGTTAAAGGAGAGATTAGTGTCTTTATCATTTACAGTTCTACAGATGTGCCTGATCTCTTGCAGAAACTCTTTCATAAGCTGCTTAGTTTCTTTGTGTGACTCTCCAGCAGTTTATGGCTCTGCATGAGTTTCTGCAAATCCTCAAAGAAATGTACTGCTACAAAACTCAGTTTTGCTGGTCTGCACTTGTGATGGTGCTGGATCTGTGTGTGTTTAAACAGCCAAAGAAGGTGAAAGTCTTCATTAATGGTCAGAACTTTGAGAACTTGGCCTGAGGCTGGAAACAGTTGGATCCAGGATTTCAGACAGATTGGACTCTGACAGCTGCAGAAAATGCACTCTTTTCTTTGTCCAGCATGGTTCTGCTGGAATTGTAAGACATCGACTCTTATCTCCTAGGAGCATTTGTGAGAGTAACAACTGACTTTTGAATAGCAAGACTATACTTTTTCAAAGACAGATTTGCTAGATAACAAGCAACCTAAGTTCATGTTCATCAGTAGCAGCTAACTGCTTAACTGACATAGCAATCCAAAGTTCCTTTTCAGACTCTATGGCTATGATAAATATCAGTGAATCATCTGTGTAATTGAAACACCATGTGAACATCTTGGACCACATAAGGTTCATAACTTTGTCAGTATTCCAAAATTCAGTTTCTGGAATTGGCAATGCTTTCTTCTGTGTAGTAGGATATACAAAGCAGGAAATCCTTGTTCCTCTTTCTCACCAGATGTAATGCCCCTTTACCTTGCAACAAGTGAATGGAAAAGATTGGAACTTGTTTAAAAGGAATAATCTCTTAAACTGTTGCAACTGTTGCTGATTTGCTCCAAGTAGTATTAAAGCTGTCTTCCCTTCCTGAAACTGGGAGAGATCCTAACTGGTTGCTTGTTTCAGTGTATACGTGTGTGAAAAAGAGGCAGTAAAAGAAGAACTCCTTTGTTGGAAAAATGGAATAACAGTCTTACAACACTGCTGAAAATTGTTACTAAATCTACAAATTACAGTGCTATTATCCACAAGCACAAGCTTTCCTATGACAATATTGTTTACTGTAAAACTAAACATTCTAACATTGATTCTAAGTTGCTTGCGTAGATTTTTTAACCAAGTCTAGCTAATCACCATTTCTTCTTGCTTCTCAGTTGCAGACAACTAAATACTTAGTTGTCATGCTAAGCTGCTGTTTGCCAAATATTCTCAGTTTCGGGGTTTTTTTACCTCTGTTCTCTGTTTTTAATTTTATTCTTTTGCATCCTTCTAGAACTAGGAGTAGAAATGTTGGTTGTCATAAAATTTTTGAGTGGAAAAACAAGAGAGTGTGGTATTTGGCCATACATTCTTTCAAATCCCTGTTAATAGATTGTGCTGAATGTAGCAGCTATACTTGGTGGGCCCAAGAGTCATTGCTAGAAAAGAGTTTGTGAGTGTAGTTCAGTGAAGGTGGAAGAGCTGAGGGGGTCTGAAAATAAAGATGATAGCTCAGTAGTGAAAGATTGGTTCTTCTCTTTGAAGTTTGGGCATACAGTTTATGTATTTTAAATTGCAGCCCTTCTCAGAGGTCATCCTAAGCTATACATTTGTATTGTTTCACTTGTGAAGGCTAGCAGCTGGAAATCAGAATGGTTTTATTAGTTACTATTAGTTAATAGTAACCAGAGATCAAAATCATCTGC
Source organism: Sinosuthora webbiana (assembly GCA_013397395.1). Lineage (NCBI taxonomy): Eukaryota > Metazoa > Chordata > Aves > Passeriformes > Sylviidae > Sinosuthora > Sinosuthora webbiana. The sequence goes on from VXBN01015248.1 coordinate 26,581, forward strand.
TTTTGGCATGCTTTTGGCATGCTTTTCTTGTTGCTGTGAACAGAAATATAGTTGTTGTGGAGCAAAAATGAGGCTACCACAGAGTAAAAAGCTTAATTTCAGATCAGTCAATAAGTAAGTGTATATCTTTTGCTCCGTACTGGTTTACTGCTGGGGCCTATCTGATCATCTTTAGCTATTTAACACCTTAATTCACTCTGCCTAGCTGTCTGCATGGTTTGGTGGGTTTGCAAATGACTACGGGTCTAGTGAAGTTTGACTAGGACATAGAAAAGAAAAGAAAATATGTTTTAATTTGCATAGACTATGTAAAAGAAAATAAAATTTGTTTTAACAGTTGTGATGGGCTCATGCTTTTAATATCTTGAGGGGTTTGGGATGACTTTGAGGTCATTGCCCCAATTTTCCATTAATTTGAGTCTGATTTTTGTTCATTCATTTTCATATGCTTTAAAAGGAGGCTCTAATTAAACTGTTTCAGTAAGCTGCAAACATTTCCTGTTATCCAGCTCTGATTTTTCCTACTGTTTTCACTCATGTCCATGTATTCTGAGGTTTTTCCAGACAACAAGGCTGCTTTTGGCTCCTTCATTTCCTTTGCGTGTGTCCTTGATTAACAGTGACACCCACAGAAGTAGCTAAGAGTCCTTTAGGAAGAGCACTCAAAACCTTGAGCTTTAAAAGAGTAACATGTAACACAGAGAAGGGAAGTCTGAATAGTTTCTGGAGAGTGGAGTCCTGGATGGAAAGTAACAGAAGTGCAAATGAAAAGTTTTCCTGTTTATTTTAGTAATTTATAGTGTGGAGTCAAAACCAAGACATTGATTTAGATTTTAGTGGTAGAACATTTGTGGTCTGGTTTCCAACTGTAGTAGCAAGTCATTGTGGCGAACTAACATCCAAAAAGTTAAAAATACTACTGGAATATTTTGGCATGTGGTTAAGGGAAGCACAGTTGTTTAAAAACTAATCTTACCATCTCTGATACTTCAACGTGGAGAACACTGATTATAAGGGGTTTTGTGTTTATTAAAGATCTGACTTTTTTCTTTCTCTACTGCATTTTCTGTAGCTATTTCTACAAAAGCAGCATGAGTATGAGCATAATGCTGGTAAGTCAGAATAGAGGAGTTCTAAGTCCACTTTTTATAGATTTGGTAACTTACACAGGTCAGAAGGGTACCACTCCCTTTCTTACCCATGCTGCCTTTTAAACACATAATTTCAAGTTGCACAAATTGTAAAGGTCGGGTTTGTTCCAGTGAGTAGAAGACAATGAGGCATGGCTCTTCATCTGTTTGGTAAACAATTCTGGAAAAAATAACAGTTGAAAAAGAAGATGAGGCATGAGACAACATACACAGTAGTCCTGGCAGACTTCTCATTGCTACTGATTCTGGTTTTGATAAAAATAGATAATTACAGTAGGTGGTCCTGGATCACAGAGCTTTTCAGAAAGACTAATTGCTAGGTTTCTGATTTGGAATAGCAAAGAAACTATATTTAAAATAAATAGCTCAAGATACTTCTTGAATTTTTCTCTAGTTGCATTGATAATGTTTCCATGTCTATAATGTTGGTCTCATTTTCTTTTACTGAATTGTCGTTTGATGCAAGAGGGCAAAAACTCAGTTAAGAAGTAATGAAGAAAAAATAGTTGAGAAGACCATTCTGTCCATTTTAGGTTGGGAAGAGTGATCTACATTTTTTAAATGGTGAAGTTTTTTAAAATTTTTGTTAATGTTAGTGTTCCCCATCCAGAAATTTGTGACTTATTATATATCCCTAATGGCTTATAGATATTTAGCTGAATGACAATTAGTAAGAAGGCTGTGTTGATCTGTTTGTGTTCTCTTTGGCATATCAGTCAATAGTAATTAAAAAAAAAAAAAAAAGTCAGATCAATTTCAAAACCTCTTAGCAACCACATAAAAAAATAACAACTGTATTGATTTCTCTGATAATTGCCCTGGAAGAATGGTGGTACAAACGTAATGAAATGCATTTATCAATAGACTGTGTGTTGGATAGGCTGCATAAGAAGTCCACAGTAAGATGCTGTCAATAGGAGGTCTACTTGTAAACTTTAACAGCCTCTTTTACAGATTCATGGTAGTGCAGAAATCATGAAAATAGGAGACAAAACAAATATTACAGAATATCTGTTGCAAGAGGTACACGTTTGGAAGGAGAATACCTGTTGCAAGAGGTAGATATTTGGAACGAAAAGCAAGAGTAATATCCTCTTTATTAATCTCGCAAGTTCCTTAAAAGTATGTGAAGCACAGTCTGCTGTACATATGTTGTAGATTTTATGTGAGAGACTTTGTGAGAAATATTTTCAGAGCCTGCTGGGATATAGTCAGGATTATGGCAATTTCCCATAAGAACATGTGTTTACCAGCTACAACTTCCTTCTGAAACACTATTAAAGAGTTGCTTTCATGAAGGGTTGGGTTTGAACAGGCAGAACAAACAGGATATCTTCATCATAATGAGCAGCATAATGAAATGATAAGTACAGTCTAATTGCAGCTTGTTTATGTCCTGATTATGCAAACCATTATTTTGATAAGTATTTCTTCTACATATGCTGAAAAGCCTTTAAACAGCATTATCTCTTTTTTGTTCTTATCTCTGCTAAATACTTCAATATATAAAAAGGACACTAGAATGAAAAAGCATTGAAACCCTGCCAACCTGGAAAAATGCAAAATTAGTCCTCATCTCTGTCTTGGATTTAGTTCTCAGTGTTGGATATCTTACATGACTAGCATTATGATATCTTGTGTTTGAAATATAAATTTCCTATTACTGAGTTTCACACACATTTACGAACTAGCAAAATAATAGAAAATAAATGCCTAGAGGGAGAAGTCACTGTTAGTATAAAAGCCACCATTACTAGTCCATTCCAGCCCTGGAAAGTAGAGTTGGAAAGCACTTGTTGATTATAGAATCATAGAAAGACCGGGTTGGGAGGGACCTTGAGGATGATGGGCCGTGGTGGGATACACCCCAGAATAATGAGGGAGCTGGCAAAAGAACTTGCCAAACCACTCTCAGTCATTTAACAGCAGTCCTGTTTTAGTGGAGAAGTTCCAGCTGACTGGAAATTAGCAAATTCAGTACCCAAGAACTCTTCATTTACAAGAAGAGTTGTAAGGATAATCCAGAGAGCTATAGGCCTCTCACAGGTGGGAGTGGGAGCTTCAGACAAAATTTATAGGAGATGTTGTCCTGTTGAGTCATGACGTGCAGAAAGGGCTTACTTGCTTTCTAAACTCCTCATAAGAGAAGCCTGGGTGCAGATGAGTCCCATCTTAGCCCCAGACTTTTGTCTAGAGTTTAAATAACTTTGTCTCACGGAATTAAAGGTGGCACATCAGATGTGTATATGTATAAAATGTATTGCTTATAATGACAAATGATCAACCAAAATATCTTAATCAGAATCACTTACTGAATGGTATAAAAACTAAAACTACTAGTAGCATGTTGTAGAAGACAGGATAGTACACTATATCAAAGGAACTCTAGCAAAAAGAAACAATTATTAAGTAGAGATTGATGTAACTCACCATACCAATGGTTTTGGTCAGATCTCTTTCTCTCCGCCTCGAGGAGTATCTTTTAAATGGCATTCCCACTTTAGGGGAGGAAATTTCATACATGATGCAAGAAGGAATATGTTAGAAGAACCACATGAGAGTGGAATGGATTTTTATAGTATAAAGTGATTGATTGCCAGCCATGTGTCTCCAGTTGCCTCAGTAATAAGGATGTTAATTCAGGTTTTGTGAACCAGATTGGTTTTAGCATAATTCAACACCAAAAGCAGCACATGACTCCCCCTCTCAATCCACTACTGATAGCCTTGCAAATAGGATATTGTCCAGTGGCTGAACCACATTCCAGGACAGAGCATCCTAACCTTGATCCTGGGCAAGTTTATGGAAGAGATCATCCTGAATGTTATTGCATGGCACATGTAGGACAACCAGAGAATCCAGCCAAGCCAGCATGAAGTTATGAAATGAAGCTCCTGCTTGGCCAATCTCATTCACCTTCTGTGACAAAGTGACTGTCTCGGTTTGGGAAGACAGGTATCTGCCAGATAAAAGCTGGAGTTTGCTTTGGAATGGGGAGTGTAAGCCATGCCCCCCCCCTCCCCTTTTTTCAATTATAAATTTACAATCAGAGGCTCTTAGGCAAAGATTTTTGGGAATAGGAAATAGCAGTTCTTTACTAGTATGTATTACAAAGCAACCAGACAAAA